>CM032663.1:15535333-15545495 GCA_019095985.1 Streblospio benedicti
GGGGCGGAACCCCCTTGGGCGGGTTCCCTCTGGTATTGGGGAACAAGTAGATTGTAGTCGGTGGAAGCTGGTTGATTGGCATGAACATCCCAGGCTTTGCTTGACCTTGCTCTTATGATTCTCACGTTGGGTAAGGTTACCTTCTCTGATATGGACTACATCTCCAGCAACTCTGCCAACCTACTAAGAAGTGTGATAAGGGCATATGGCTTTTGTTTGTGAGCAAAAAGCAAGTTTATATGATTATGCCATCCTTCGAGAGAATTGTGGGTCCTGTGTGTTACACGGTAACCGCTCCACGTCGGTGGCGGAAAGGGGGCATCTTCACCTATCCACTGCGTCATGACGTACTGCATGAGAGTCCTGAAATCTTTATTAGGATGATTTTCTACCCATGTGTAGATTCGGCACCGGCAGCCATGAGCACGGGACATCTGCCGGCCTTGGAGGTGGAGTACTCTGGGAGGAGCGCCTCCCACCTGGTGCCGTGCTGCACCAGCAGGGCACCAGGTCCCATCTCTGCAGGTCGAGTCGTGTCTGCGGTTGAGCTTTGTCGCTGTGATTTTTTTATATAAGTCAGATTTTTTATTATAGTCAGATTGTAAACAAAGTGAGTTCTGTATCTGCCGGTCTTGACTGGTGGTCACCTCAGGAGCGCAGTGGAAGAGCTTGCCTGGACGACCTTCGAAATCTGTGGGCCGGGAGGCACGGTATCTCCAGACCAAAGGCCCTATAGAGATCTACCCCGTATTCCCGGTGCTGTGTACAACTCTTGTTCGTGGACGTCAGTGACGTCATCTTGACGGTTGAATTGTTCAATGAACAAGTTCTCCTTTATTAGTCCCTCAGTTTTAGTGTCATTGAGTTTAAAAAAAGGTGTAACAGTGAACTTTATAGGGGAATCAGTGGGACATTCTGCCAGGTGCTTGCTAACACCCAGATTTCTGTATTTGGGTGTTTTTATTTGCTGCTTATGTACTCTTATTCGAGCTGCTAGAGTGTCGTTTGTCATTCCTACGTATTGCTCTTTGCAACCCTGGCAGGTGAGTATATATAAAACATTTCTTGATTTACAAGTCATGGGCTTTTGTATTTTAAATGTTCGTCCTGTAGAGGTGATTTTAATTATCTTGCATTCTTGTAAGAAGAGGCATGTCCCGCACCTTTTGTCCTGACATTTTTGACTACCTGTGTTGTATTCTCTGTCGATTGATGTGAACTTTGCCTTGGTAAGCATCTTCTTGAGGTTTTTTGGTTGTCGGGTGCATTTTATGTATTTGGTATTGTTTAGAACTTTGAGCATTCTATTGTTATTGCAAAGTGTTTCCAGCGTTGATTTGACTGTTTGTCCAAGATTAGGGTTTCTTGGGTTGTTAGTGGAGACGAATGGTAGTGTCCAATTTTGTTTTGGCCTTGCAGATCTTAATATATCCTGGGGGATGCTTTTGGCTTTGGCAATACCGTCATTGATGAGTGGTAGAGGATATCGTCGTTGTCAGGAAAAAGGTTTTCATTTCCTCTAATCTTTTGTCCCTAATCTGGTTGTCATCAATGATTGTGCAGAGCCTGCTGGCCTGAGAATAAGGGATGCTTTGCTTCGTATGTCGGGGGTGGCTACTTTTGAAATGTAAATAAAGAGTCCGTGGGTTTGGAGTAAAGGTCCGTTAGTACTTTGTTGTCTTTCATGTAGACTAAAAATGTCATAAAATTGGTATTTCTTTTTTCATTCCTTTCCATATATATATATATATATATATATATATATATATATATATATATAATATATAATGATATATATATATATATATATATATATATATATATATATATATATATGGCTTGGCAATGAATAATATATATATATATATATATATATATATATATATATATATATATATATATATATATATATCAAGCTACGTCTGTGCCATCACTAAGAACACGAATCACATCTTCGCCAGAGCTGCTAGCTTCAAGAAAATAACATATCATGGTTATATCTGCTTCATCACGTCCATATATACTATCATCTGCAGTCTCAGTCGTGATATTCTGGACTACTCCCTCATGCTACTCCTACCTCTGGTAAACACGTGCATACCGTGCAAAGAAAGACGTTCCGCTTATCTACTTACGAATAGTTTAACGTGTAACGTACTACGTATGACGTATATGCAGAGGAAACCCGCACGTTTAACGTTTTATTTACACAAACATGGCCCTGTAATGAGCATGGCATCTATTTATTTTGAAAATAATTCGTAAATTGTTCGTAGCAGGGACGTGTACAGGTAACATAATCTTATTCTGTGCACCCACTGGGTTATGAAGAATGATTTGCCGAAGTTTCGTGGTATTTGGAAATCTGCTTTTGAAGATGTTGCGCATATAACGAACACACTCCCCATTTATATAATATATATTATATAATATATATATATATATATATATATATATATATATATATATATATATATATATATATATATATATATATATATATATATGGTTCCTCAAAGTTACTACTCAAATAGTGCTCAACATGCTTGGAGCTTTTATATTTAATTTATTTATTGACAATTATTATTTCATTTCCCTACAAGGTGTTTCATGTGTGTTACCACACACAATCCTCAGGAGAATATGACATTGAAATAAAAAAGTATAATTACCCAGTACTTTGTAAACAGTACATTATAAACGTGCTTTAGCTAACAATATTACAACGTATCAATTCATCTATTGATTTATACTCAGCGTTATTTATTGTTTATTAACAAGAATTTGTTTTTATGTCTGCAAGTGCTCACGATCTCTGATCTCTTGTTTAAGGTGGCCATCTCTCTTTGATATACAATGAAGTACTTTTCTAGGATGCACAGGTTGCACCTCTTAGATGTGTTACTGTATGGCTTCGCTTTTCCGACCACTTTCCAAGAAATATTATATTCACTATTGTCTGCTTTCAATCTCCATATGTATTTACTTAACTCTGTTGCATTTTTCAATCTTTCTTTTACAAATTACTGTTTGTGGTTATTGTATCGTGTCTTGAATTCAGTCTCAGGAGCAAGGCGCACATCACATCCACGCGCACCAGCGGTCGGTCTCCTCGCCTTTTTTACGTGTTTTCTTGAATAGAAGTAAACGCCTTTTGCCTCTGGAATGTTTGTGAACATGTGACCAGATCCCCCTGTGGTATCACCCCAAAAGACTGTGGTCTTTTGGAGGTGATAGAAGTGGGGGCTCAAATGTCCACCGAAATTCCCAAGAAAATTAGTGATATTCTAGAGAAGTGGCCAACCAAGCAATATCTGCAAAGAATTCCAGATCCTGGTTCTTTCTTTGGATGTAAAAATAATGACACTTATTGCCGTTGTCAAGTATTAAGCTGTAATGCAGACACAATGAAAGTGTTTCTTTTAGACTTTGGAAGTGCTTTGGACATACAATCACACAATCTCTTTCTTCTGGTGCATGAAATGAACATGAAGTTGTATAAACCACAAGCTACATTGCTCCGAATAGACGGACTGTCACCACCTCCAGTCTTCTGTGGTTTGGTCGAGCATGCTTTGACTATACTTTATGCACATGCACAAGTCACAGGCACATAGCATCGCAATTTTTCTATGTTCCAACTACCAAAAATTAAAAAACTATGTTTTTCGTCTTAATAGTGCAAAAGGTGGCAGTATGTTCCTTGGTATAGGCGTGATTGGAGTTCGAAGGCATGGACCAATATCACTATTGTCTGTGTGCTTATTTATGATCTATTTGTATGATACATTTAATAACATTATATTTTACCTTTACATGAAGAACAAGTGTATGGCTTCTTCTTAAAGCTATCTAGTTTTTTTTATTGAATTTGAATAAATTGTGTGATATCAAAACAGACATTGGTCACATTGGATGGAGCTTGAAGCAAAGTTTTTCACATTGTCAATGCAAACGTGATGACAAAGTGATCATACATAGAAGAAAGGTTTTGAATTTGTGTGAGCACTTTTTAATACTTGAATGACATTGTTATTTTCTTCAAAACTTAGATCAAGTGTTAGCGATTCTAACACTTTAATGTCATGAATATCATCTTTAATAGTATCATTTTCAATAGAAGTACCTGCAATTGACACTGCTGAACAAACATTTTGTACAGCTGCATTAGCATCTGCCAATAAAACATTTTTCTCGTCTAAATGTATTTGTTGGACATTGGCCCGAGAATATTTTTTCCTAATGGATTTTACAACATTAGTTGGTCTGTACTGAGGAAACCATATTTCTTTAAATACATACTTCTCAAAAAAAAAACTCTTTGTTTCTGTCCAGAAGATCAATTCGCTCTACGTGTATTTCATTTTGAAAGACAATCACAAAATCACACCATTTCCTATTTGTTATGCCAAGCTGGCCCTGTACTTGGTAATAGTAATCATGAGAGCGTTTTAATGTAAAATCTGGATTTAAATACGGTAATATGGGTAGTTGGTCTATCATACTCTGTTTGGTTACAGGACTTTTAAATTCGACAAGGCCTGTACCATGACCGTTGCAAGAGACGAGCAAATCTGGACTTGCTCCCAGGTAAACATCCTTTTGGTCTATGAATAAACCACATAAAGACACTTCAACGTACACTTGACCATGCGAGAGTGTTTCTTTACGTCCAGATAATCTTAATTCATTTATCAGTGATTGCGAGCAGAATCTATGTCTCTACTGATTTGTGACCTGATTTAGATTTTACCTTTACAGCAACTATTGGCAATGCTGCAATAGTTGAAGGTTGATGTTGTTCTCCCATGCCTTAGTTAGTCTTTAAAATGTTTTATTCTATCTAAAACCCCATTTATACACACAGATACACAACAATGTTACATTATTGTGTCTTAAGCACTAGGGTACAAATTCACTCACTTAAGTTCATAATATGTGTTGAGTTTGAAGATGTAATCATCACGCTCATCACTAACGCCAGCATTATCGATAGCCTGGGCTGCTTTTTCTTGGACTTCGTGTGAAGACATCCCTAGTAGCAAAAGTATGGACAAATGAATATATGATTTATTTATAACTGTTATTCAAATTTATACCATAATAAATCATCACATTATATTTGGGTTTGATTTTCTTAATATTAAAACTGCATTGTTTACTTTCATTATTTATGTTTGCTTACCAAGTTCTGCCAGAATAGGGTTCAGAACTTCATTGGTTGATTTTTCGACACTTTTAGCCCTCTCCATGCGTCTACATAACAGCTGACCTACAAATTTAGCACAGTTAGAATTTAATCTATGAATTAATAATATTCACCTAAGGGCAACAATGTACACCGACTTCTTAAACTAATGCTAGAATCATAATTGAATAAAGAACATGATACAAATACTCTAATCAAAGTCTCACCTAAACCAGAAATGGATTTTTGAGCATAATGAGCCAAAGCTTCACTCAGGACCAACAATCGCCTTTCTGGTGTCATAACTTTTGTCATTTGGCCAAACTTTCGAAGATATGACCACAATCTCTCCAAGCATTCTCCATCAGCACAATGCTGTGGTCCAAATGTTTTCTTCAAAAATGATAAACAACTATTTTTATAAATATGACTATGAGATTCTGTTGTAAATACATATGAGAAATGGTATCTATCAACTAAAACAGCCTGTAAGCCAGAAAATTTGTGGTACATGTATATTCAAACCATGCAAAGTTTACCTGGCATGATCGAGAATGACCATAACTGGAAAGCAGGCAACACAAGCTTGTATTCTGCAAGCAATGCTGAATGGGTCTTTGATTTTGAAGTAGCATTGAATGGGATAAATATATTCATTCCCTTATATTGTCCAATAAAGGTCTCACAAATGTAAACCGTTCAATCACAACTTACCATTCCATTAACACTCCAGATCTTATTTTTTAGCAGGACTGCTTGAACAATGGAATAAAGTGAGCCTTGGCACTCTAGTCTAATACATCTCACCCACTCTAGAAACTGGAAAGTAAAGCCAAGCTGTGGGTTTATTTGGGTGCTTGGCCAAATATCATGCCTTATCAGAGTAAGACATTCTTCCTCACAGCCACAAACTTCCACATTTGCAGTTTGCATTACACCTGAAGGAAAAAAATAATATTACTTTTATAACCTAATCACTAATAAAATAAAAGAATTATTATAGAGGTTAGGAATGATAAATACATGGAAGCACAGATGTTGATAGACTTCCAGACAAAAAATTAGACTCTGCCTGCTGGATCAACTATATCTATACTTTTGTATCGCAGCGAATGACAATTATGGCCATCGTAGCGTTTGATTATACTCCTTGACCTGTCAGCAGGTAGAAAAACCCCATTCTGAAAACAATTTGAACATATTTTAATAAAAATATAGCTGATTTCTATGTTACTGACAAACGTAAGAATGTATGCATGTGAATTGTTGAAACCTACCATCCAAATACTGGGGTTATGCCATTGAAGTATTTTGTGTTTATCATCAAAACATGCTTGACAACATGTTTTGACATTCATATTCTTTTTGAAAATGAAATTCAACCATGCATATTCAATGCCATTCTTCGTCGGTGAATTCTGAAAACTGAATTTGTTACACGTTGACTAATTCAGACATGTCATTATATGAAAACAAGTGTTTTTCCAACTCTATGTTGACGAATTCAGTTTTTGCTACATGAGTGTAAACTTCTCTATTTGAGGAATAATTAAATGTATCTTTGCCAGTTACAAGTTCTACCGGAGTCACCATCGAAGACAGACGTTGCTTGTGATTGTTTTTCTACCGATGTCCAGCGTAGACATGAAGAAGTTTTTACACACATGCTTAACTGAACTGTCAGATGATGTAGGCAGACAATATTCAAAAGAAATAATTCTATGTTTGGTGGCATTTCTTTTCCTTGTTGAAATATCTTTTTCATGAATATTGGGCACTAAAAAGTCTCTTTGCCGCTCATAAGAATTAAATGAATAATACATATTAAATATTTGCTTTCTATTTGGTTCAGAAAAAAAATTAATTGCATTTGAAAGAACATTTGCAGTGGCACTCTTTTACTGCTTTATTCTGTTCCAGTTTATTGACATTCTGTTTCCAATGACTTGGATTTCTACTTCTTTTTCTCTTTATGCTGGCATTGGCATCTAATGGATTAACAAAGACAGTATTGTGCATGGTATGTGAAAAATGCACAAAATTTCCTGTATGGCCGTCAAGCCCTTTTTGAGAAATAAATGTATTTTTTTGTACATGACTTTATCAATTGCACCCCCAGGACCCTCCGCGACACATACCAATTTGTTCATTGGGATGTCCCGGACATGACTATAACGTGCCACCATCGCAGAATTGGGACCAACCCCTCCGTTTCAGCCATTTTCAAAATGGCCGCCATGAAATAGAGATAGTATTATAAAATCTGATCTAGTCCACCTAGAGCCATGATCTTGGTGTCTAAACCCATGTTTTTGAGCATGGCCAGTGTGATGGTGTACATGAAAGTTATCTCAGATATGGCGGCCATCTTGAATTTTCAAAATGGCCGCCATGGAATGGAAATAGTGCCGTAAAATCTGTTCTAGTCCACCTAGAGCCATGATCTTGGTGTCTAAACCCATGTTTTTGAGCATGGCCAGTGTGATGGTGTACATGAAATTTATCTCAGATATGGCGGCCATCTTGAATTTTCAAAATGGCCACCATGGAATGGAAATAGTGCCGTAAAATCTGTTCTAGTCCACCTAGAGCCATGATCTTGGTGTCTAAACCCATGTTTTTGAGCATGGCCAGTGTGATGGTGTACATGAAATTTGTCTCAGATATGGTGGTCATCTCGAATTTTCAAAATAGCTGTCATGAAATGGAAATAGTATCGTAAAATCGTAAAATCTGTTCTAGTCTACCTATAGCCATGATCTTGGAGTCTAAACCCACGTTTTTAAGCATGGCCAGTATGACTGTGCACCCAGATTTCATCTCGTCACATGGCAGTCATGAATCTACCAAGTCACTGCTGTTGAATAATAACAACTTAACAACTTGTGTTTTTAAATAACATATTCAGTGTTTATGTGAACTGACAGATGATCAGATTGAAATATCGCGCTATTAGTACAATAATTATACCACAAGACTTGAATCAATATGACACTAAAGATAAAAATGTATTTATGAAAATGGCTACAATCTAAATGAAATCTATTTCTTTGTAAGTTTAAGCATGTTAAACATGACTAGCTATTAGAGTTTACAGTCCTATGCTATAGGAAAGTTCAAATGATATGCATTTATGTAGTAGTCTTCTCTAAGAGAAGGATAGTCGTTTCAACTAAGTAGTAAATCCTAGTATTCATCTTCACCCTCAGTGTCAGTTAGCATGTCATCCTCAACTGGATTATCCTCTTGCTCTTCATCTTCATCAATATCATTTTCATTGTCTGTGTCAGAAGCGTCCACCTCAGTTGCAACAGTATCTGGGACTACAGGAAGTGGCTTGACAACCCTATCTTCTAATTTCCATCCATGACCTTTAGTTGGCTTTGGTGCATTCTGAATTGCAATGTGAGATCTCTTCCAAATGGCGACCTGGTAGTTTGCTCGGTGTATGTGTTGAACCTTGAGCTTGAGACGGCTCTTGCTGATGCACAGGATGCCAATGCAGTGACACCGGTACAAATTGTGAAAAACCCTGATGTTCCATCTGTCTTTCATTCTGATTTTGACAACTTTGACCAGAATACTGCATCAGAGTCAATTCATACCAGTCATGGTATCGTGCTTCAGGAGGTTGGGCCTCTGATAGATACCGATGACCAAACAGTCAGTGAACCCCAACATGTCTCTATGAACAGAGATGAACCTTTGCCACAGACCAAGTCTAGATCCTTAAAGGCTGTCCCACCACCTTTGCCTGAATGCTATATCACAAAGAAAGCCAGCCCACCATACAAAGTGAGCAAATACACATGTGTTGGTGGCACAGAAGCACAAAAGGACGCCATGTTTAAAAACCTTCTTTGGGTTTTAGCTCGTTCCCACAGCGCTAATGCAGGTCAACGTGTTCCTGGATGGGCTGGCTTTATTTCAGCAACTGGAGAAAAACCTGCGCGGGTGACAACAGTGGAATATTACCCTGTGATTAACTGTCCAATTACAGACAACAAAGCTGTTCAGGAGTGCTTGAGGGTTTCTGAACTTAACATCTCGGCCACCACATTTTTCTCTCAGGATTGTGTATCTCAAATGGTCAACATTAGTGTCATTTTTTCTGCCATACATTGCACATGTGAATGCCTCAAACTCCTCTTCAAGAGTTTCAGAAACATCCCAGTGGTCACCTAGGGCACCTAGAATCTTCTGGTATTTCTCTGTTTTCTCAAGTAGTTTTATTTGTCGCACTTTGCCTTTGCCTTTGAAAGCACTGGTAGAATCACAATGTGTAAAGGCGGCATGGAGTCCAAGCAGTGCTGTGCACATCTGTTGTCCCAGTTCACTGGCCAGCTCAGATACATTCAAAAGGCGCCTACGGTTTCCAGAGCCAGTGTCAAAGACTACTACATAAATGCATATCATTTGAACTTTCCTATAGCATAGGACTGTAAACTCTAATAGCTAGTCATGTTTAACATGCTTAAACTTACAAAGAAATAGATTTCATTTAGATTGTAGCCATTTTCATAAATACATTTTTATCTTTAGTGTCATATTGATTCAAGTCCTGTGGTATAATTATTGTACTAATAGCGCGATATTTCAATCTGATTATCTGTCAGTTCACATAAACACTGAATATGTTATTTAAAAACACAAGTTGTTAAGCATTTTTTTCTGCTGCAATGTCATTATTCAACAGCAGTGACTTGGTAGGTTCATGACTGCCATGTCCCGAGATGAAATCTGGGTGCACAGTCATACTGGCCATGCTTAAAAAGTGGGTTTAGACTCCAAGATCATGACTATAGGTAGACTAGAACAGATTTTACGATTTTATGATACTATTTCCATTTCATGACAGCTATTTTGAAAATTCGAGATGACCACCATATCTGAGACAAATTTCATGTACACCATCACACTGGCCATGCTAAAAAACATGGGTTTAGACACCAAGATCATGGCTCTAGGTGGACT
>CM032663.1:15545595-15570797 GCA_019095985.1 Streblospio benedicti
ATTTAGATACTTTTAGACGTGTAAAAATGAAAATTGCTGCAGGACCAGGATGGTGGGGAGAGTGTTGCCTCCACGGTCTCCCTGCACCATGGCGAGGAGTGGGAGGAAGGAGAGGAGGGGAAGGGGGAGGAGATGCGGACACATGTCAGGTGGGTATTGGATTACACATGCAGGAAAACCTCAGTAAAAAGCACAGAGGCTTCCCTCAAGTGAAAAGACACGCAACTTTTTAATTCAATAATGTTCATTTTTAGGCAAAAGCATGGGAAATCACACAAGCATAAACACAAGAAGCATAAATCCAAGAAAGACGACAAGAAGTCTGATGACAATGTGGAACTGCTGGTACCAAATGAACCGAAGGAGCTGCGGTCCCCATCGGCTACGTGAGTGTCTTGGTTTCACATCATATACAGTTTACAATGGGGATTCTATTAAAGGGTATTTCTGTTTGAATATATCCTCATTTTTCATGTATACGTCCAGATCTGTTCAATCTTAAACCAGTAAGTTGATGGCTACGCTCAAAACACTGCATTACAGTAGAATCTGTTTATCTAGAACTTGAAGGGAGAGGATAATAAATTCTGGTTATCTGAAAATTCAAGTTAGAGTGATTGATAATGTAAAGTAGCATGAAGGGGAAAAGTTATGAGAGTTCAAGCTAACGGGTGATACTGTATGATGTGTGCTTCTGTAGCTGAGTGGATTAGATAGGGATTTGGACTCGGGACCGAAGGGTTGTGAGTTTGATTCACAGTGGACTCCCAGTCCAGTCTGGTGGTGGGTATTGAGCAAACTCATCCCTAAGCAATTTTACACTGCTCTGTGGTACCTGCATGTTAAATAGGTGCAGTTCAGGCAAAGTGAATGCTAATGTTGATTGGTAAGCACGTTTGCGCTACAGCGATGAGCTGTATGTTCCCGGGGAGTTGAGAAAGATATAGTGTAAAAAGGGTACCAATGAACTGGTGGTGTGAATGTAGAGTCGTCTGATCCTGCATAGCGGGGAAAAAGACCATAAACCAGACAAATACATTTACATTTGGTTTGAAGAAGCTTTATAGAACGTATTTCCAATGTGAGCAATCGATATGTTACCACATGATTTCCTGCCAGAGAGCTGATGGTTGCCGACCTCACCACAGATGTAGACACCCTCAACACTCGCTATGACCCGAAAATTGGCGGCATCAAGACATTCGCCATCAACAAGCACGGCATCACGCGCGCGGTGTTAAATTTCCGCCGCGGTCCACCAGAAGCGCGACCGCTCACGCTCGTGTTCCACTACCCCAGCTGCTACATCACCCACCGATACATACTGGACACCATCAAAAACCAGGTAGATTAGTTAATTTGGTTAATATAGATCATTAACACCACATGATAGGAGTTTTGAATATGATGTCTATAATGTTACACTCGTCCAGCAGCTATTTTAGCATAGACCACTATATACTGGATACTATCAAAAAACAAAGAAAGAGTGTTGATTTTTAGTGCCATTCACAAACAGTTCATCTTATAAAATAGATACACATAACAGGTAAAAGCACGTTTAGTAACAATAGTGTGGATAATGTAGGGATCCATATCGGACAAAGAATGCATCTTCCAGCAGCTACAAAAAATGGACTAGATATATTTTCAGCATCACTATCAAAACCCAGGAACAAATATTTGATTCCTAGTGCCATTGCTCCTACATTTTTAAACAAAATACTGAATCTAACATGTAAAAGCACATTTAGTAAAACCTGATAATGAGCATCCATTTGGGACAAAGTGTTGCATGGTGGTTTCATTAGAAAAAATGTCTAGATACAGAGGTTCATTTTGGTACCTACACAGGAACGAATGTTTGGGATTTGTCAAAAGTGGTCTTATTTTTTGGTCTCAAAAAGGTGGTCTTAACTGAGGTTCTACCATATACTCACTTAACATTTACAATGATCCCAATTGACTGATTCTCTGCATTGTTTCAGATCCACTTTCTGCCCCAGGCGGCAGTCCTCTGTCTCCAGTTCATTGACCGGAACGTTCTGTTGGGGACGCAGGGCCTCGACAACAGGTCAGAACCACAACAGGCTTGGACATCCATGATATTCTTGTTTTCACATTACAGACAAAATCTGAATTTAGTGCTGCTTATAAACCAAAGTCTTTGATGGACTTTGACAAGCTGTTACCAGTTTTTTTAAATCCTCCAATGACAGCTATGAAAGAGTATAATTCTATATCTAAAGTGGCCATCCCTCCTGTCATGTGAGCACTTAGGTCAACGTATTTGTAAATAGATCATTTTGTTGTGTATGTAAATGACGCTCTCCAGCAGGATTATATGTCTACCAGACGTAGGTGATAACTGGTCTAAAATGACTAATTCTCTATCAAAATTGACTACTCCTTTAAAGTGACCATGACTTCTCCAAATTGACCACCTCTCTAAAATTGCCAACACCTCTCCAAAGTGACCGCAACTTCTCCAAAGTGATCACCATCTCTCTAAAGTGACCACCACCTGTCCAAAGTGACCACAACTTGTCCAAAGAGACCACAACTTGTCCAAAATGACAACAACTTGTCCAAAATGACCACCACCTCTTTAAAATGACCCTCTGGTTGCAGATGGCAGGTGACTGTGAACTGCCAGGAGGCGCGGGATGAGCTGCTGCGCTCCGGACTCTCCCTGTTCAACCGGCGGATCCTGCTGAGGAGATACGACGACATCATGGCCATGGAGTACGCCGTGAGTCTGTCTAATTCAAAATTATCAAACATCATGGCCGTGCAAAAATCTGTGATTTATGCAGGTGGGAGGACACAAAATATCTCTTACGTATTCTAGATGTGACTATTCCCTGTGTCTACTGTATCTACTTTATCAATTAAATGCCACAGTTAAAATACTTAAAATTACTAGTGCCTGCATACATACAATTCAAACAGGCTAATTTGCAAAAAGTTCTTGTAATCATCTCAAGGGATCAAGGGATTCCCCAGATCACTGGCTCATTATGTTAATAGCTATCCTTTGGCTAGGTAGTGAATGAAGAAGCACAGAGGTGTGAATATCTAATCTTTGGTTGGATGGGCAATTCATGTATTTCATTATTTATAGCAAAAAAATTGTTACATGGTCCAACTATATATTAAAAAGATGACCGCAATCTAGAACTGAGCAATACATTACAATCATACATAAATAATGCGGCCTGCCATTGGTTGCCCTGTACCCCACAATGTAACACCTTGACCCTACACAGCCATGATCCATCATCAACTACAGTTGACGGATCAACTCTTTGCTGACTAAAGTAGTAAGTACTCACTATTGCAACCTAGATTAAAGCTGAAAAGGAGCTAAAAGTTCCCAGATGGTGCGAAAGTGTTAAATGAGACATCCATTGTGCTAAACGTTAGCTTGTTTTAGGCATTGTTCCATGTTGCATGCATAGCTTCACTTGCTAATTTGACCACTACTGAGTTACGGATGATGGATTAGTGACGATAACCATTTTTACATTCGGTTTGTACTTGTTGGAAGCAACTTTATATGGTCAATCAACCCACAACATTGTCGATTGAACATTTGCTGAGAATGTTGAAAACCACCCTAGATCTATGATTTATTGCTGAGAAAACATACAATATGTTCTTATATTTTCAAGCCCTATAAACTAATTGAGGGACCGCTTTCTAAGAATCCTAACAATTTATAGTTCAATGCGATAAAAAAGGTAATACTCCAAAGTAATTTACATGTATTGCTTGAATAAAGAGATCATAAAATCTCTGTATCTGTGTTGCATTTGGCCGCTGGAATTTTATTGTTTTGACCCTTTCGTGGCTAGAGTGGTAATGCAGCCTAGAATAAGTCCTTTAAATAAATTCAAATTTACTGCAATGGATGTCCATTTGACCCTCACTGTGTTCGAATGAGTTAGACAACAATTACGGGAAGTTTGAATTTACTTTAGTCATTATTTTAAACTACAATACAAAAGTAGGCATTAATGACTTAAACCCATCAGTAAAAGGGTTAATATGGAAATATGTAGTTTTTGTGTTGTAATTTCTGATGTTTAATTCAAATCATGCAGCAATTGCACTGTGCAATTTCCACAGTGCATAATAAGCAGGAATGTGCAAATCAGCTACTATGCACAGAGACATAAAACTGTCTAATGTCATTTTCTACATGCTCTTTAACATCTTTCTACCAAGCATATTTCTACCACAAAAGACATGCTAGCTGAAGACAGATTTTACAACCCTAAACTTCCATTTCATTAACTATATCAAGTGACTCAAACTCACGATCCCAAGGTTGTGAGACCAGAATGATACTATCATCCCAAGCGGCGAGCTGTTAAAAGGTTACACGGCTTGGGATGATAGTATCATTCTGGTCTCACAACCTTAAGCTTGGGGTCATGAGTTCGAGTCCCACCAGGGCCACTTGATATAGATCAATGGAAGCTTAGGGTTGTAAAACCTGTCTTCAGCTATGTCTCCTTTTGTACCCAGCAAAATTCAGCCTCCCAATCCTGTGTTTCATGATTTTTCACTATGAAGCCAACAGTATTCAAACTGCTGACCCTGTGTTCCAGGAGTACCAGCGTTACGTGGCGCTCCAAAACAAGATCTACGCTCGCCTTACGGGCGACACTGACACTGGTGACATCACATCCACTCTCATGATGCCATCGTTTGCGCCCAGTACCGCCTCGACAACACTTCCCCAGCCCGCCATGGAAGACACACCTGTTGTAATGGTCACAGAGCCGCCATGTGAGACAAAGGATAAAGAGGGGACAGCCAACTTAGTGGTGCCAGCACCAGGGCTCCTGTGAAAGGAACTGCCGTGTGAAAAGCCTAGACTCGCAAGTCTTGTACTCAATATGAATTGGAATCTCATATTTGAGTATTCTTTATGTGTATTTTTTTTTTGTGTAAAAATGACAGATTTTATCAAATCTGTGAATATACCCCGCAAGACTTGTACTCGAGTATGTTGTCCTCGGATGAGTATTCGAGGTACCTGTGAGGACCTTTGTGCTTGTAGGGTTATAAAAGGTGCAGTATGTCTCAGTTGTCTCACTAATACCGTCCCCTCACTCACCTACCACCACTCAAACACAATTACTTATACACATGACACAATCCATTGAGACACATAGTATAAGAAAATTTAGGAAGTAGCTCCCAGCTGATCACTGGATATTCACATGAATCTGTTCACTGTAAGAAAAATTATGTTCTCAAAAAGTATTAATACTGGTACAAGGAATTAAATAGACGGTGGGTCATTTTTAAACATTGTTTAGATATAGAACTTTTTTCCAAAGGATTTGAAGTTCCTGGTTTAATATGCAGGAACAAATGCAATTTTAGTCTCAAATGATATTTGATCCAAAATTTGGGTAATACCAAACAATGTGTCATAGTGACAAAAGGATATATAGCAATCAATCAAGGGGAAAATGAAACTAAAAATGACAACCAGGAAGACCTATTTTCATTGTAAAAGGAAGTAAATATTTGTGCAGATCATATTAAACATTTGAATGGTTGCCATATTGCAGTTTGTTACCATTCATTTTCTAAAAATACATAAAATCAGACTAAAAATAAGACAATTAAGGTTTCAGTATGTTTGGAGCTGTTGGGATTGTTGCAAAAAGTATTATAGGAAAAATTTGATTATCCCCAGTTGATTCCAAAGAGGGTCTCAGCCAAGTAGATCACATACCATTTTTGTGTTCAAAAGCTACTGACCAAAGAATGCAAGTATCAGGGGTGGATCCAGACCAGGTTACACCAGGTTCTGGAACCTGGTAAAGATTCTGATTTTTTCCACATCTCTCTCTCTCTATATATATATGCCATTGAGAAACATATTAAATTAGAGGAAAACAAAGCTAAATTGTCACCAGAATACACCATTTTCATTATATTTTTCAAAATTTTCCTGTGGCGGCATGCCCCAGAACCCTCCTAAACTTGGCTGCACACTGTTGGTGCTTGCCTTCTCAGGTTTTCAGAACCTACCAAAGCTTCAGCTCTGGATCCGCCCTTGAGTATATCTCAAATTTATTACATTTAATTCAGGTTTATTTCAGTACATTATATATAGATTTTTAATATATACTACATGTTTATATGTAACAAAAACTATATTCATCTATCAGTTTTTCCATTGCAGTATGGGAAAGGCTAACTATAACCTTTAAACAGGTCGATGCCTGAACCAACTTTTATCTATTATCTTCAATTTGTAAATCGTCATATTAACCAAATGTAACAGATGAAAAATAAATATCATTTAAATCAATTCAGTGAAATGTTTTACTGTATGTCAATACATCATGTTTTTCATGTATCTGCCAGGTATATTTACATATATACAACCATGCAGAATGCCCATGGGCTTTTTAGTTTGAAGAATTGCCAGTTTTGGAGCCGTAGGTAATTTGCTGGGTTGTATATTTCAATGTGAATTTCTAAGGTTAAGATTTTAATATGATTCAAATTTTGTGGTAAGTCTTTAAATGGCTTTGGGCCTTTGGATGCATTGAAGTTTGTGGTAAAATAATGTACCCCGTTATATAAACTGGTCACATATACATGGTTTGAGAAAACAAACTCCAATAAATTTCTGTTGATAATATTTATTTCTTACTTCAATGTTATGAATAATGATCATTTATAACAGATTATTTAATTATTTACAATTTCTACATGATATTTTATGATGATATTTATGTGCAAATATTTTATACTTGAAACACAATATGTTGACATCATGATCATGAGACAGAACATTTAAACATTTATCATTTAACCCTCTTACAAAATATTCAGTGCCAGACAGGAGACGGTCATTAGTTGTCATACTGAAATATGATCCTTTTATTTTTACCATTATACAACATTCAGAGACGGTCTAGTTTATTTTTACCATTATAAATAAAGATACATATAAAGTTAAATACAATTTCGAGTAATCGTCCATTCATTTGACAGCTTGCGTGGTTGATTTTAAAATGTCGTAGTAGCAGTAGAAATTTTAAGTGCAGCGGCTTTTTATCCAGGATAGACACAAAAAACACCATAAACCATCCCTATTTCATAATAATATATTTTTACTTACAATATTACGGACCAAAGACGTGTTCAACTTTTTATTTCTTCATTGCCGTGAAGTTTTGACAGGCACCAGTGCCACCACTTGATCACCCGACAAAAACATCATCCGCTTTGATAGAAATACTAGATTTCCAACGTCCACACTTATTGGGTAGTTTGCCAAACGGTTTATTTGTGATTCGCATCCAAGATACAATCAGATGGAGCGTGGGTGTATAATAATATGATATTTCTTCTTCAAAAATGTTCAACTTTGTCACTTTACCAAAAAGCCGGTATTTTCCGAAAATCAAAGCGTTGGCTGCTGCTGATATAGAATCGTAGGAGCGCTCGATAAAGGCTAATTCCGCAGTGTCAACGTGTTTTGTGGCGCTTTGAACCTAAGAATACCGCTATTCATTTTGATTAAGGCTCAAAATATATATCTGGATATGACCTTGATGAGTCTAGTTTCACATTTGTTTAAGGTCTCGATGAATAGCAGGCTTTCACGACGATTCAAACCATATACAACAAGCCATGGTTTTGAACACAAATAAGAGTATTTCGCGGCTCAAAATTGCAGCAGATAATGCGTGTTTGGTGGGTAAATATTCGCTCACACTAATATAATTAAAATATTAACACCATACTGCTTATTTCCTTCTAGAAATATATTGAAATGTCAAGGTAAAGTTGTTGTTGTTGACATACCGGAATTTAGTATTTTTTGGCGATAAAACAGTAGTTTTTGGCGCCCAGGTTCTAAGTCCATTAATATTTGTTAAGCAGCAAAGGTATTAAGTTTTATGTGTAACTTCATTTAATCCATTGTCTGTTATATCTCTAATGTCTAACATGTATGAAACATAAAGCTCCTTTGTAATGCTCTTTAACAATAGCAAATACAAAATCTTGATTGAAATATGAATTCCTTAATACTTATTTAAAGAAATCCTGTCATTGTTCTAAAAATACTTCTGGAGGGATTCCCCAAGCAGTCCCTCCAACTGAGCCACCACCTGCTGACACTGCTGCTCCACTTCTTCCACATCATCTGAAAAAAATAGGAATTTTAGATCTGTTTTAGTGTCTTATGATCTTAGAAAATGATAAAAACCTCTCTAGTCAATAGTTACATGATGAGTCATACAAATTCTACAGTACAGCCTCCGATACAAGCCACCTCTGTAAATAGCCTCTATAATAAAATTGTTCATATCTTGATACTAAAACTCCTTGAAGAGACCATTCCTCCATTGAAACCACTTGACACTGGCTCCTTAGTTATTTTCAACGGAGTATATATACATGTACTGAATTTACAACAGTTTATAATATAAGTCCAAAACAAAAACATGGTTGATTTTGGATAACAGAACATATCTTTAGGCAAAAAAGCTATGTGACCCCTGCCTTAAACCATAGTGATTGTCGGGTAGCTACCATACAGGTAGTATCATAGATTTAGATTCCAGTAAAATTTATGACATTATAAACGTAGTCCTACCCCAAGAATCCTATAAATCTTTGCAGAAAAAACAACTATTGACTACACATGTACTTTTTAGTCATTTTTTATTTCATAAGGATGGCCAAATAAAATCTTTCACAAATATAATAAAATCATCTACAAATATTGCAACTATGAATTGGATGATTTTGGATCTCATGAAGTATATAAAAATCCTATTTTATGATACATCATATACTTCTCTGTATGTTGATTTACCTGCTCCAATACACATATTTGGATTGGAATGTCCTGATAAAACAATGAAAGGAGTCATTGAGGACTACCGGTATTTATGATGTCATCATTACCATGAAAATTTTCTGACTCAGTGAGTCTGATGTAAGCTGATTAACTATCAAACTAATCAACTATGTAATTGATTTTCAATTATGTACTTCACTCTATTCATCATGATTGAAATGTTTACTGATTGTTTGCTGTTCTTTATTTTAAAATTGATAGCATAATCTATATGAAGTCACTTTAAGTGACATAGTTTTTATGAAGTAAGTTTTATAATGATATATGCAATGTTTAAATTAAGAGCAATGGTTTAACTTTACAGACTTCAACTGGTACTTATCTTACTTTGAAACTTAACCACTTTTTTTCATTCTTTCCACTCAGAACCCGTATTTTAATTATGTAGAGTAACATAACACTCATTACTTCACTGTGAAGTAGTAGTAAATCAGCCCCCACAACTTGTTTCGGTGCATGCTATTTCAATAATGAAAGAGCGAAACTGAGCAAGTCATGTTCCTTGGTCTTTTTTACATTGGCGGGGTCACTGCCTTATTTATTAGCCTTTATTAGACATTAGATCTAGAACAAAATTAATGAAATGTTATGTTGATTAAGCTATTTTACTGTTCATATTTATGGAGTTTTATGGACACTGCCAAACAAAAATTAATGCTCATTCTTGGGACGCCATGTTTACTGTTTGGAACTGAATATCTATGTTTCATAAAAAGAGAACACCCTTATTTAAATTCATCTTGTTTAAATTGAGTGAAGCAAACAAAGTGTAGGTATGACTACACACAGAATTGTGCACAGTAAATAAATGCTGATACCACATGACTGTGCAGTTGTGTCTAATGTTAGTTTACATTATGATATGAAACGATTATGATTCATTGAATGTAATTTATAAAAACGACAAAAACAGAAAGAAAACTACAGGATACAGAATTATACATCTCATCCTGTATGCAATTTGAGAAGAGCATTTATTGCTTTGAATACAAACTTTAAAAATAAACATCGAAAAGGGATTATTAAACAAGATGAAATAGAACAGGCAAAAAAAAAGATGATAAAAGAAAAGTGAAAGTGAAGGGAAGCCAACGATCGTTCACACATCACTTTATATGATTTTAGAAGCTTTTTCCCTATGATGTTCAACATACCAAGATGTACATACCAACATCAAGAAACATAAACAGTCAAACTTCAAATATCATATTCACTAAGCCAGAATAAAAGATGAAACAACAGAAAATGTACATATATAAAAGAAAAAGTAAACTGCATTTACGATAATCTTGTACTGAGCAATATACCCGTGCCAATTTGGTTCTTAGGTTATTATTTCACACTCTATATGACAAATGAGCAAAACAAAAAAAAATTAGATAGAAGGAAAAAAAAAACACAAGCGATAATCAAGAAAGGCGTTGCACTCACCCTCCATGAGTTCTGCGAGGAAGGGGATGGTCTCGGGCAGCAGACTCATGTAGTCGTCTCCCGCCCGCTCCGCGATGCCCGCAATCACCTGCAGCGCCGCAAAGCGCACCTACGCAAACACACCGCTTAGTGTCAGGAGATAAGTGAACGCATTTCTTATTCAAGCTATTAAAGAGAGCATGAATTGGACTAGCCATGTTATTGTCTCTGATGTGCTGCAAAACTCAGCGAGAGACGGCAACTGTTTATCACTGAACATAATAACCAACATTTTGGGGGAAGGTTTTAGGGCAGTTGTCTGTTTGAATGGTGAGATCACAATATCCATGCAGCTGTGCCTCACTTGTATTTGCGTTCATTGGTACTCAGTCCAACAAGGAAATATAATACTTTTCACTGCATGTGCACACACAAGTTTAACCTCAAAAAGATATATTACCACATGAAGGGTGGATTACTACGATGCCAAAGTTGCATTCCGATGATTTACTGACACGCCTTAACTGACACATGTTACAATAATGAGGACTGAATGTGAGACGTAAAAAAGCTATGAGCGTGAAAGTTTCCATACCTTCGCGTCCTTGTGCCTTGTTTTCAGACACAGCTGGTAGTTGAGTGTTTTCAGCATGTTGTCGTCATTGGCGACCACGGCAAGCTGGCACACGGCGGGAACCACATGCAACTCGATCCTCTGCTGGTACACGGCCTCTCCTCCCAGTGTGTTCTCAAGCTAGAAAGTAACAATGCACATTGTTATGATGCCTGAATATTACAATGTCTCTTAGTTAGTTTGGGTTGTATATAAGCAAACTAGTGACAAACTAATATTATATTGATTGGAACAAGTTAAAAAGTCTTAAAAGGCGATACAGAAACACTGCACTTATTTTTTAATCACATGTTGGGGATCACTGAAGAAATCTGTTGCAATGAAGTGATACAACAGGCTGTAGCATAAAAGATTCTTTCCATCCCAAGAGACCACAACAAACCTCTATGAAGAGACCACTTTTCCATTGAGACAACATCAAAGCAGAAGTTGGGTCTTCTTAATCGAGGGGTTTTACTGTACTGTAGTGGTTTATAGTCGTCTATTCAAGTCTTGTTCTCACGACATAACAATTTACACCAGGTCATTGGCACACTTGTCGATCAATTAATCATTACTCACAAACTTGTTTCTGCAGCACATTCAGCGCACAAAGCTAATCACTCACACAATCACCCACACACTCTCTCAACCCAATGACCTGTACCTAATTAAGGTGCCATGGAGCAGTGTGCAACTATTTATGGATGCGTTCTCTCAACACCTACCACCAGACCCAACCGGGAATCAAACCCACGACCTTCTCGTCACTAGTCCAACTCCCTACACACTAGGCCACAGAAACCCAAAGTCTTAATTGATGGTTCTACAGTACAGTAGAACCTCTCTATTAGGATCACTTGTGGGACCAATTTAAAGTGGTCTCAATGGAGAGGTGGTCTTTATACGGAGGTTCCTATTGGAATCATTTGGAAGGTTTGGGACAGAGAAAAGTGGTCTTTTTATAGATGTAGTCTCAATTGGAGGTTCTACAACAACCCTTCTCATCACGAGTCCACCTTGGAGCAGTGTGCAACAATTTAGGGATGCATTCGCTCAACACCTACAACCAGACCCAACCGGGAATCAAACCCACCACCTCATCACAAGTCCAACTTCCTACCCACTGGACTGGTGAATTTGGTCGGTTAAGATTGTTCGTGAGAGGAGGATCCTTAAAATTATTACAAGATTATTACATGTGTAGCCACAGAAGTCTGCAGAACACTCAATACCAGAACCAACTGGGAATCAAACCCACGACCTTCTCGTCACAAGTCCAACTCTCTACCCACTTATTAGCCACAGACATGTGGCGTTTGCTGCGGCCGCGCAGGCCGTTCGAAACCCAATCCTGCTTACCCACTTAGCCACAGAAGCCCAAAGTTTACGATGCCTCACCTGGTCGAGCAGCGGCTGCAGCAGGCCCGAGAAGACGTCGGTGGTGACGAGGCCGCCGCCGGCGTCGTGCAGCAGACACTGGTGCAGGCAGCTCAGCACGTGGACCAGCAGCTCATGCTGCAGCGCCGCGTCGTCGCCGCGCGAAAACAGCGGACGCGCGGCTGCAACAGAGAGCGGTGGATTTAACGCCGGAGTTGTGAACAGCTAGTACAGTAGAACCTCTCTATTAGGACCACCTTCGGGACTAGTGTTAGGTGGTCTCAATAGAGAGGTGGTCTCTATACAGAGGTTCATTGTGGGAGCTTTATGAAGGCTTGGGACCGTAAAAAGTGGTCTTATTGTAAAGATGGTCTCAATAGAGAGGTGGTCTTAATTGGAGGTTCTAATGTACATTGTGACTGAAACCAGGTAGTGAGATTCGTTCGCCGAATTCCTCAACGGACTGTGAGGCAAGAGTCATGGTTGTTTTCTATTACATGTACAGAGAGAGGAGCCTTTCTATTACTTACAACACACTGATGGATTTGGCTCGAGTGGTTTTAAAAGAAAGGTGCTGCTGTTACTGTAAAAGATTTATTACATGGCATGGAGTTTTCCTTGAATAAGGAGATGATTTAGAATTTAACGAACATGTAGAGACTCTTACTGTACAATGGTCAAGGTACATAAGCAAGAACTGGAAAACTACTATAGGACTAGATAAGCAGGAGAGGTTATGACAACCCAACTTATATTGTGACATTCAACGTCAAACAAGAACTGGTGCATTGCATCTGGCATTGATGATATGGAAAGTACAGCATATAGCTATCGATATATGACTCTCTAACTCTCACCTGTGTTGTTGCTGTTGCAGCGCGTGAGTATGTCCGCCATCTGCTTCACTGTGTGACCCACAAACAGGTTGAAGATCGACTTGAGGCGCTCAGACAGTCTGCAAAACACAGCAAACACTCACAATCAGGAACGTCAGCCCATGTCAGCTGGACAGTCAGCATCAACACTCATACTGAAGACAATAAACCTAAATCATCAGGACAGTCAACAATGTTTTTATTGTCTCCACAACTCCTGAGGACTAGAACGTAACAATACAGACACATTCGATACACAAGCAAGGCACGCTCCTAAACAGTATTTTGTAAAAACAAATGAAAGTGATGCTCAGACAATCCAGCGTCAACATAAGTAAGTCTAGGTGTGGGATCTGCAAGGGATTTTGTTACAAAAACTACATCACTGGTTCTTTCATAACCTAATAGCATGAACGTTTCGACTAAACAAGGATATAACCATCCTAACACCCATGCCAAAAATTTGTCTCTTTTTGGAGTGAATGAATTTTACACTGGGATTTGCCATTTCAATGGTCTCGATTTGTATACAGTCCAAATCTATGAGCTAGTCCAAATATACACAGCATAATTCAAAACTCCATACTCACTTGTGGCAGAGGCTGAAGAAGACGATCTTGCGCACGTTTGCATCGTGGCTGGCGTCGTCGCGACACGCCCAGTCGTACAGCGTATAGAACATGGGGCGGAACGCGGCCTCAGACAGACGCACCACCATGGCGAGGACGGCTGCCAGGCAGGACGCCTCCACCGCAGACACCACCGCAGGCGACACCTGGGGGCAGCAAGTGCATTGGTGAACAATGGGCAGATCCAGGTTTCTGAGAGGGCGGGGGGTGGGGGCGGCACTTAAGGGATTCCATGGGTTTTGATCGATGTCGTCGGACATGCCAAAAACCTTAGGAAAATGAAGTATTTTGGTGGGAAAAGGGGGGCACGCACCCCCTGCACACACACACACTGGATCTGCCCATGGGTGTATGCTCCAAGTTGCATCATAAACTGTCAGTCAAATTACAAAAGTGGGGCACCTGGGGATCAGGGTGCAAGTCAGTTTGTGCTTCATTGCAGTAAAGAATACATCAGACGCCTCTCACACATCTAATGTTGAAGAGTGCTAGTGCTTTTTGGGGGTACTAAAGTGTTTTTTTCTGATACGAGACGAGACGCATTTTAGAGTGTGGACCATGATTTTTAGGAATCCGTGCCACATTCTGTCAACATTGCTGTACAGATGCACCACCTGCAATGCAGCAAAAGCCACCGGTACGAACATTTGCATGATTTACCTTTCCGTCCGCTGTGTTCCTGAAGTCCATGGCGGCCGTGAAGAAGGTTACCATGGCGTTGTGATGCACCCCGAGGTCGTCGGAGGTCATGCTGGTCACATGGTCCTTGGTGAGTGCGAGAAGCCACTCGCAGCACGCCTGTAATGGGAGAATGGGTGAAATCATGGCTATCACACTTACAACTTAACCTTTTTTAAAGATTCCTTTTATCCTAGAAAACTAGTTTTTGCAGAATTGGTAAGACACATCATGAAAGTTTCTTTCAATGATTCGTAAATTAATATTCAGATAAAAACTGTTGGACGTGTTAGTGCACTTGATCAGTGCGACGACGACGTTGGCACTTACGGGTTGCTCCTGCAGCAGCACCTGGTGGCACTTAGCGAGCACGGGGACGAGGACTCGTGGAGACACGGCCGTCGACAGCTGCTGGCTGGAACACAACACCACAGTGTCGCTCAATCTCCACTTGTGTATTACACTTTATACAATAGTTTTAGTGACACTCAATCTATGTTAACAACATTTTCCTTACTGCTGATGAAAGCAATGTGAGAGCTGGTGAACGTCTGGCTATTTAATGTGATAAGCTGACTAGTCCCAGAATGGCATACCAAAAATCTATGATTTACTCCCTTTGTTCGATTTTTCTTCTTCTTTTTTTACAAAAAGGAATTCTCATTCAAGGGATGTAAACATGACTAGTATAGATTTATGTAATTTTCTGCATGGATCTATAATATAGGTAATAATGGTCTATATTGAACAATATGAAGATGAGAAGTACGAAGATAAGATTAGCGCCAGAATGGAGTACCCCCGGGGGCGTACCCAAACCAATGATTTACTCCCTTGGTTCATCTTTTTAACAAAGATTATTTTTACTCAAGGGATGTACATGACTTGTATAGATTTATGCATATCTGTGTTTGGGATCCATAAAATCTGTATTATATACAAATGGTATTTTGTAGGATTTGACCACTTGATTGTCGTGTCAATCGTGAAATTGAGCATGCTGACGTCTGATTTACCCGAACAAAAGACGTCAGCATGCTCAATTTCACGATTGACACGACAATCGAGTGGTCAAATACCATTCTATCATGAAGAAAATAAAATTGCAGTTTCCATTAATCACTAAACATGCTAAATATACACGCAAACTTTCTTATCTTGATCTACGCGAACAGGTGCGCTGCAACAAAGTAGTCTAATTTAGACTGTGCGCTTCCGCGTGTGCAGTAAATCACAGTAAGTCCTTAGCAACGGGTAAATCAGAAAATTTAGCACACCTCTCAACCAATCAGAATGGGTTATTGGCGGTGATTTTTGCACTGAAAGATAGAATGAGTGACTCACCAGACGGCCTTCCAGCGCACTGTGGTGTGGGCGGCAGCCGCGTCGAGGCAGATGATTGGTGGGATGCGGCACGTCGCCGTAACGACCGGCAGCAGGTAGGGTGACAGGAAGTGAGGCAGCCAGGAGAGGATGCGTTGCAGGGCTGTCAGCGCGCACACGCACACCAGCTCGTGGCTGACACACGCACATGGAGAGTAAGAAACATGTACATTACCACTCGATTAAGAAACACAAACATTGCGAGTTAAGAATTGCATTACAAGATATATCGCAAGTCAAGAGCATTGCATGTAAGTAACATCTCTCTTCACATTGCAGTAGTTGACGCACTTTTTGAACAGTTCATAGTTGCACAGTATGTCAATATTAAAGAGGAGGCTTGAAGTTTGCAATATGGTGCATAAAAACATAGACTATGTGGTCAAATATCTTTCTCAGCTCTAGCTGTACTTATTCTCCTTATAAATACCAAAATTTCGGATAACTAAAATTTTTCTTTCTCTCCATTCAAGTTTGCTTTAACCAGCTCCAACTGGATCAAGAAGGATGTTGTTACCCACCTTTTTAGCAGCTCGCGGTTGCTGAGTATGTCTATGAGCGGCGGCATGAAGTGCGGGATGTGGGGGATGGCGTGCGCCTTGACGCAGGTCACGACCTCCGCAATACACAGCAGCCCGCTCGACAGCACGGGCACCGACACCGCCGGCTCGGTCACCACGGCAATGCACGCCGGCAGCAGCTGGAACACAGGGCCGTTCTGATGAAGGTGACCGATAGTGTGGTGAAAATATGTCTTGTTTTATAAGCATGCAAAGAGAGCAGTGGGATGTTGACAGTTTCTCTGGAGAAGTGTGTGTGTGTGTGTGTGTGTGTGTGTGCGTGCGTGCGTGCGTGAAGTGATGTGCGTAACCAGCAAACGCAAGCAGTATCTAAAAACGGGTCAAGATCTTAATTACATATACGTCTTCTGATGGAGCCTCAGATGCCTTAAATATTTTATGTGAATTTCTAATTTATCACAGTTTCTCCAATGAAAAAGTTCAAGGAAACTTAAAATTACTTTAATGTATTTACAACCAACATAGTCAGACAGCATCATTCAGCTGAAATTTTGATATGAAAATGAGGCTCTTTACCTCCTGGCCACTAAAATGTGCACAAACCCGTAGATTTTAATCACCAAACGCTCCACCTCCACGTGCTTCATGATATATTCGGCTGACTAAGGAGACATTCCATAGTGAAATCGGTGCGTGGCACTCACCTGGACAAAGGTCTTGGTGTGCGCAGCGGTGAATTTTCAAGACCAAATGCTGCTCTTCCATTGTTTCATGACATATTCGGGTAACTACGGAGACATTCCATCGTGAAAAACCCCGTGCGTGAAATCGGTACCTGCACTCACCTGGACAAAGGTCTTGGTGTGCGCGGCGGCCAGCAGTTTACACAGCAGCTTGAGTGAGAAGAGGGCGAGCTGGCGGGAGTTGTTCCACTCGGCGTCGGCGACCCCCTCCTCGTGCTGCCGGCCCAGCTATCCCCAGCAGCGGCCCCACCAGGGCCAGCAGGCCAGACTCCTGCAACAGTAATGGGATAGTCAGTACAGATACGACCCGTGTCTATTGAAACAACATGAATGGTCTTAATAGCGTTTATTCACGCAACAGGGGGGTCAGTGATGGTACAGGACACACGGCAGTGTAATGGGATAGTCAGCAGAGGTGGTCAGTGTCTATTTGAGACCAGTCGAGGCCAACTCTCAAATGGTCTCAATAGAGTTTATTAAGTAGTCAGTGGATCGTGATGGTCAATACAGATTGTCAGTTAAGAGATTATTTGAGTTCAACTCTGGAGTGGTGTCTAAATTTATATACGTTTTCCAGTGCCAGTATGCCTGCTACAGAGGTGTGAGAAAGAGAGAAGCTTGAAAAAATTCTCAACAGAGTTTCTACCGAAGCGAGCGACTCACCTCCTGCTCAGTGAGCTCCCCGCCGGCCGTGAACTGCTGCAGCTTGGCGATGAGCAGGTCCAGAGCCTTGCGACGGAGGCTGATGTTGGGGTGTGCCATGAGGGAGCCCACCACGGACAGGAAGACCGAGGATGGCAGCACGTAGTTCACTGAGCAAACAATCATTTGTATAATATATTTAGACATTGTCATAAAAATGTAAACTTAAAAAACCTGACATGGTGAGCGCATAGTGATTCAATATTCAAAAGAAATATAATATTTCCAGATAAACTTTAATGCAACATACTGTTATCATTCTCTTATGGCTGTCGATTATTTTGTACATAAGAGTGACTGTCATCGATAGCCACAGTTATTTGTGGGTTTGGCGACCGTGGATATTCTAAATTTAGAACACGACCTATGAAACGTGCAAATACAATGTTGCTGGTTTTAAGAAGTTAGTCTGAACTGCATGGGAGTGAATTTGAACTCCAATGCATTGGAAAAGAAAGCGGCGATGTTTACGTTGATTCATAGCCTCGTTTAACCAGACTCTGTATTGCATACAGAGCCTGGTCCAGTTGACACATTTGGTTTGTAATCCGAGATGGCCGCCAGCTTATGCAAGACGTTCAGAGATATGCGGGGCACGTTATTGTTTGGAGGGTTGACGTTTTAAGGAACACGTTGAACGCACTGTGTCCTACTTGAACGCTGCACGTTTTGCGCTAGTCGCTATGTATTCTCGGAAGTATGCCGCCATTAACATTATTGTAAACAAGCTAGATATTTTATTGGTGATCTGAATTTCGGGCATTTTAGTATATACGTGTATTGTTAGTACGTATACAATGTGTCGAATAAAATAGATTGTAATCAAAATATCATGGGATAATTCATAACACCTAGATATGGAGCCCAATTGACGTTATCAGGAAGGAAAGAATCGAATCGGCAGTCTGTTGTCAACATCAAGCTGTCAATCACACGTCACGTAATGCAAAATAGCCTCGTTCAACCAGACTCTCTAATGCATGAAATGAGCGCCGCCATTACAGGGTCTGGTTGATCGAGACTACGTACAAAAGGGACTAGTCCGTGAGCCACATTCTCTTATAGTTACTTTGGTGGAAGTGGGCGTGGCATCATGAAATAATAACGCTCTTTTCTGAAAATATTTCCGGGACTTTGCGGGAGTGAACTCTACATCATTAAAGGAGCTAATATTAATAGGACCATTGTATAAATCATATCATCACATCTGACCCCAGTTTGACCCCTCTATGACCCCGGGTCTGACCTGTGCGATGAGTGGTTCTGCCCCAAGTAGCCCCACTACGAGCCGCGTGGTGTGGAAGTTGAGCAGACGGAGGTGCTGGGCCGAGGCTGCCGTGCCGCAAACCAGCCCCACCCCGCCGGGCGATGCAGGCTGCTGCTTCCCACCGATGATCGAGGATTTCTTAGGGGCGAGAGGCGTGTCTGTGCCTGCAATGGGAGGGCACAATGGTACATGTTGGAAGTTTTAGATTTGTTAAAAACGAGAAAGATTTTATTTGGAAATTAGGTTGTGCTATTGGTACTTTCAGATACTTGCCATAATTGAGATTATTTCATGGCAGCATTATATAAAGCTTTCAAGCCAGTAAAATCAGGATTCTACTCTAATAGGGCTACATGGGAAACTAAAGGAAGGACTATGGGAGTACTTGTTTGATCTTGTGAAACTTTCACAGAAATCAGAGGAAGTTTGAAGAGTTATACCGACAAAATTTCATTCAATAACATTTAATAATTTGGGAGATAATCACTTAATTCCAGTAATGTGTCGCACATTTCACTTATCAATGGAAACCGTAACATTTGACATAAAGTAATTCATAAAATGTTATGTGTAAAATGTAGTCATGAAAACAAGACTTGAATATGACTATAAAACCAGCACATTCACATAAAGTGCTAAAGGTTTGGTGTCATTTCATGTGTCATGCGGTAATTAAACTCGCTCTGCATTCAAGATGGCAGCTGCATGAACTGAGTTGAGTTTTGACTGACCTGTGGTGGTGTTGAGCTGCGTGAGCTGAGCGAGGAAGGCTAGGAGGCTGGTGGCCGCGCGCAGCTGGGTGGCTGCCGGGAACGCCTCCACTAGCAGCAGCACGAACTCCAGCTCCTTGTCCACAGAACTCAGACCCTGAAACACACGAATGGAGCGTCATAGACGGACGACTGCATCATTTGTGTCAGGTCATTTAGCGTCCTTGTCAATAGAACTTTGCCGCTGACACACGATCGTAAAATTGGGTGGTTTATAGTTGTGCTTCAAGATCAAATGACTACATCAGGTTTAGACACCAGGTTAATTAGCACCAGTGTCCACCGAACTCTAGCCATGTAATACAAAGATAAATGTGAAAGTGTCGAAATTCACCCTATGTATGATCAGACGACTACATCATTTATACCACGTCATTTGGAATCTTTGTCCATGAGACTCAGCCCTGAAACATGCATGGGAAAACTCACTGTTACTGGTATATGCTAAAAGTTCTAGTAGAAGCCTATGGGATGGCACTTTCCAAATGTTATTGATATACCCATCATCATCTCTTTCGGACTTATAATTCATATGAAAATAACTGAGATTGCTGTTCCAACATTGGAAATGTGTAGACCAATGAAGATACAATATACCATATTTTATTTAGATCAGAATTTCACTGCTCTCTAGTTTAGGGTGGCTTTTATGCGACTGTCGCCTCACCTCATGTGTGGTATCCTCTACCACTTCGGCGGAGCTCGCTCCACCATCCTTGGTCCTCACAGCGCTCTCCATCAGCTGGGCCAGCAGCACCCACAGAAACCTGGATGACCAAGAGTGTAATGGTAAATCGATGGATTATATTGCTATGTTGTGTTGAGGATATCAGTTATACATCCACTCTGGAAATGTTAACTGAGAAAATTATCATTTCTGGCCATCTTTTTTTGTTTACTAACATCTCGTATATATTTGAGTTTTTACAATATTCACAGAGTAATCGTTCAAAATCTTGTCAACGATTTGAGTTGGTTACAGTGCTAATGATACACCCGCAAGAGACTGACTAATGGCCATTTTAATAAGAAAACCTGCAAAACTACGACCTTGTAATAAGAAAACCAACAAAACTACGACCTAGTAATAAGAAAACCAACAAAACTACGACCTCGTCATAAGAAAAACAGCAAAACTACAACCTTGTAACCCCTGAATTACGGACTTGAATAAGAGAACCCCAGACTACTGACTTGTAATAAGAGAACCTACTGTTTTATAATAAGAAAACGGTTTTATAATAAGAAAACAGGAGACTGACTTGTCCTCTCCCACGACAGCGACCACCTGCTGCAGCAGCCTCAGACTGCGGTGTTTCAGCATGTGCTGACGCGTCGACGAACACGCGCAGGATTCCCGCAATCGTGGTGTCAAGGTCATGACCTCCGGCGATGAGTCCCCAAGGAACGAGTGCGCCTGGAAACATGGGCGGGTGTTGTGAAACGAGGACGGAAAGAGTGGCATATAAATATATGTAAATAAATATCCAAATAAAAGTTATAAATACTATTGATATTTTTTGTAAATTTTCGTGCCATCAGCACTTTATCAGACCATGAAACTGGCTACAAGAGTTGAACATAAGGAATGCTTTCTAGGAGGATTGTGTATTGTAAAATTGATAAGTGTGCTTACAACTAACCTTAATCAGCGAAAGATAACTTACCTTGTCCAGGGCATGACTAACCTCGATCAGCGACTAACATTATTCAGCGTCTAAACTGAATCAGTGACTAATCTTGATCAGCTATTAACTTCAATCACCGACTAGCCTCAATTGGCGACTAATCTCAATTATTCAACAAACCCTTGATCTGCGACTAACCCCATTGACCAATTCATGTGAATGGCCGGTTTTAGCGATTGGTGCTCTACCGTGACCAACTAAGCTTGATCAGCTACTAACCTCGCTGGGTGACCAGTGACTAACCTTGATTGACTAGCCTCCGTCATTTACTTACCTCGACCCATGACTATTGACTAACCTCGATCGCCACCTATCCTGGCTGAGCGACTAACCTTGACCTGTGCCTAACCTCGATCGCGGCCTATCCTGGCTGAGCGACTAACCTTGATGAGCGCGGGGATGACGGTGTTGACGGTGGTGGTCACGACGTGTGCGCTGTGAGCGTCGTCGTGCTGCACGAGGCTGCTCGAGCCGAGGAACGTGAAGATCGACATCACGTTGTGCAGGATGTAGTCCTGTACAGCGCAAATAGAACAGGGTTTTAGCAAAGCAACAAAAAATAGAATTAGGAATCAACTATTACACGTATTAAAGACATTCTTTTGAGAGGATGCTTGTCAAACTTTTCCCCGACAGCTGTGTAAATTTCAATAAGATTGGCTAAGCATTTAGTTGTTTCCCATAAACCCCAACAGTAGAAATATCAACTTTTTTGTTTTTTGTTTTTCTTGGTGTTTTTTCAAAGGTGTAAAAATTAACAAAAAAGGGAGTGAAATCATGCTTGTTTTTTACATTTTTCAATGCCATATTGACACTGTGACTGACTGGAAAGAGGTAATCATACGGAGGGACAAGAAACAATGTGTTTTTAAAAGTGCGATAATGTAGACTGTGAGACTAACCGGGAAGAGGTGGGCGATGGTTGCCATGACGAGCAGCGCTTGTTGCTGGGTGAGGACGGAGCTTGTCTGCCGCACGCACTGCACCAGCACCTCCACACTCGTGTCGTCTGCAACAGCCACACATACGCTCATTACACTTGAAAAGAGACATACGCTCATTACACTTGAAGAGAGACATAAGCTCATTGGACTTGAAAAGAGACATACGCTCATTACACTTGAAAAGAGACATACGCTCATTACGCTCAGATCTCTCTTTTCACAATCAATTGCCAGTGCATTATAAAGTGAATTTCACGCCCAATACAAGGATATAGCACGTAGCTTCTCTTTTATGATTAAACTAAGACTGGTGTCAAGTGGTCTCTCTGTGGATCTTTATAAAGACACTGGACCATGTACAAGAGCCGGTGTATTTATAAAGGTGGTCTCACTTGAAGATTCTATTGTACAGGCAGTCTCCCAGTTAAGGTCTAAATAGTTACTCTTTAGCAGGACTAGTAACTTTAATAATGCACTAGTCCTCCCCAAAAGATACTGGTTCTGACAAGTTGCCAAACGTGTTTTAGCTCAGCAGCTACTCGTATGCAGGACGAGTGAATTGAATTCACCACTCGTCCTTCCCAATTTCTCCAAGTCTGGACGAGTGGACGAGTGACCAACTGGGAGACTGAGAGGCACCCCCCATGTAAGCACCATGATGCTGCACGTACCTTGCTTGGTGCCGTCGTCGGGTGCCCAGGCAGGTGCGAGTGAGTGGAGACAGGTGAGCGTGAGCTGGCGGCAGTACTCACTGCGGTCCTCGTCCACACTCAGCAGCCTGCAAACAACACACTCAGTGACAGGCACAATGCTTACAAACATGTATTGAAATACTTGTGCAATACCTCACATGATTAGTACTGCAATATTCTGCTGCAATACAGTAGTTTGCTTTTCAAACGTTTTGCAATACTTCTATACGGGCAACAGAATACACTGAAGTTCATCATAACCAATAAGGGAATGTATGGCTAAATTCATAGCCAATGATTGTAAGTTATAGAAATACACCTTTTACGATTACAGTGCTCAATAAAGACAGAGAATTTGAGTCAGAATGATGCGAGTCAGAACATGATTGATTATTATCATTGCTTTTCACATTATTTTTGTGATATCAAGCTTTTCTTATCAGACAAATTTAAAAAATCCTACTCACTTAGCGAGGAGATTAAATAGCGCAGGTACGAGCAGTCCTGTATCCTTGACACGCTTCCTGCCTTGGAGCACCTCCAACAGTGGCAGCAAGCGATCGAGGTTGGGAGTGTCGGCTTTCTTGGTTCTGTAACAACAAAATTCACAGAGTAACGCACATGTCGACTTTTAGACATCAGAAGCTATGAAAATAATAACTATATAGAGAGCAGAGATAAACTATGTTCAGTGTAAATGCATTTGAATATGTATGTGAATTAACAGAGTTTACATTTTGAACCATCGCCTTACTTTCAATATTTTTTATCATAAATATATGCATTCTAGTACCGAATTAGTTCCTAGGCAGATCCAGGGGTGGGGGTGCCCAGTGGGGTGGGGGGTATGGTGTGTGAGATCCCATAACTGTGCCCCCCCCCCCCTCCCCCTCTTTCACAAAAACCTGGATCTGCCCATCTATTTTGTCCAAAAGGAAAATATTAATAACTGGGGAAAAAAAGACGCTGAATTTTATAAGTGTGAGTTTAATCTTGTAGGCCAAGTGACAGTAATTGGACACCGACCTTGCCCTTTTGGTAGCTTTTCACTGTTGCGTTCTGGGAATCTTTGGCAAATGAGATTTCATGCAGGATGTGGGAGCCTCCAAACTTGATCTGAAAATGTCTCAGTTGCCAATAAATAGAATTACCAACATTTTATGATAACATACACATCTCATCAATGCAGGCAATACTTGAGTAATCATATAACCAGATATATTAAGCATAGTAATTTACTGTCTAACTTAAAAACAACCATGCTAAAGCCCCACGGTGTAATTCTTAAGATAGGCTTTGAAGTGCATGTCATAAACTATTAAAGATGCCCATTTGGTTGATATAGATGCACTCCTGACCACCTCACCTGTTTAAGAGCCTTCTTTACTGCAGTCGCGACCTCCGGGTGCCGGTTTCCCACACACATGTCCAGGATTGCAGACAGCACCACTGGAACAAGACAAAACCATTTCTTACAAATTAAAATCTTTCTGCTACGTGTGAAAGCCATGACAATGGCAGCTGGGAAGTATGTGCACAAGCCTTGCAAAAATTTACATTTTGCACGGTTGACTATATAAAAAAGAAGTGTGAAATGTAGCCCGTAAGCACCTCAACAAATCGCTACACAAAATTAACAATCAAAAGCAAGCGTGTATTATAGCACCTTTCTGCGCGGCGGCGTCTGGCAGGGCGTGAAACGTCCTTGGTCCACTGGGCGAGGCCCATGAGGCGCGGGGACTTGAGCAAGGCCGAGCCCTCCAGGGGCGACGTGAGCAGAGACAGGCAGAACGTCAGCTCCGGGCTGCTCGACTGCACAGGAAACGGACGAGATAGATTTGAAAATGTATGCATATAAATGTTTGAGTTGATATTAACTCATTCAGTTTGAGGGAAGTCAGATTTACATTAACATTGCCAACATGTGTGCTTCAACTTAACAAGATGGCTTCATCAGGGTTTTTATTTTTCTTTGCCTACTTTAAGCCCACCATGT
>CM032663.1:15570897-15597678 GCA_019095985.1 Streblospio benedicti
CAACTAAAAAACCTTTATGTTTGTTGATTTTTGTATATTTCATTGTGTTGAGAACGGCCTAATAATAGAGGTAGATTGAATAACAAATATACACCACCAACGGGTAAACCAAAAACTTTAAAATGAGACCTAGTGATCCAGGCCAACTAAATAACATATTATACAGTGAACTATGAGGCATTGATTACTAGGGTAAAGCAGTCTAATTTTGTCCACTTCAGTTTTCCGCTTGCTATATAAAACGCTTGTCATTATTTGAAATTACATCATACACATTTTATATAAGTAAAAGGCTGAAAAAACTGAAGGAACCGAATGAGGCTAATTTACCCTCAATAGAGACGCCACTGGAGGTGACGCGTACCTGTGCGGTGTACGTGTGGTCAGTGAGGATCTCCTCGCGCCGCTTGCACAGCCTGCGCACCAGGGCATGGTGGGGGTGGCTGTCAGCCAGCACCCCCTTCACCTGCCTGAGGGCGTCGAGGCCGGCGGACCGCACTACCGCGTGGGGGCACTGCAGGGTCAGCAGCAGAGACAGCAGCACTGGGGGGAGCAAGGGAACGTTATTGTCTAACTGTATGCACATCTAGACTCCTGGGATGCCTTCAGTGGTCTTGAATTAGTGATGTCTATTTAGCTTGAACAAGTCGTGTTTATGTGTCTTAAATTAGTGACAGCAGCACTAGGGGGCACCAAGTGACCGTTAGCATCCAACTGTATGTATATTTTTTTTTAACTTAAAAAAAATGATGAAACACTCAAAACTTTTGCATGAAACATGCTTGACATAGTTACCATAGATACAGTCCCACTGTATGTATATTTGGGACTCCTCGGATGCCTTCAGTGGTGTTTAGCTGTCTCGAATTAGTGATGTCTATTTAGCTTGAACAAGTCGTGTTTATCTATCGTTAATTATTGGCTTGAGTCATCCTAGAGATCATTCCACAGATTGTATGTGTCTTGCGTGGTAATTCATCTATCTTGAATACCTGCGGGGTATGTGTCCAGGGCAGCCGCCACCACCTCCGAGCTGCCGCCTCCGCTCCACTTCTTGGCCGCGACCAGCAAACTCCCAACCTGACACAGACCAGTATATGTGAGAATAAATCCATCTAATAGTATATAGTAATCACTAGGGTCATGGTGGCAGGCACATAATGTATGATCACATGTAAATTCACCAAGGTTGGGTTTTTCCAAAACCTCATCATTGGGACATCTCAATAAATAGGAGACCTTGCTAAAAGTTTAACTTTTTAACATTTTAGGTACCCCATTTCAAACAATCGCAATATGAGTTCAAGACCGGCACTTTTGCATGTTCAAGATCCCTAATTTGTCATCCCTGCGTGTTGCGGGGTTACCACCTTGTGACCCTTTACTTTATTCCCCTATCCCATACCCCAGGCTCCTTATCGATGACAATATGAAACATAAGAATGTACCTCGGTAACGGGGCTGACGTGGTTCTGAGTGTCGGGGTCGATTTCGGCCGTCCACAGCACGGGCAGAATGCGGTACAACAGCTCCTCGTATTCACCCTGAATGTTTGCAATGAAATAGCGCTGATTTTTTGGAACTTGTGAATATGTGTACTTATGTCATAAGAGTTGTCCAAGTTAGATAAGGACTAAATCACATCGGTGGGAATCATTACATACAATAAAAACTTGGAAGTTATTTGGTTTCAATCTGATATAACATTAAAGCATACAATGATGTTACATGTAAACCATTGATATTACATCAACAAAATAAGCCAGTTGCAACCCCTGAGACACAAATGTTGGACTTCTGTTCCCCTGTTAGTACGTGTCAATAGAGTAGTCATTGTAGTGGATGAGCCATGACTGCTCAAATCCACCTGTCGGTACCATCTAACGCATTGGGTTCTCATTGTGATTTTTATAAAGGCCTATATCCCTAGAGATGAAAAATGTGTGATAGCATTGCATATCTGGTAGCTTTCTCTGTGCTATCAGCAAAAATTGAAAATAGCCGACCGGCTCACGTTCTATTTGTCGTCACAGAACTTATCACCAAAGTCGGTACTCGCGAGCTATTGTAGCCGCCGCCGCCGCTGTGACCCACCTGTAGCGTGTCCCCGGTGACCCGGGTGAGGATGTGTCTGTACAGCTGGCAGGTGGCGCCGTCACAGGCTCGTCTCATCACCAGGTCGAACAGACGCACGCTGAGCAGAGACAGCGGGTCCGTCGGTGACGTCCACGCCACCGCTGCAAAGGTATCGGTGTTACTAATTTCGTGCATCCTATACATAGCATATGGTCTCATTTTGTATTTTATGTTGTTCTGTCTACGCTATTATAATATCTAATCATAAATTGGTCGAAAATTGTTCAAAAAAGTTTTGTTTAAGCTTTTTGACTCTACAGAGCCCTAATCATGATTACATACACGCATTGATAAAAGTTACAGGCTGATTAGGGGGACTGATGTAAAAGCCGTGATAAAATGTTACGCTTTCGCAAACTACTGGAGACCGCGACTCACCAGGCAGCTTGTGGAGCCTCACACAGTCTATGAGCTGCATGACGGCCCAGGCGGGCAGCGAGGGCGCCACGCGGCCCGCACGGAAGGCCACCAGCCACGCCTGCATGAGGGCCGGCTCCGCCGCAGTCAGGTCACACGCCTGTAACACACGCACGCACCGCATCATGGATCACATCTGCGCCGCTACAGCAGCAATTGTGCTGTATGTTCCCCGGGGAGTTGAGAAAGATACAGTGTGACAAGGATACCAACGGCCTGGTGTGAATGTAAAGTCGTGAGAGCACTAGAATCATGACTATAAACCACCAGATTTACATTTATCGCTACATGGACTATAATAACTGAATTGGATGAAAATTAAAGCTGAAATTATGGATTTAAAAGAGGACATGAATTTCAGCCTAAATAAAGTGGACCCTGTCCATGTGGACACTTCCTTTAAAGGACGTCTGTCTTATATGGACACTCTTCACATCTTTCATTTTCCGATACTACCTTATATCAAGCGAACATCTTTTTTAAAGACACCTACCTTATGTGGATACTTATTTCTCCCCATTTTTTTAATGTGCTTTTCCCAAGTTTGGAGGCCATAGAAAAGAGAGAGAGGAGAGAGAGGAGAATAAAACTTCTCCCAATGATGTCCACATGAAGCAGGTTTCAATATAATTTTTTTTCTCTAAAGATCTTGAATCATACCTCACTGTCCGTATCCTCGGTCGTCACGGCGTGGTCCTGTATGAGTGAGAGCAGCGTCTGCGCGGCATCGAGGCTCATCATGTGACTGTCCGGGTCGTCATGGCGACGGCGAAGACGCGCCAGCAGACACACAGACAGACAGAAGGCGCGCGGGGAAGCAGCGGAGAGAGACACGAGGGACGACACCTGCAAGAACAACGAATGTCAGACCACAAGCAACGGGTCTCAGACCGCCGGCGACCACCGTGATGGTATCATTCTGTTCTCACAACCTTGGGGTCATGGGTTTGAGTCCCGCCAGGGCCACTTCATCTATCGTTGGTAGAAATATGCTTGCTAAAAAGACGTGCGAGAGAGAGAAGTTTGAAAATGTATCCGCAAGCACTGGGAAACACATATATATCATGTAATTAGTAATCATCATATAATCATATCATCAGTAAAACACATTTTTTATCATTCATGGAAAGAGATGTCAAACACCGTACGTTGAATACAATATTTATATAAACATAACCAAACTATGACTGCATGATCTATGGGGCACCAGCCAATGAACGAACGCCATCACTCGTTGTTGATAAGACTCGTTGTGCAAAGCACGGCATGATGTGAAAGAGACTACCACTCACCCAGTGTCACCCACACTGTCAACCACCCACTCAGCCACACTGTCAACCACCCACTCAGCCACACTGTCAGCCCCCCTCACCGTGCTGCTGACAGCCTGTGCGTCCACCTCCCTGAATGCCTCCACCAGTCGGTCCACCACGTGCCAGTTCCACCGTCCCAGGTCTGCGTCCGAGGCCAAGACCAGCTGGGCTCCCGAACCCTGAAAATACCCACATTTATTTCAATGAAAAGTTCAAATCTCAGTTGAAAAGACGCTAACTATTCAAAATCAAGCAATTACTAGCAGCAAAATCATTCATAATTTCTGCAGATATTTCAATTCTAGATATTTGTTGATACACAGATACATATCTTTCTACATAGACTTTGTAAAAGTCTATTACCTCCAGCATGGTGCCAAACAGAGGCAAGTTCTTCACTCCCGCCCCGCCAGTGAGAGTTCGGACTAACTCCGCCTCGTGTGGAGAGAACAGCACCAGCTGGGGGAGCAGTCTGACCGCTAGCTGGGGGTGTCGCGACAGTAGACTCTGGCTTGCCAGCAGAGCTAAGGCCTGGCTGCGCAAAGAGGTCCACCTGGAAACATGCAAAGTGGGATTTAATGTTCACAGCAAGTCGGCAACACTATTAAATGATTCCATTTCAATATCGTTTATGAAGGGTTACTCAATGCTAAGGTTAGGGTTATGTCCCAACCACAGCAAATGCATCATTTATTTTGTGACTGACCTTAAATTTATGTTTTTCAATTCCAATGCTTTCAAACCACTGTTGTTCAGTTTTTTTTCTATTGTATCATCCTGGCCCATCAATAATTAGCAGGTTTACTTGGCAAATGGTTTGGACATGGATCATTTTAAAGTTTATGGTAAAGGCCTTTGAATGCGTAGAATATTTCACATGTCTAAGTTCAAGTAACACTTGGCATAGACTACAGACATGGTTTGTGTAAAATTTAGCAGACACATGATTATTGACCTCATTCTGAATTCAACAAGGTGGCCACATAAAACAGGTGGCTAGTACTGCCTACTCACTCCTGCTCCTTGGCGTTGTTGTGTACGATGCTGAACAAGGCTTCCACCAGGTCAGCCGAGTCAACAGCACCAGTCAGCTCCTAGAAAAACAGCAAATAAAAATCACAACAGGCATTTTCGTTCCAATAAAGCAGCAGACCAAAATTTCTACAGATGTCCATCTCAATTTTAGAATACTCATTCATACAGACAAGCATGCTTTTGAATTCAATACAATTTTCAAGCCTAGTTTTCCATATTTCATTACGTCTTGTACTTGAACAGTTTTATTCACAAGATCTTTCAATATTAAGTATTGCCATAAGGATCTTATTTATTTGATTCTTGGGCAAAATAGATGCAGAATAATGACTTTATTGCACATATTCATTCATTCTGGTAAGATGCTTAGATAATTTATACAAAACTGTTGTGGTACAATCTTTGATTACTCTGACATGAGTAGCTCAGCAGTCAGTACCTCTTTGAGGGACAGCACAGTTTCCAAGATTTCTTTTTTGTCATCCTTCAATCTCTCCATCAATGAGGTCTTCACAAATTCATCATCAAAACCGCTGCCCTCTGAAAAACGACAACAATGGAATAAAAGTTGCATACACAATACAAAAAGCAAATAATCTTAACTGGTAAATGGATAAATATTCTTATTAGACTTGTGGTAATCTGCATAAACATAATGATTAAGATGAACATGGAAAGACCAATTAAACTATCTGCCTTCCTGAGTAGGTAAAAAATTAACCAAAAAATATTTAGATTGACAAGTAAAATTTCAGTTGATGTAAATTTGTATGAAAAATTGACACAGCTGGTAAAAATTAAGTTAGACCAGAAAAAAACTTGACTTCAGCCTGCAGGAAAGGCAGGTGAAATACTACAAATTTGTTTATCCCTGTAATCGAGATGTCAGACGACCTGCTTACAGACAAATTAGACTCACCTTTGACAGCAGTCACCAGCTGCTGGGTGGCGATAAGTCTAATGCGGAAGTCATTATGTTTGAGCGCCAACATCAGACTCGTACCTTTCGGCAGAGACTTGCTCACCTGTAAGTGAAAAGCATGCTCATGAAAGGGACAAGTCCATTAACTATGTACACATAGCAATACAAAAGCATAAATAAAGTTCATTTAAACATTTTAAACAAACGTGAATTTTATCAACAAGAAAAACGAATTTTCAATACTTACATCTAGTATCTTTGTCAATATGTGACGTTTGTTGTAATATGGTGGTAAAAATGTTTAATGAGGAGACAAGATTCACTTTAAATATGATATATAGAGAGAATTGGAAATGGGAGAAGTAACAAGAGTGCGTAAAGTGGAGGATCGATTGTACTGACCCTGTACTGAAGTGGTAGTGCAGCCATGGTGGTGAGTTGCTGCAGTACATCAGTGGCCAACTTATGCTTCCTGTTCTTTTTGCTCACTTTCTGCAGAGCCACCATCAGCGCATGCGAGTGTCTGCAGCAAACGGTTCATGAAAAAGCCAATTTCATCTGTAGAATTATTTCCAGATATTATTTTGAAACCATGAACATCATACAAAATATGATTGGGGAAAAAAAAAGATGATGTTCAAATTAATTTTCAATTTGTGAAGATATGACACAGATTTCGAATACAAAAGGACTACTTCAATCTTAGAGAAGATTTGTAAGTTGAAGGCATCGAGCCCCATGGTGAATATCCTGTGGCTAATGGTCTCTAGCTGCGTTGTAATATATAACACTCCCCATATGTTGGAACAAAAAGTGACCCTCACCATGAGAATATATGATGTTGACCTAAGTTGAACAATGCAATCGCATGTAAAAATAGTCCAACATAATATTGCACCAAATACAATGCACCTGCCATGAATATACAGAACACAATGCACCACAGTGACCCCACACAGTACCTACTCTACTGTGTTGGCAATAAAATGAACAATTGATGAAGATTTCATTGTCACTCTCATTAAGGGTAGGTGGGAACAGACCATACAGAACACAACAAATTCAATAACCTTTTAACCACAATGCACCCTTCACCTTACACCCAAACACAAAGTACCCTACAAATCACCTGTTCTGCAGTGTGTTGACAACATCGGTGGCAAACTGTCCCCAGTCGTCGACAGCTGACTCTAGCAGAGACAGACGACGCTCAATCAGCAGCTCCAGTAGCCGGCTAGAAACACAATGCACTCGTGCTAGATTATTTATACACAGTGAAGCATCACTATTGATAGGGACATCAGTGTGCGTAGAAAAATTGTCCCCTCTACTCAGACGTCCCCATTGGTAAAGCATTTTAGCAATATCATGGAGCAAATAGTCGAAAAGAAACAACAGGTGTCCCTAATTGCAAAGTGTCACAATTATTGAGGTTTCCTCTCAGACTGGAAAGAAATGCCAGTCTACATGAAGCCAAAAGCTTCAAAGAAAAGTTCTGAAACCTGATTGAAAATGAATCTAATATATCTTAAATCATAACAAGAAAGATAACAAAGCTCACATTGCGACACTAGTGGATACTGCGTCATCCATGGGCACTTCCTGCAGTACTGCGAGGAGTACTGCGGCGTACTGTGGCGGTTCTTTGCCGCCTGCGTCTGAGTTATCACTGCTCGTGTAATAGCCGCCACCGTTACCCTGGAAAATGCAGCTAATTTGATCAAATAAAAACTTAGCTTTGTATTAAGGATCCCTTGTAAGTTCAACAAGTCAACTTCACGAGGCCCACTTCGCAAATACAATATTTGTTTATAGATGTACTTCATTCATAAATGCATTGCTTGAAGCAATTTGCTTCATGGCCCTATTTCATGTTTTGGACGATGATGCATAGACATTTTCCATGTCTTTCTTAAAACTAACCTGCGCTTTTTCATAAATAGATAAAACATAAATAAAAAATAAAAAATATAGAAGCAGAAAAATAAAGAATTATTTATTTTTTTTTTCACTTTTGCATAATAACTATTCACGGCTGCTTATAGAATTACGCAGAAAAAATTATAGCTCCCTGTAAAAGATACGTTTGAAGTATTTTTTTGTTCTCCTCGTTAGTATACAACTTATGCGTACTATGCATCATGGATTTTTCCCCACTCAAAAGCGAAAGTAATACACATGTATGCGAATATTTCTTCATTTCTAAACAAACTTTATAATATTTTAATTATCTTATTGTGGTGGTAACAAAGGATAAACCATATCCTCTCCCGTACAAACGCTCTCCTGTGTAAGCACCTACCTCTCACTTTGATAAAAATTTCAATCTGAACACCCTCGGCACTAGAATGGTCGTATGCGGTATATGATAATCACTTATGAAAGAATTGCTGCAGCCATTACGAGAACTGATACAAAGCTGTATTTACCACGGACCCCAATAACCCGCACATACCTTGGTGACTGCTGCCGGCATGAGCTCCTGTAGCCAGGGCATGAGCAGTGGGGCGACGTCCGTCTGCCGACACAGCTGTGTCAGCAGTGTGACTACACCCCCCAGCTGCACCAACTGCTTCATTGACCTAGAGCAGCAGCAGCACAACACATTAGATTTCCAGCCACTTGAGCTCTTCTAACAGATATCTGGTTACATTTTCATTGCGTTGTGAATCTGCTGTCTAAAATTCACTAGTGAGTTTGTATCTGGCCCCAAGATCTTCATGGAGCTAGTAAAGACAGTGTTTTATCATCTGTTTTTATTTGGTAAAACAATACAAAGTTTATGAAGAACTTCATAAACTCAATAGAGAAATTCTATCAAAATTTAGAAATAATTATCTTGGTTATCAATTTTACCAATTCTCTGTCACTTTTATCCACTTTCGACATACTAAATGTACACAGGTTGTTATTTTGTTGTTATCAGACTATATTTTCATATGTAATTCTTACTTTTTGGACATCGAGGTGACTTTCTGCGTCTGGTAGATAACCAACAGACACATTAGCGCTTCCTTCGCAAGATGTGGACGCATTTTCTGCACAAATAACATTAAAAAGATGGATGTCAAATGACAATTTGCAAAATTATCAACAATCAAATATTGTATGAGAAATTACACTTGTAACACATTGTTTCTTTTTTAACACAAAGATTCATTTGCATAAACATACTTTTAGGCTAGTTTTTGAAGCATACATAGAGAGCTTTTAACATCTCGCTAACACTGAAGAAAGCTCTCAAGGTATGCTTCAAAAATTAGCATCATGGTAGGCCAAAACAAGTGAATAAGTGATTTATTATTAAAACATTGAAGTGAAACATTGAAGTACAAAAATTTCTAGTGTAAAGCAACATGAGGGGAAATGGTCATTTGTTGTAGTTATGGATAAATACGAGTTATCATAGTTTAAGATTATATAGGCCCCCCACTGCATTCATGGATTAAGCCTGCTGTCATGCAGCAAGTGGCCATGAGGTTGAGCCGCTCAATGTTAAATGCTCACCTTTGTGAGGACTGGGACGATGGTGGACACCAGGGACTCCTGGAGCTGAGCCTGAGCAGCAATCTGGGACACAATCATGTAGCCCGACGCCTGAAACAACATTACACAATCATTACAGCGTGAACTCAGAAAGGGAGGACTCAGGAGTGGAATCATCCTGTGCATGGGGCCCAGCCCTGAGAGAGGAGCACACCACAAACCTTGGGTATAGCTCATCACAATAAATCACACGAGCATCACACCGAGAAAAAGTGGTCGTTGCCTTATGAAACGTTAGTGCAATCAATCAATATCAATCAATCAAATCCTAAATTTATTTGAACAGGCGCTAATTATTGCTTAGTTTGCGGGTATGTGACCCATGTAAGTTTCTTTAAAAAAAAACCAGTAGAATATATTTAGTATAACTAGTATAACACTTAGTCTAGATGTCTTGCCTAATCTTTATAAAGTGAACCTGGTATCCATGCCAGCGTGACCTCAAAACTGACCTGGTATCCAGGGCAGCGTGACCTCAGACTGACTGTGATGTGGGGTAGTAGCACCCCGATGACGCGCTCCGTCACGAGTTCGGTTGTGGCGGTGGCACCCAGGGCGCAGCACGTGTACAGGAAGAGGACGGCGTGGAGCTGGGGAGAGGTGGCGCCGTGCACCTACACAACACACACGCTCTATGTTGAATATTCATTCGTTGAAGTTCTGTTAATCATCTTGAGTTATACTTGTACTTTTGAACCAATATTTTGAAGCTACCTGAAGCTTTCGGCCATCTTCACATGTGGGGAAAAGGCCATGTAAATATGGCAGAAAGCTTCAGAATATTGGTTCGAAAGCTTAAGTTTGAAGTATAACTCAAGATGAGAAACACAGGCTCTATAGCATGGGGGTTTACTGCAGGCATCTAAAGTGTCATCCCGTGAGTGTTAACCAAATTAACACCTTTATTTAAGGTTTGAGCTGCAGCAGTTCTCATATTGATAAAACAGGGAGAAAGAAGGGTTTTATTTTCATCAATAAATTACCATGACTTAATGCTCTTATTTAAATTATATATTTTTCACTTTTTATCCATCCAAAATTTAGAGTTATTGGCATTACCTTGAAAGCAGTTAAGTAAGAAGGGAATTGATTATTTGCTTGCTTAACCCTTAAATTCAAATCATCACAGCTCAAGATAAATGAGTCCAACAGTATGACAAATATACAGTCAAAGCTGGGAAATTAGAGCTCTTGACAACTAAGACAGTATAGGTAAATTCATACATATGAAAAGTAGTTATATATTCATACAAATAGCAATGTTATCACTGTTACCGGTAAGTTTCAATCATTTACAGTACATAAAAATGCATACATGTTCAGACTTTACATTATGCACTATTTTTCATGGATTTTACTAGGCAGATTTTCATTAGTGTTAAAGACTGAACAATAAATAGCTACAAACTGCAATTACAATTACATGTACAACAACAATCGTTGGCAAGATGTCAATTGCAACGCATTGTGTCTTCCCCCGTGCCCCGCTACCTTTATGAACTGTGGCACGGCACCGCACAGGAAGGAGAGGAAGCCAGGGTCGCTGATGCAGTGGTTCACCAGGGTGCGCCGCATCAGGGGCGAACCCGCCTTCTGAAAACACAGCACCGGGAGAGATGGCAGGGAGAGTGCATGAATTCAGACCACACAGCATTCTATGGGGTCAGCCATTGCATTTTCAACTTCTTTGAATCAAAATTTCCAGATAAAGGTCTCCTCAAATCAACCATAATAATCACTTACAACGTATGCAAGTTAACATATGCATGTGCTCGATAAATTGACACATGGTAACATTAACGAGCTAGCTGAGCTAGATTTTCAACTGTAAGACAATGTCCTGGTGGAAAGATGAGGCGCTTACAAATCGACTACAACAAAATGTGATGGTGCTCCTTTCACACACATGCTTTTCATGTACGATTTAATTCTCAAGACCATTCCCAATTATTGCACGTCTTAAACATGTACCATAAGTCATGAAACAATTAAAAGGAACAGAGAAAGTAGTGCCTGATTTGTTTCAATTTTAGAGGCCTTGTTGTAAAGAACCTCTTTTACGCTTGAACACGTCAGACACATGAAAGTATCCCACTAACCGCGCAGGGCTGGAGCCAATGCCACTTGCTGGTCTGATCTGTCCAGGGCAGCAGTTTGAGCAGACGCACAAAGATGAGCGCATCATGGTACGGCAGTGCGCAGAGCAGCAGCGAATCGCTGTTACACACATGGATGTGGTACCTGTACGGCAAGAGAAAATAAACGTGAATGTACTGGATTTTTTTGCTCGATTTATTTGCTAAGTTGCTCAGATCGTTTAAAATTGCACCCCTTCGGTTGGGCTAGTTTGTCCTTTCACAGAAGCCCACACAACCAGCAATCTCAGGCAATTTGACAGAGAAAACCCAACAGCACTGTCCAACATTGCCAGTGCATAACAAAAGTTAATTTCAGACACTGGGACAGGATTAGACTGGAGAGAGCTACTAACAGTCAGCGGGATGAATGACATATTCATTTTAATGAATATCTCACATCCATCCTGCTCAAATATACAAAAATTCCTATTCATCAATACACGCTTGTAGTCAAAAGCGTAATAACCTTGACCCTGATTTTAAACCAAATAAAAACAAGTTAAACAAGAGGCTATATGAGAGCCGATATCGCTCACCTGTATCTATGTTCATTTTTAGCAAAAAAGATATGTTCACTGTAACTCCCAACATAGAACTTTAATTTTTTTTAAAAATCAGTTTGCATTATGACTAATAGACTGTACAAGAGCCAAGGTTGCACTATGACTTCTATCCATCTCCAGAGAACTTTAAAAGTTTGCATTATGACAAACAGCTAGACTGACAGAACCATTTACACTAAAAAATATTGTTGGACCCCTAGGGTGGGGTCAATTTTACCCCCAGGCACATGTATCAAGTATGGAATGATGATCATATAGACATACAACTTCTGTGAAAAAAATGATGAAATTTGAATGAAAAATAAAGAAACTATTGTGCAAATATGAATTGTTAACGGACGGACGACGAAAGGTGATCACAAAAGCTCACCATGTCTACGACAGGTGAGCTATAAAAAAAAGAAATTTTAGTGACCTGCAGATGAGCCACTCGAGGGCCTTGTGTGCCGACTGCAGCAGCAGGTACGGACTGAGGCGGATGAGGAAGTCGGAGATGGTGGCGTCCAGCCGCTCGTTCACCTCCCGTGTCTGGATGGCACGCTCCCAGTTCTGGCTCGACTGACTGAAGAGGGATGCCTCATAGTCTCCAAACGCTTCGTCCAGGTTACACAGCTCTTCCAAACCAGTCAGTCCTTAAATCATAGGCTAGTTTAGAAAATTTGTATGATTCACGATGTACAAATGTACCTGATTCACATCTTAAGTTTCATTTTTTTCAATCACTTTTCCTGGTAAGACAGTTAAGGTTATGAAATATTGCTTGTACGCGGCTGTAATGCGAGGCCAGTGCTCGTTTTATTTGTTAATTATGATTGGAGTATGCATATTGAATGGGTCAATTATATGTCAAATTTCAACCCACAGACAATACTTTCTAGAGCGTATGCTGCTGTATTGTTGACATTTTTGTATTGACCATAATGCTTTTAATAAGTTGAGGCTATGTGACAGTAGCATTATATTTTATAAGGGGACAATCAACTGGAAATATTGACAATTGGATGGACAGCTGAAGTTCTAACTTAAAAAGACCGTTAATGAAAAGATTTCTGTATGCTTATTTGACGGCCATTTCAATTATCAGGCTTTACATATTACTTTTTATCATAGTGTATGTTATATAAATGATAATCATTTAAAAATTTGTTAAGAACTCTTTAATAATCATTTAAAGCATGAGATATTGCTGCCCTGTATTTATGGGATAGGAACAAACACAAAGGATTGTTAAACATCATTTTGAAACCATCTTCTTTCATTTAAAATATATTTTTTACAAAAATTGCTTGATATGTTATTATTGATGTTCAAATTGAAGTCAGAGGAATTTGAATTCAACGTTGTGGAATTGGAAAAACCTTGAGGGAAAAATATAATTGGAATTGACAAAATGGATTTGACCCCATGCCTGTTAATAATCTCACCTAAATTAAAGATGGTGTCTCTGTCAATACTAGCTGCTTCTTTAGCATCATAAAGAAGGGACGCTCTTTTCTTATCAGGAGCAAGAGAAACTTGAGAAAGTGGTGTTGTTAACTTCTCAAGCTGCTTAGCTAATGACGACATGATGCTATATTTTCTTTGGTCAGTCTGAAATAACAAACGTATAACTGTAGCTTTAGAGAAAAAGTATTCAACTAACACATTTTTCATCACATTACTAAAATTCAGAGCAGGGTTGACAGTTTCTTCCGTCAGTGGAAGTTTCAGCGGAAACATTCACCTTTCTTCCAAAGCGGAAGAAATACCAAATTCACTCAATTTTCCAAGAATAATTTGTACCTCTCTTACTTAATAATAAGCATCTGTAATAACAAATTACGTGTAATAGTTCTCTGTGACATTTAGAAGTACACTTAGGCAATGGGCCACGACCTGATATATTAATGTATTTATCTAATAACCATAAATCCAAGATGGCCACTGTACTACATGTTTTTGTTTTGTTTTTTTTTCTTTTGTTTTTTTTTAGTCAATTCCATATTTTGAGCTGGACACTCTAATTTTAACTAAGACTTGAGAATGGCGTCTACTAAAACACGGGACGGAACGGAACATGGGACGGAACGGCGCCGGGACGGCTGGAGGAACGCTGACAACGTTCATGAACGTGCTCTCGTAAATGGAGAGGAGGAGGATGATGGTTGAATGACATAGACTACTGCATGGCAGTATGCAAAAGTCAGTTTCCCACTATTAGTGGCATGCAGTCTTGCTTGAGCGTCTGTTCAAGGAGAGCAGAACCCATGTAAAGACCAGGTGTTCAAATAATGAACACGGATCCATTTGGCAAAGGTCAACATTGGATCCTGGTATCCACAATTCCACATTACACTGTGATGATGGTGTCACTGACATATATGACAGTGCACAAGGCTCGTATTTAAGTCACTGTCACATAGAAAAAACGGATGAAACACGTATGTAGGACGTACACATGTTTTGGTGTTTTCTTGATACGTGGGGCTCCATAAAAAAAATGACAAAAACCTTAAGCAGATTTAACACGAATGATACACGGACAATACACTTACAAAACACAGATGATACACGGATTATCCACGTACACTCCACATACACTCACGCAAACATGACATTTTGGTTGCAAAGTACTGAAAAAACCCAGCACAGGTGAACATCGGATAAATAGCGTATTGCGCCGACGTTTTACGGACAATGTACTTTGTATCACGGTAATATCACGTACAGTCCACGTACTATATGAAAATACTTTTGAACATTCCAAAATGATCAGCACGGACATCTCGACCCATAAAATCTCTTCATGTAATTCTCCGTACAAAAACGGACGAAGCACTAATGGTCGCCGGATCGAATGAACCACGTACGACAAAAATCTATCCGTGGTACATACGTGTTTCATCAGTTTTTTCTGTGACAGTGATGTTACGTAGCTCTGTGGTTGAATGTTTGGCAAAGTACATCCCAACAAAAAACGGTGATAGCCTAACATTCAGATTCATTCTCTGCGATAACGGGACGCCACGGGACGTTATGTCTGATGGTCAGAGCCCTTGAAAACACGGAACACTTTATCTACCATAGAAAGCGATTCATATCATTAATTAACTCGCGGGACGCCCTGGGACACCACGGGACATTATGTACGATGTGTACCGTCCCGTGGTCCGTTCCGTCCCGTGTTTTAGTATTAGGCCTTGAGAATTGGGGTAGGGTATATTCTTTTATCGATATGTCTATGGTATGTTCGGATATGAGCCAATGGACTTGTAAGTAGGATTTTTTTTCTTTCAAAAGGTCTAAAAACTGCTGCTTTTCGATTATGTCTCATTGTAGCTGGCGGTCCGCAGACTTTGTGTTATGTGGGGTGCCATGTGAGTATGGGCGATAAATGAGGATAAACGGTAAGTTGGCAGATCATGTACAACTGCAACAAAGTAATTCGCGTACTGTTGACTGAAATGAGGCACACAAAACGTTTAATGCGTTGGACATCTATATAATTATCCCATAGTAAAAACCTGTATAATAAAGTAGATAGAAGTAAAATATTTACATACGGCAGTATTTATTGCAACGCTAGTTTTCTGCACTAAAAATGCTCGATTTCTTAAAATTACTAGTAACTATTAATACAGATATGTTCAGATAGAAAACACTATTCATAACGATCTGTAGTATTAGTAATTAGGTCTTATACATACAGTTTCTTTTGTATGAATTTTTGTTTTAATGTTCATTGTTCAATCTCCAATCAACTAAATACATAATTAACAAATTACATTGAAATACTTTGATGCGTACATACAAGCGTTATTGAATTTTTCGAGTACAACAAGAACAAGAATTCATAAGCAGCCAAGCGTCCTTTGGGAGCAAAGTTCAGTCATTTATTCACATCGATTGGCAATCGCTAAAATTGTTTCACATACTAAATCAGTATTTCAAAATACTAAATTACTAAACTGCATTACTTTACTGACGTTAAGAGCAGATTAAACAACTTTCTTACTTCAAATATACACATAAAAATACACTTATGTAGTAAATGTTCGTTTGTTCAAGTTTTCATTCATATACTTGTTTTTAAACTATACTGTGAACTTATGACAACATTTATTTTTGAAAAACCACACATTTTATACCTTAGCAAATATTTTCGACCTTGTCTGTCAGACAGTCTTTTTCAAGCTGACGTCACACAGGATAACAGGATGATATATGTACTTTCTGACTGCCTGTCATATCCCTTTGTCCTCATATACAGTGGTGTCACCAAGTAAGAGGTTCTAAAGCTTCATTAAAAGGCCTGTCCTGTGAAGTGGAGATTGACATGTCTTTCACCTAGTTTAAAAACAATAGCTAGCAGGATCTACCCGCCTCAAGGCTCATGCACCAACACCACATGGCCTACCAGTCTTTTACGCGTGAAGGCACTTAGATATGACAAATGAAGGAAAAATATGGGGGCCTGGGCGTGGATGAAACCGTTGTTTGTGTTTTATCTGACTCCATGGTCTCTCTCTCTCTGAACATATTTACCGATTTTGACAGACTATTGGCTGCACAGCAAAACGCACATGACCATTGTGCACTATTTGTTTCTATTGTTTGTCAAATCCTCTAGTGTGTGTCATGGTTTCCTGTGGCTTTTTATAGCCTAGTTCGATGATAAAGTCTTTCAGATCATTTTTTATACACTTCATCAATGTTTTGGTCCTTGTGGTTACCATGTTGGTCGCAGAAACTTATGCTAGGCTTTCAAAGTTGGTGTTTCGGGGTCCAGACGCATTACATGACCTGAGAAACTAAGTCGTCCTCAGATCAAGTGGTATGTTTAGACAGGGAGCAACGCTCATAGGCAGCAATTTTAGCGATTTGAGATGGCTTTTTGCTTGATAGTCTTCTGCTCCATTTGATGTTGAGTATACCACTGAACAGGGATGGTTGGGATAATCTATTTTGTGATTATGATCTCGAGTGAGTGTCCATCGCTGTTGTACATGTCAGACGAATGAGAACAATGGCAGCAGAAACATTTAAAATTTTGTACAAATTAGCTCCCTCTGTGTCTTCATGACTTGGTTCATTTTAAAAATAGTAATTATAGTTTTAGATACTCAAATATTGTTGACCTACCTAGGGTACGAACCACTAAATTTGGGGAAAAATCGTTCAGGTACAGTGCTGCTGAACTATGGAATGACCTGCCTGAATATATAAGATCTGTTGGGATTTTTAATCAATTCACTAATCTCTTACAATCTTGGAATGGGAAAATATGTAAATGTACTGCATGCTCTAATTAATTGTGTTACTTCGTCAGGTGCTTTATGCTCTAATTATTTGTAATTAATGTATTGTGTATGTGTATTATGCGCATGTGTGACTGTGTATGAATGAGTCGATCAAAAGCTCCATAGAGCTTGTGTTTATTGTTGTAATCTATATCGACTTTAAATAAACTTTATCTTATCTATCTACAGGAAAAATGCTCTCAACGTACGCTTGAAAAGCACTCCGTGGTCCAAGACCATAAATAAATATATTCCGATTTGTGTAAATAAACTAATTTACTCGGAATAGTTAAGCTAAACCGGCATCATGGCTGACACTAAACAAAAAAGTCAAGAGGCTGAAAAGAAAGAAGAAGTTAAAGACAAGAAGGATGCTAAGCAGAAAGAGCAGGAAATGGTAAATCGTTAACGAAATGTTTGGGCGTGTAAAGGCTGCTAAATTATGTGGATCAGAGCGATACGTGCACGGTATTTTTTAGTGTAAATAGGGAATGAGTTGACTTTTTTGTGTTTTCGCTTAGTCACATTTTGCATCGTGCGTAGATATTAGATTTACAATAAAGTAATGTATTCTAATTGTCACTTTTTTGTAAAACTTTTATGCGATTGATACGATGGATCAATTTTCTTAATAGAATGAAATTAACGTTTTTAAAGTCTTACTGCGCACCTGTTGCTTTGGGCGATAATAGAAGCTTTTTGCCGTGTACAATATGACAAGACATTGTTCTTCATGGAATCTGAATCTGAGTTTGTTTGACGGGGGAAAAATCAAATTTGAAGACTATCGCCATCGTTGGCTTTCGGGTATCTCTGTTACACCACACACATTCAGTGCTAAAAGATCTCTCTGTGGGTTAAGTAATAAGTAGTGACAAGCTTGGAAGATTCGACGGGCTTGACTTAATACATTAGCGTGTCCACTGTACCCTATATGACGAGCGAATCTGGGATTCCCTCATTTTCGGGACCTAAGTTGGACTTTTTTTATGATTTTCTAGCATTATATGTTCCTTATTATATTACTGATGCATACCATATTAACGAGTAAATGTTTCTCTTTGATTCCATGTGTAATATTCGTGGTGTTCCTTTATAAGCATTGAGTAAAAAATTATTAAAAATGCGATGTGTCAAATGTTACCGACGGAAATTTTTGGGAGTTCTATTTCTTCGCATTTTACTGCTAGTGGAGTTTTCTAATGTGTTTTTCCCAAGTTTGCTTGGGATACAATTATATTCTTCTCTCTCTAATATGGAAAGCAAGCTCCTACCACTATATTGACATAGCTGAAGACACATCTTCCTATAGGTCTATAGGTGGGATTCAAACCCACGACCTCCGGGTTGAGATGATAATTGACCAAGTATGTAGGCTGGGGGCTACAGAGACATCGGTTCGTCCGAGTAGCCTTTTAACAGCCCGCTGCTTGGGATGATGGTATCATTCTGGTCTCACAACCTTGGGGTCGTGAGTTCGAGTCCCGTCTGGGCCACTTGACGTCAAATGGAAGATGTGTCTTCAGCTATGTCAATATAGTGGTAGGAGCTTGCTTGCCATAGTAGAGAGAGAGAGAGAAGAATATAATTGTATCCACAAGCAAACTTGGGAAAAACACATTAGAGAACTTTATTGTGCACTTAATTTTAGTAATTGTCTGGATATATTACGGCGTATTTCCTAAAAAAAAAAGTAAAATATTGAAAAATACACAAACAATTTGCATATCTTGCCTACCTTTGTTTAAAAAACAAGAACGAGAGTCCGGTTATCTGCCAATCAGAACATGGCTTTTATAAGCTTTTACCATTTCTTTGGCGGTCTTTTATCTGTTTCGACCAATAGCGGGCAGTCTTACAATTTACAAACCGCGTATTTGTGGCAAAATGGCTGAAAATGTGTGAAGAAGAAAAAAAAAATAGAAAACAATCTTATATTTCGAATTATTCAAAAGAGTTCCCGTTTATTAAACAGTCAGGAGTGGGGCATGTGTTTTTCACTATCTGTAAGTTTTGATTATAAACAACGCAGCTGAAGTCCCGTAACTGCACAATAACACCGACTATAATACGTCACTTCACGGTATGGCAAACGGCAATGTCGGGTCACTCCAAAACTATGCGACCCATCTAGTAGAAAAATCAATTGTATCAATTGGCTGCGATTATATGTTGCAAACGAAATAAACTAACTGTAAGTTTTATCTGAAAAACGGGATGTAGCTGTTAAGTATGTATATTAAGAAAATACCATTTTGATGTTCAGTGGCCTGTATGTTTATTATTAAGATTGGTTTGTTTCATGTAAAGTAAAAGCTGTAGATAAAAATCTTTCCTTTTCCCTTTTTTTAGTCTGAAGAAGACAAGCAGCTTCAAGAAGAGCTGACAATGCTTGTGGAACGATTAACTGTAAGTGTGAGAAGTTTGCATAGTGATTTGGTGAAAATATTTAGTAATTTATGATATTTCATTAGTGCAGATGATATTTGATTGCACTTGTAATTATTATTTTCATGATCTATTTTCAAAAGGAACCAGACCAAAGTCTTTACAAGGCAGCCCTTGAACAATTGAGAGTACAAATTAGGTCCTCCACAACATCAATGACATCTGTGCCAAAACCTCTGAAGTTCCTTGCCAAGCACTACGACACTTTGAAAGAAGTGCATGAAAAGATAAAGAACAATGAAGTTAAGGTAAATACAAAATTTTTTGCACATGATAGATGTGCAGTAATTGCAGATATTGCAGTAAAAAAAAGTTACCTAAGTCATTCTTATCATTGTTTTGTATTGATTGTGGTTCAGTTTCTTATTCCATGTTGCTATTTTATTTTTATTGTTTTAGAGATTCTGTGCAGATGTAGTATCAGTGTTAGGGATGACAGCCAGTGAAAATAGAGAATGTCTTAAGTATAGAATGCTTGGTTCACATGAAGAAATTGGATCATGGGGACATGAATATGTTAGGTAAGATTTTACATTTTGATACGACGATATTGGTTTCACAGTCTCATCAGATACTCATCTGTCAATCGTCATCTGTCAATCATCTGAGTAGACAGGGTCAGATTGTAAACATCCTGTGTGCATCTGTGGCTAAGCGGATAGGGAGTTGGACTCTTAACCGGAAGGTTGTGAGTTTGATTTCCAGTTGGGTCTGGTCGATGGTGATGAGCAAACTCATTCCTTAACAGTTGTACACTGCTACTTGGTGCCTACACATTAAATAGGTACAGGTCAGGCATGTGAATGCTAATGTTAATATGTAAGCATGTCTGGGCTACAGTTGCGACGAGCTGTATACTCCCTTGGGAGTTGAGAACCAGACATTTACATGGCTTTTTAGCTGTTGAAAAGAAGTAACATTGTAGATATATAAACATGCAGTTAACTATAAAAGCAGTTTTAATTGTGCTATGAATATAAATGTATTTGTACATTGTACTACTACCATGGCAGCATGGTTGTACTTATTACATGTAATAATTTTTTCATTTATGCTGAGGATCTGTGCATGACACGTAATATATTAAGTAAACTTTTTTTACTAAAAATTATGTCTATATACATGTAAATGCGTGTTTTTTTTTTAACCAGTATATTACATTGGAATATAAGTCAAGAATGATGAATGGGAAAACCTTTGACCATTAAGCAAAATGTTTGTATTAATAATGAACCAATAAGCTTATTGAATACCAACATATTATTGTAGGCACTTAACTGGTGAAGTCTCTCAGGAATGGCTGGAGTTAGATGAAGATGATAAGAGCAAAAAGCAGGAGCTGGAGACCCTCATCAATGGCATAGTTCCTTACCTGATGGGTCACAATGCTGAGGCAGAAGCTTGCGATCTGCTCATGGAGGTAACCACGCACTAGCCACAGCATTCTTGGATTTTTCCCCACACACTGTTTCTAATCATATGCCCATAGGCTGTGAAGTTTTACATTTCAAATTTAGGGTGGACTTTTACAAAAAATATGTACAAGTATTATAAGTCTGCCGTGGACTTCAGTTATGCAGATATATTTGTAGTCCTTGTTAGCGGGTAAACCTTCCCATGAATGTGTGCAATAGTTCACCTCAATCGGCCGTACAACACGTTGGTATCACTCAGAAAACGTAGAGTATTATGTGGACCAAAGTATGCCACAACAGAATCTAACGGTCACATTTGTGCAAACAATCAAAGTTTTTTCTCAACAAATAAATATTTCATGTGTAATCATATGACCAAGAATCAAAGATGTCCCAACCTGCTTTAGATACCCACAAACTTTTACGATGATTAGCCCCTAATTAACATGTAATAACATGTTACTTATGCGCACAGCTTGGCATTCGGAGCTGATTGTGCAGTAAATTGTAAAACGAGGACTACCTAGTGTTTCACTCTCACACCAGAGCATGCATTTCATTAGCGTGGGTGTGTTTGTGGTGTCATGGGCAGTGAGTGAAATGAGGCATCTCCCTTTATCAATTGAACATCCATTGATACCTAATCAACGTTAGTTCCATTGGTTCAGCTCACCTGGGGTCACTTCTTTTAAATCAGATTGAATTACAGACTAGTCCCTCTTTAACTGTTGACATTAGTGACAAATATCGGACTTTTCATAGCGTGAAATCACCACATTAAACAGGGCTTTTACTCGGTATATATGAGTGGATAATTGACAACATGACAGACAACAAGTAAGAGTTTGTCATCGAGATTGACTCACCAGGCTCAAACTTTGTAGAGATCTCATCATTACCATCAAAATGCAGGCTACAGATTTGGGATGACTTTTTTACAAGAGTCTATTGACGTACCGGTGCTTTTACTGAAGGCTGTGAATACATGGTGATTTGTAGTAGATGTTTTTGAATGGCTGTTGAATGGGGAGGGATTCTGTGAAATTTATTATGATCATTTTGGCTTTTATTTTTATCTGACAGCTGTTAATAATGCACCGACTCCCCAGCATTATTGTCAAAAGGCAAAAGCTCGATGTTTGTTTACATTTATAACGTCAGCCTGGCAAGGTCAAGGTCATAGCCAGTGGCGCCAGCGTTTGATTGGATCATTTAAAACCGGAAAATGGGACAGAAATCTATAAATAGAATCCAGGTGTACTTTGGTCCATTTTTTGATTTGAGGTGAACTATTAGATGGATGTTTGAGTGAATAGATTGTTACTTGTTAGAAACAAACGTTCTATAACAAAATAATTGAAATTGTTTTGGTGTGTGTTTTTTAGGTTGAGAAATTAGAAGACCTTCCAAAATTTGTAGATGAATCTGCATATTCCAGAGTCTGCTTGTATCTCAAAAGGTGAGAAATTTGGCATAGCTTTTTATATAGTGTATCACAAGTATGTCCAGTCTAACCTTAATTCATGGTGTAGTAATAGAAAATAGGATAAACAATGAATTTTGACCTTGGAGTATTTATTTTGACGCTTAAGATACTGATTTCGGCCATCAGGAATATGGTTATCCATGAAAGGGTATTAAGCAGCCCTGTTATTGCATGTTTCCAATTTTGTAGCTGTGTGCCATATGTGCCAGACCCTGAGAACACAAACCTGCTCAAGACCAGCCTGAACATCTACCGCAAGTTCCTCAAGTACCCAGAGGCCATCCTCAGCGCCATTCAGCTTGGGGACATGGCGGTAGTCAAGGATATCTTCCTCTCTTGCAAAGACCAGTGAGTACCACTCAATACCACAGTATGTACATATCACTACATAGCATGTATTGCTTAATTATACATGTATGTTAATACTTAGAAGTCAATCTTTAGATAATGTCTTTGATTTGAGGGAGGCAAAAGAGTCTGCCTGACAATGGTTGGAGAAATGACATGATAAAGATATGATGATGGATATATATATTGCTTAATATTTTAGATTTCTCGTGGATTGAGGTTTTATGGAATTAGGCAATTATTATAGGACAGCACGGTGTGAAATTTATGTGGCCGCCATTGTACTCCTGATGTACATCCAAAATATATGTTGATGTTTGTGATCTATGTAGGCTAGTGCAGAAACAGTTGGCCTACATCCTTGGTCGTCAGCAGATTTCTATTGAGCTGGATGAAGACCTAGAGGAGAGTGACGAATTGACAGAGATTATGTCCAATGCCCACCTCAATACAAATTTTCTCGCCCTGGCCAGAGAGGTAAGCAGACTGCAAAACAAGAGATGCCATACTGGGGAAAATTATCAGCATTTTTATTTTTTGTCCAGAGAATTATGGATGTTGAACAAATTTGCTTACGGGTAGATATGACGTAACCTGGATTAACAAAGAGGCAAAAGAACTGGCACATTTCTAGCTAAATTTTAGGTTACAATGCTCTGTAATGTTTATTTGTACCCCAGATATATTTGGATTGATTTCTTGACGTTATCACTCTCAGGGACAATTTTCGCTGTAAGACTGCTAATGATTTGGGTATTCTCTTTCTAGTTGGATATTATGGAGCCCAAAGTTCCCGAAGACATTTACAAGACCCATCTCGAACCCAACAGTAAGTGGATTTGAAATCTATTCAATGATGAGTGTATATTAGAATAGTTAGAATAATTTTATCAACATTCAGTGATTTTCTACATCAAATATGAAGAGGTTTATCTTAAGGCAACAAAATCAAATTATGAATTATGATTAAACATTTATAAGTAGTCATGAATCATTAATATTTTGATTAGGACCCACCATCGGCCCCAGTAATGTGGACTCTGCCCGCCAGAACCTCGCCTCATCTTTCGTCAATGGCTTTGTGAATGCTGCGTTTGGGCAGGACAAATTGCTTATGGAAGAAGGCAACAAATGGCTGTATAAGAACAAGGAGCACGGTCAGTGAGGGAGTGCTCGCTCTCACCTCAACATGATTTTTCAACCTTTTCAGAGCTACAAAATTGGTTTTATTCTTTAGCCAGTGAAGAATTTCGGGGAAAAGTTGCAAAAAAATCGTACAATTAAATTTCACTATATTTGCAAATTTCACCTGCAATCAGCAGGGGCGTTGCCGTTTGCTGTTATGTCGCTGCACCAAAAGAATTAGCCCTGACACAAACCGTGTTGTTATCTTGTCATTGATGCCTAACATGTTAGATGAATAGCATCAAGTCAGTGACAAGCATTTCACATCTAACCATAAAAAGTTCAGGAAAACTTTGATTTGGTAGTCATCAGACTTTAAAATGTTATTTTATGTAAACCTGAAAAAGTCATGGGAAAAAAATGTGTCGGTGTTCGATTAGCCAGCAACTACCTGTTCAAGCTAAATCAGCAAAGATCAGACAAATTATTGATTTGGTCACTTGATATCAATCTCTGAGATTTTACGTATCCTGTATTATGTATACAGCAAAACCATGTATAAGGCTAGAAATATTTTATCCCCATCGCAGGTCATTCGTATGCGTCATTTGTAATATTAACCTGCTATAATGCAATTATACCATGTGAATGATTTAGGAATGCTAAGTGCGACGGCCACGCTGGGTCTGATTCTCCTGTGGGACGTGGACGGCGGACTCACCCAGATAGACAAGTACCTCTACTCCTCCGAGGATCACATCAAGGTATAGCCAACAGCGCTCCTACCTCTACTCTACAGTGAAATACTTGTAGCTTTTGTGTGTATGGTTGTTGATAACTGATATATTGTAGTACGTTACTATGTCAGTTTATGAGCTAAGGATATTAGCTTACAAAATTTATACTAGTTGCTTATAACAATGGCTATTTGGAAAAATTATATTTACATTCAATATTTTCGACAGTAGGTCTATTGTGTAATACTGTACTTCGAGTTGACAAACATCTGGCCTTGATATTTATGTTCAATGATGTACTATGGCAGTTGTGATTTTTTAGGCTGGGGCACTGCTGGCTTGTGGCATCGTGAACTCGGGAGTGCGAAACGAGTGCGACCCGGCACTCGCTCTCCTCTCAGACTACGTTCTCCACAACTCCAACGTCATGCGCCTGGGATCAGTGTTCGGGTGAGTGGCACAATTGTTTTGATGTTACCAGCAGCTGTGATCTGTCTTTGGCTGTTGTTATTGTTTTTGAAGTTGGTTCAAACTAAGAACATAGCATTTAAATGACATGAGCATTTCCATTTTCATTGTTAATGAAAGAATTTGAAGGTGGAAAGAGTATCTAAAATAAGTTCTTTAAAAGTTTTATTGTTGAAAACATGAATGAAAAAGTCTGACTGATAAGATTTATGAACGTAAGCCGATTTGTTACTCATTGTTCGGATCACAAATGAAACTGAATGTGACCATTCCCAAGTCTCGTCAGGATACTGTTTTCCATGTCACTTGCATGCCATTGGTTGTTCCAGCCTGGGTCTGGCCTATGCTGGCTCCAACAGGGAAGACATCATCTCCTTGCTCATTCCTGTTATGGGAGATTCCAAGTCAAACATGGAGGTAAAGCACCTCAAACTACACTATTTTCATTTATAGCTACGCTCTCTGATTGAAGTTATTTAATTAAAGTGACCAACAACACTCAAAATGATAGTTAGTTTATAATTTCTAGAATATTGCAAATTCAGTATAGATAGTCATAATGTCTATAACAACCCTAGAATAGATGAAAAGGGATATTAAGTAGAAATGTGCAGCATCCTGTTGCCTTTGTTTCATATGTAGCATCCAAACGTCAACAGCAGCCAATTTCTTTACATGGATTACATTCATGTTTTCTTTTTCCGTGACAAAAATTTGTATATATGGTATTGTTTGTTTTAAAGACACAGTTACCTATAAAATATGGCAACACTAATTATTTCAGTTAGATTTTGTGTTTAGTTCACAAAGAGTGGCACAAGCAAGTCTCATCTGTGTGGTTAAAGCAGCATGAAGGAAAAAAATGATGTTTTTAATGCTAGTAGCCATAACCACCATAACCGTGCTTGCAGGTTGTAGGGATGGCTGCGCTGTCATGCGGTATGATCGCCGTGGGCTCGTGTAATGAAGACGTCACGTCCACCATCCTGCAGACTCTCATGGAGAAGTCTGAGGCCGAGCTCGGAGACTCGTACGCGCGCTTCCTTGCTCTCGGGCTTGGACTCACTTACTTTGGTGAGTCAGTGTATACGGACGTACTTCAGGCACTAATGTCGGAGGAACCTCAAGACCTTCATCTTCCTATGTGTAATATGTATAAAATGTCAGCCACATTTCTGAATAGGCTGAATTTATGTTTACGTGTATTATGAGCAATCCTCTCTCATTGTTGTCTCTACCAGGTAAAGATGACAAAGTGGGGATAACTCATTTCAAATGACTTGTACATTGATAGCAAAACTACTGGATTTTGCTGTCGTCAAGCAGGGTGTCGTTAAGAAGATTCTTGCCAACGACCCCTTCCAATTATAATATGATACATTGATGCATCAAGTTGTAAACTAAC
>CM032663.1:15597778-15659205 GCA_019095985.1 Streblospio benedicti
TTCTTTTAATTTCAGGGAACCCGGGGGAGAAAAATTAAAATTTGTGAATGGGGGGAGGAAATTTTGTTAAAATTTAAACCCGGGGCAGGGGATAACTTTTTTTTTGGGGGGGGTCCATCTAGGGAGTTTTTTTTAGGCAAAAATTTTTGAAAACCCTTTTTTTCAAACCCCAGGTTCCCACCACTTTTCTTTAAACAGGGGTCCATTTGTAAGCGGCTTTAATAAACAAACACGATTTTAAACAAACGCCTGAATTTAACTAAGGGGAAACCCGGGCCTTTAACCAATTTCAAGACCCGTTTGGCTTAAAAAAAAACCCATTTTTTAAATAAAATTAAAGGGGCAAGGTAAAAAAACAAGTTTTGTTTATTTTTTGTTAACCCTTCTTTTTTTCCGAACTTTGCAAATGTCCTTTTATTTTGGGGACGGGCTTTTTAAAATTTTTGGGGGGAAATTTGCTTTAAATTTTTTGGGAATAATAATGAAATTGCACGTTTTCCACCTTAGTGTATAGGGGAACCCGGTTTTATTATAAAAAAATATTTCAATATAAATTTTACAAACTGAATACCTTGTATTAAAATATATTAAAAAATATTTAATAAAATTTAAAAAAAAAATCAAAATTATTTTTAAAAAAATATCCCAAAAATTTTTATTTTAAAAAATACCTTTTTTTAAAGCAAATTTTCCATAAAATTTAAATTTTGGAAAAAAAAAGGGAAACCCAAAATAATATTCAACATTCATCCATACCGGGGCTAAAAAAAATATTTTCTATTTCAAAATTTTCTTTAAAACGGTATGGTTTTTTCTTGTTTTTTTCCCTTTTTTTTTAAAAAAAAATTTTGTTTATAAACCTTTAAAAAAAACTTTTTTGTATTTTGTATATCCCCCCCGGGAAAATTTTTTTGTTAAAAAAAATAACTATGCCAAAAGCAAATTCCTTTTTGGGGTATTGGGCATTTTTTAAAAAAAAAATAAAAAATTTTGTTAAAATACCCATTTTTTAAAAAAACAAGGGTTCTCATCAAAAGGGGGGTTTATACCGAAAAAACAAAGTGTAAACGTTTTTTTTAAAATTAACTATTAATATGAACCAAACTGAAACCCAAATGTTAAGAAAATTTAATCGGGCCCCAACTTATTTTAAAAAAGTTAAAATTAAAAAGCCATCATTTTTGGTTTGGAAAAAATGGGGAAAACCTTAGTGGTCCGCATCAACGAAAAAATCCCATTTTTTTAAACCCCAAAAGTTTAAAAAAAAAATTTTAAAAAAGTTAAAAGTTCCCCAAAAATTTTTTTTTAAAAATTTTTTTTATTTTGCCCAAATTTTTTTTACAATTTTTTTCAGAATATTTTCTTTTTGTTTTGAAATTTAACCTTTGGGGGACCCAACCCCCCCCATAAATTTTTGAATCACCTTTTTTAAAAAACTTGGGAATTCCTAAGACAGGTGGGGGGGGAAATTTGTAAAAAAAATTAAAAAATAATGCCCCTAAATTTTAAAAATTGGGAAACCCCCTTTTTTATAAAATTGGGGAATAGCCCCCAAAAGTGAAAAAAGCTTTCCCCCCAAAATCCCCCCCCCACCCCGTTATAAAAGATTTTAAACCCCCTTAATCAGGTTTACGAGTTACGAGATGGTGAAATAATTATGACAGGTTGGGGTAGGAGGAATTATCAAAAAAGCTGTGAAAAAATCAAAAGCCCCCTCAAATCTCTGTGAAAAATTGGTAACCTCCCTCAATTTCATGTGATAAAAAATGATAATAGCCCCCCTCCAAATATTGTGACAAAAAGTTCATGCCCTGCCCTAAAATCCTCCTACCCCACCCTGTCATAAATACTGAGTGGTCCCTTAAACCCACTTGTATGATTACAAAAGAGCATACCGGTAATTAACAGGGCCTGTCGAAAACTGTCGCATTTGCTTTACACTTCTTTTTTACAATTTTTCATTTTAAAATTTTGATTGCTCATTTAACATAGAACAGGTAGTAAATACATTGACTTTAGGAAGTGTGGGCTCCCATTATAGGAAATCCTGGATCTGTCACTATCATCATAGTAGTTTGCAGTTTGTGTCTCATGATAATTACAGTACATCAAATAGCTTAACTGTAATATATAAAACCATTACCTAAGTACAGCTTGGTGTCATCCAGTGTGTTGTACAAGGTGTAGAACTGTTTGGTCTCCTTATGTTTATTGGCAATCTGAGAAGTAAATTAGATGAAAAATTATTATTACAAGGAACAGGTGATCCGAAGTTAGATAACAACTTATTCAAAATTGTCTAAACATTCATAAGTGAGACAAACAGATTTACATGTACATGTAATATGAAAAATGTTTAAAGTCGACATCTAATTTTGCTATCTGAAAACAAAAATATATATCTGTATAGATGAGAGTATCCTGTATATTACCGGTAATACATATGTAATTATCAGAAAATTAATTCTTATTAAATGAAAATAGGTGAACAATGAAATTCATGCTTCTTTTGAGGCTAAAGAAGTAATGGTTGTTCAACTGCATCCTTGAATTAAGCTTAAATTTACCAAATGATATGTAAGATTTACCTGTACGCAATGAATAATCTACCGTATATAACGATCAAAGCACCCAGGGCCGTTAAATTGAAATTTTCTCAAACTGGGGGGTGGGCTGTTACACGAGAGTGCAGTTATTACATAATTCTTCAGTACATTTAAGTACAAGAGGAGGAAGGGCTGTTACGTGAGGGTGGGCACTTGGATGGTCATATACAGTACTCCTATAGTGAATAAACCTCAAGTAAAGCGTTAAACCTCCACTGGTTGTTCACTTGTTGATTATGTCACTGTTATGTTATGTACATGTACATTTAGCATCCCAATAACAGACGTTCTGTCATTCTCCCCATTACTATGTGATACTACTCTATCAACACGTATTAACATTGTAGTTGTTGTGGAGACGGTTCAAGTTGCATTTTGCCATGAAGAATCCTTTTTCATTTTTGAAATAACATATGTTTAAATCAACATTGTAGTCGAAATCACAGATAACCTCCTGTAATCATTTTCTTCCTCCGTTTGACTTGTAAATTTATGTAAATAAATATGTTTTTTCAGTCATGATTCACTGTTCTTGTTCTCAAGAGACTTCACATTTACATCAGGTCTTGTCGCACTATGTATTAAATTTCTCAACTCCCTAGGGAGCATACAACACTTACTACTGTACAAATGTAGAACATGGTGTTCATCACTCATATTGGCATCCACTCACCTGACCTGTATCTATTTAACGTGTACATACCACACGTCACGTACTATCACTTGATCACACACCAGCAAGGTGAAAACATTACACATGCGCATACACATGTCATCAGTCATCAGTGAGGGCTCGACAAATATTGACAAATGTACAGTGCTGCGAGTTATAGCCTAGATGTGGGTAGCACCTGGTTGTAGAGTTCCACAAAGCGCCGCTGGTACTGACTGAGCTCGGCACGAGACGGCACCTCGTCAATCTTGCGTTGCAAGGCACCGATCTCCCGGTTCTTGCGCGCCAGCAGCAGCCGGATCTGGACAATGATCATAATAACATGGTAAGATTAGATGGAAAAGTACTACTCAACAGCTGGATAAGTAGCACTCAAAAATATACTCAAAGATAGGCTAAACTGACTACACGTTTTATCAATGTTGTTTGCTTCTGCTACATGAAATATGAAATTAAATGATGGAATTATGGAACATCCACCTGGAACAGCTTTGTGCATGTCCTTGAACGTGTTCATTGTGTTGATAATGTTTATATACAGTCATTTCTTTATTCACAACCCGTAAAACTTACAATAATATCATTAACAGTTTCATCAGCTTCTGCTGACATCATCAGAATGACCGACTGCGCATGACAGGCGGTCAATCATCTCGGCCGCCGCCGCCGAGAAGTGAAGAAGGAAAGAAGGGGAAAGATCCAGAGGACAGGTCATACTTCCATACGTGAAGGGTGTCACGGAAGGTGTGTCTAGGATCTTTAACAAACACTCGGTTTCAACAGCAGTGAAGCCATTACAGACCCTTAGAAACATTCTAGTACACCCTAGGATAAAGTAGACCCACTGGATAGGAGCGAAATAGTGTACAGGATACCTTGTAGGTCATGTGATACAGTGTACATTGGAGAGACGGGTAGAAAGTTGGGCACGAGAGTGAAAGAGCATGAAAAAGATGTGGATACCAACAGGAAGAAGGCATACACTAGATCTTCAAAGAAGGAATCTCTGACTGAAATAAACAAGAGTGCGATAACGGATCATGTCAACCAACATAATCATGACATAGACTGGGACAGTGTGTGTGTGATAGACAGAGAGAGCGATTGGAATATGAGAACGATTAAGGAGGCGGTGCACATCCGCACCAACAGGCAGGTCATGAACCGGGACGAGGGAGCCCACCAGCTCTCGGGAGTATATGACCCACTTCTCGGCGGCAGCGGCCGAGATGACTGACCGCCTGTCATGCGCAGTTGGTCATTCTGATGATGTCAGCAGAAGCTGATGAAACTGTTAATGATATTTTTGTAAGTTTTACGTGTTGTGAATAAAGAAATGACTGTATATAAGCTTTGTGCATGTTTCACCATGTGTTGGAGTGTGTTAAAATAAAGACATAGCTCTACAATAATGTTTGCCCGATTGCCCATGGCAAGATTGTATCTAGTTCAGGCAACAGGGCACTTGGAAATGCTTCCCGACGGGGTAAGTCAAATAAACTTAGTACAGTATCTGATCGGTTAACTAGAACATAGTGTTATTCTCATGAAATATTGCCTGCTTTAAAAAAGTCTAACAAGAACTGAACAAATATTTGTCAATTCTAAGAAATTATGACAAATCCAGAATATCAACATTGAAAAAATAATTGGTAAGTTACGTTTGACGAAAATCATTCGTTTACATTTCTCGCCTACACGTGTTTTGATGGGTTTCTAGCCGGTTGTTTATGGTGTGGATTTAAATTGCTCTAGACATTCTAATATGCTGTTTAAATAAATAGAAACTTTCAGAATGCACAGAAAACATGATAATGCTTAAGTCATATGTCTAATGACTTAATTAGATATAATGTATTAATTTGCACTGGAATCTGGAAGCATGGTATGGTCCACATATACAAAAATTGTTGCTAGCAGATCCAGATTTGTTTTTACAAAGAGGGGCACAAATAATTTAAAAAAAAAAAAAAAGTAAAAAAGAGGGCCGGCACAACATGTGTACATTGTATTTCACATAAATCATTCACACAAAACCTTGTATATATGGCAAAAATATTTTGAAAAATTACATTGGTGGGGGAGGGGCAAAAATGGAGACACTTGCATCTTCTACACTTCCCCTCGATCTCCCAGTTCATGGGCCTTTCGATGAGTATGGGCATTTGATGGACATTTACAGTGCTACTGCATAAAAAAGTTACTAACCTTGTGTAGCTTGTCGCGGTCAGCCGCATGTTGCTTTTCGATGAGCGCCGACCGCTCCACTGTAGAATCCTCATCCTCCGCAGCACCAACACCTACACACATAACACTCATACAGTAAATGTCCTCAACAAAGGAAGAGTAAACAAAGGAAACGCTGAATAAAGGAAACTTTTCTCATGCATTAGCTTATAATAATGTAAGTAAATGATGTAGAAAAACCTCTACAAGGGAAACCCTCTACAAAGGAAGAATTTGTGACTGCAAAGTGGGTTCCGTTGTTGAGGACATTCACTGTATACAGAACCTCACTGTAGGGGAGTCAGTTACTTCCGGGTGTGACAAAAACAGTACACAAGAAGTTTCTTACTTCAGGTGAAAAAATTTGCTTAACCTTCCAAAATTGTTATATCATATTAAAGATCGGGCTCATATAACCATCGTGTAACCCAATATCTGATGGTTTGCTAAGTAAATTACTATTTCTGGCCATATTTTGACATTTCATCTGTTGACAATCATATGGTACTCATGTTTTTACAGTATTTACTTAAGGATTAAGTAATGATTCATATTCTTATAACCAGAAGCGTGTTTGCGTTGGTTTTTGTTCCATCTGGAAGCAATTTGCTATTAAGTAGCCTTTATATAGTAGAAATGAATTCTACTAAAACAACTTCGGATTCTAGACTCAGATGGTCTCAGTGGAGAGACCCTCTCTCTTTGGACGTTCCAACAAGTCTCTTCATGATCCCATGCAACTGGGCAAAATGATCTTTTTACACGGCGTTAGTCTCTTTATAGAAGTGATCTTAATTATAGATCCCATTGCACAATTCCAGTTGCACTCAATCGTTGAAGGCAGTATTCATAAAACAATTCCAGTTACATTTTGCTAAGTTTTCTATATGGTCTAATTACATGTACATGAATTATGGGATGAGCCTTTTCTTGGCGGTGTCCCCTAGGACAGTTCTTAACAGTAATAACTTAACATCTAAACCACAAAAATGTACAGGCTGACAGCATCTATAAGATTAACATCTTTATAACAAGTATGATACCTTCTTCTTTAAGAGTTCTTATATCATCTTGCAGTCGTGCCATTTCTTCCTTGCAATGTGCTTTGAATTCCTAAAAACAAAATTAGGAAAATAACCATTGAAAATGACTCTTTTTACATAACTACGTAGTTAAATAGGCAATGGGTTTCCAATCAAATATAACCATTTTTATTGAAATATATCATACAGGAACATGACTATAACCGATTTTGTTTAAAAAAAATGTTGACCCCAGACTATATTTTTATGTACTATCAATTTAAAGAGAAAAACGTTATGTAACTACCTAGCATTTGCTTGGGTGATAATGGTAATTTGACCAATAGCAGCATGTAAATGTTAGCTTTATACAAATGTATTCTTGAGACAAGTCTTATTTTTTTTCATTTCTTCATTTTATGATCAATTAGATATAGATATCTTTAGAGTACAAAAATATTCATAATAGTAGCACACACCTGTTCCTGGCGTTTCAAGTTTTCATTCATTGCAACCAAAGACCGCAATTTGTCCAAAACCTCCCGATTTTCCTCTGTCTCCTGGTCGTCTAGCTTTTGAGTCTCAGAATCAATTCTATCTGCAAGCAGATGTCACCCCAAGCCACAGTGCAATTTTCAACCTCAAAGTAAAATGGCTTTCTTAATGTACGTTTCTCTATCGATCATCTGCTATCTACCAGGGTATGATAAATAACAATCACATTTTCAAAAATAACAATGTAGCTATGGCAAAAAAAAATATCATATAATCTTCATTTGGGTAACTCATACCATTTCTTGGCTATAATAGAAAATGTTACTGGTAAAACTTTAACTACCTACTTGCAGTCAGCACATTAGATAATCTCCAAAGTATTGAATGTATCTGCATGAATTTTTGTCACTTTACAAGTGTGTCTAATGTGCTGGCAGCAAGTTCAGAACGATACATTTTCAATCATAATTAAAAAATGGTAATGAATATCAAAATAAAAATTATAAGAATGAAACGCTATTTTTTGTCAGATCTACATCACAATTTTGATTATTGTGATTGGTTTACAGAATAATGAACACTACAAGAAAATGGCATTTTCCAGTGTCTGTGAGAGACAGAGTCAGACATTTTGAACAAGTCAAAATTGGGGATTAGGTACCATGATTGGAACAGCCAAGTTTGTTTATATTTTTGATTTGCATACGCATTTATGTATCACCAATTATGTGACTACCTATGTGTATGCAAATCAAAAATATAAACATTGCTCTTCCAATCATGGTACCTAATCCCCAATTTTGACTTGTTCAAAATGTCTGTCTGTCTCTCAGACACTGGGAAAATGCCATTTTCATGTAAGTGTTCACTATTATGTAAACCAATCAAAATAATCAAAATTGCAATGTAGAACTGGCAAAAAATAGCGTTTCATTCCTATAATTTTTATTTTGATATTCATTACCATTTTTTAGTTATGATTGAAAATGTATCGTTCTGAACTTACTGTCAGTACATTAGAGACTTGTCCTGATATATGTTTAAAGTTTCATAAAGATTGGACATATATTTAATACAGTTTCCTCAGGGCTACACAGTAAATTGTAGGAAATACTTTACAGATATTTGTGAAACTTTCACAGATATTAGGACAGAATTCTATCATATAAAATATCATACATGTATTGGCAAACTTTCATGGAAGTACATGAAAAATTTTGTACATCTGATCCTCTCCATTACCTGAGAACAACAGTAGCGGTTCATTGTTTTGTCACCAGAAATGTACTTATTGTTTTTGTTACACACAAAGCAATTGCTAATGGCCTTCTGGACTAAATCTGACGAGAAACCTCTTGAATCCTGAGCGAGTCTAATTAACTCACAACCACTACAAATTAATTTTCTAAATTATTTTTTGTAAAAATACACACAAACGTAGAGCTATACATGAATTTCATTCTAATGTTGTTTTGTGACTTGCACCACATGTTTCAGACATTTTCTGGTAATGGGACACAATGTCAGACGTTAAAAAGCATGTGTCTAACAAGGGTCCACGCCTCACCTGAGTATGTGGTGAGTTCTTTGAGCGCCTGCTGGGTGGCGCTATACGCAGCCTCCAGCTTGCCATGCTCCTGTCTCACGTTGTCAAGCGTCGTGGTTGCCACGGTGATCTGTTTCCGCAGCACTGCAGTGACCCGCTGGTGGTGGGCAGCACCACTTGGACGGCCTGATGAAAGGAACAGTCAGTTACCGTGCAGCACCATCTATTACCTCCAATCAAAATAACAGCTATCACCCTCCACCCCATCTACCAAGACTGCCATTTTCTTGGTTGGTTCCAATGTTTTCATCTCTTGTTATCATTAGACACAATGTAATAAGTTGCTCTGATGCAAAGTTGTGGTGATATATTTAACAGGCTACATATGAGGAGCTGTGTTAATAGATCAACTGTAATCTTGCATTTTTGGGTGATTGACCATTCTTTTTTCTTATGGTCCATGGTCACACATGGTCCATGCCGCTATGTAGCATGGTTGGTCAATAGTGATATGGTTTGTGGTAATAGCTGAGGGTAATAGGTGGTATTGGATGGTGATAGCACTCTTTCATGGCAGAAAGATTGGAGTTTGACTCTTGATAAGGTTATGCAATTCATCCCTAACCAAGGGGTAGGTAAATAATTAGTATTGCAGGTAACGTTTCAATGAAGCAAGATATCGTCCTCCTCACGATGCTTGGATAGAAAGATGCTTTTGTGTTTCGCACCTGAGTCAGCTGCCTCCGCCAGTGCCGCCTGCTTGTCTGCATACTCTGATGCCACCTGCAACATGAACAACAGTGCATCCTAGTGAGGTGCCGCCAGGTAAAAAACAACAACAAAAAAGACATTTTTTTTTTACTTTTTACCTTTCCTGAATTGCAATACATATTTGCATCACTTCAGCTGAAGTGAAAGTGTTGTTTGTTTCATTTGTTTCAATTGCATCTATGTATGTCTCCGGACAAGCTCCAGCACTTCATTATGATTAATGGACCGATTTATTTTCAAACTTTCCACAACTATTAGCCATGAACTGACACTGAAGTGATTTGATTTTTAGTACGTTGCTTGGCTTCCACTGTCATTTTATGTCAATGTGTACATTTCCAACATTTTAACTACAGTCTGACCTGTTTTACTCGAGCTCGCATAACTCGAAAGCACCCGCATAAGTAGAGCTCATTTTGATTTCCCTTCAAACTTAATATTAATCATAACTAAAAAACACCAGCTTATTTTGAACCTTAACTCGAGGGAACAAAGGAATTAGAGCAGAGTGTATTCGTTGTTTACAGACATTACATAACCGTTATAGACCCTTAACGGACGCAAGTGTGAGTCCATACAATGATTTCGGTCAAAGACATTATGTAACTTTCATTGTACTATCAATAAGCAGTCAGCTTCTATAGGGAAGGTATTTCTTTGAAATTAAGTACTCACAAGAGTTGAAAGATTTGGCTGCCGAACGTTAAGAGCTGTAATAGCTGTTGCAACAACAAGGTAAGAACGTAAGGTAAAAATATTCTGTGTCCCAAAACATAGTAAGAACTTTTGCAAGCCTATAAATATACTGTGGTCCTATTAATGTTAGCTACTACATATACAATATTCTGTGATAAGGCCATTTCGCGGCAATTTATTTTCGCGACTTGTCTCAGGGCTTATTTGTTTGTTTAGGTCTATATACTGTAAATCCTACATGGCAACGCAAATTGATTGCAAACTGACATAACGGGAGTTACGTAATTTCCCTATAACAGACAAGTAGCCTCGTGATGCAGACAGGTGCTAGTTAGGTAATAAACACTACAAGACAAAGCCATTTTGTGTAACTGTTAAATTTCAAATATGTTCTTTTTTAGGCTTAACCCTTCCAAAATAATGCAATGATAAGTTTGAAATTACAATGGACTTTATTTTGACACCAAAGGTGATATTATTTTCCACTTACAAAAGCCGAATGACACCAAAAACCGCACGATACTTCCATTATCGCCCATGTTAGGTAGTCATAGAAAAGTACTGTAACTCATTCAATTTGCATTATCGCACATTTGAGTTGTCAATCATCCTTTCCTGTTAACTCGAAGTTCTGATAACTCGAGGTCAGCACTCAATTCCACACAACTTCTAGTTAACTGGGTCTGACTGTAACAGAATCAATGCCCTACGAGACATAACTTTCAAATTTTATATTATCTTATATACGTATTGGCCATAAAGTTTTATGAACAGAGTGTAATTTTTGCACTTTGGCAACTGAATTGTATATTCCAGAAAACCTTTTTAGGGTTCTTTTCTTTCAGAATATATTCAATATTATTACATAATTAATGACCATTACATGTCTAATTTTGGCAATCTGCCAACTCAAGTGTGCCTTCCACAAGGATGTTATTGCCCATAGGTCAATGGTGTAGAACTAACACTGTGTTTTTGAGCACTTTTGTTCTTATTTCTTGCAGATTGGGTTGATACCTGCATGCTTAATGGTTTGCGAATTATTATTTCTTAAACTGTATCATTATTTCTAGCAATCCTTTCACTTTTTCTGATTATAAATCTCTAATTGTAATCAAACTTTTAAAGTAATATTCACATGATAATGATTCATAATCTTGCAATCAGAAGTGTGTGTTTTGGGGTTTTTTTCACCCAGAGGCAACTAGCTATCTGAGCCGATTTTTATCAAATTATCTTTGAATGCCATTTTGGAAGCTATGTTATGTCCCTTAACTTTTTGAACAGTATTAAGAGCATCTAAAATTCAGTTCCAGTTTAACATACAACAAAAGTTTTATGTATAACAGTTGCAAAGATAAATCTACAAAATATCGTACTCCTGCGCATTAAAGTACATGGGTCTAACATCGAAGATGGGCTTAGTGTTTGAATATAAGCCCATGGGCCATTATGTGAGAATAAGAATCATTAAATATATATATTTTTATAAATATCTTGCTGGCAGCATTCAGATTGCAAATGTCACCATTCTGTAGGAGCTTTACACAACCCCTCTTTAAAATGCATAAGAAATCGAAACAGACTGGCACTTTGATCATTAAATGTTTTCTGTATGTCTAGTTTTTGAACATGATCAATAATGGCGAACTTCTGTAGTTCAAATATTAACTAAATTAGGTATTTACAATCATGCTGGCAAGTTATGAAAATCCTTGTGACAATGATAAATACGAAGACATCATTGCTAGAAAAGATATGAAACTAATAATTACAATTGATGTTAAAAGGAAAACGTTAAGCACGCTGTCAAAAAAGTCAGTACACTCATCATCGCCTGGTAGGTAGACTTACTACTGTTGTCACACGTAAGAGCCCATGGTAAAGAAACTTGGTGGTTCTATATAAAGTCAAAATCCAATGCTTATTCATCGACGGAATGGAGGTGGGTGAAGTGTTCGAATATATGCCACTGAGTGGGAACTTTTTCCATTTCCAAAAGGTCCAAAAAGTGCTGTGTTTTGGTTATAAGCCCATGGGCTTTAATGCGCAGGAATATGGTACAACTATTTCAAATAAACAATGTCAGTAAATACACCATATTCTGTGAATTCCTTCAATTCTAATATAACATAAAAATGGCACCCATGTGAAAGTTCACCACAAAAAAACAAAAACATTTAAGAATAAAGCGTCTGCCACAATTCGAATTTGGCTGCTATGTCACCATTTTGACTTGAGCATTTAAACATATGACAAAATGTAGCTACTTCTTGTTTACAGCATCTCGTTCGAAGTTTTGTCCTTGTACCTGAGTGATATGCTGCGATTGCATGCCCACAAGCGAGCCCACAGCACTGGCCGTGAGTTTGCCCTGGTGCCCAGCCTCCTGCAAACCGCCCATCAGAGCCTGAAACAGTACATCCTCATGTATTTGGGTGTTCCTTCAGTTTGTCTTACCATGCAAAATAAAAGAATGTCCAAAATGTAGTCCAAAAACGTGTTCCAAAATTTTATTTTATTGCTAACATGTTTTCAAACCCACAGGTTCCTTTTCAAACAACATTCATCTATTTGGGGTTATCATTAAATTCACCAGTACACAATGATATTGTGACGATGGATGTACAGTGTAAACGAGATTCCAGTAGAATCAGGAGACTTTTTCTAAAGCCCTGTCCACACCACTACGACTGCATGCAACGCTATACGATGTGACACAGTATCGGACGAAATCGCAGCTGTGTGGACGCTTCTATGACTATGATTCATCAATATCCATTGCATTGTAAGCCATCGTTACGACTGAGCATGTTCAGTCATAGCAGGGGGTCATTACATATAGTTGGCACTAGCTGCATTGGTGTGGACAGCTCTACGAGGCGACAGTTTGTCTAAACCTTTTTAACGTCACAATGTGATACGTTTACATCTCTGATATTATACTTAATGACAAAATACATGCGGTTTAATCATCAATGTTAAAAACTGTATTGATCTTGCCATTGTTTATCAGTCTCCGCTTTAGTTTATGAAACACTCGGCAGGATAGTGGCAGGTTTACGACGAACTGTCATAGTGATCTGGTAAACGGACGCTATTTTGATGTTTCTATGCGATGCCCTACGACGGTCGCGTCGTATATAGTCGCATGTAGTTGTAGCAGTGTGGATGGGGCTTGCACCACCTTCACCTCGACCATCTATTCATCCATCCCTCAGACCAGCTTGTTACGCTTTGAAAGTCGCAATATAAATAGTGACAACGCGTACCTATTTGATACTGTCCGCATAATGACACAATGTAGAGATTTGGGCACACATTTGCCTATGGTTGATTGCTATTTGTGTTGCACTCGCCTGTATGCGCTGTTCTTCTTCCTGCCTCAGCCTCTCCTCCTCCTGCTCCTCACTGGCGGCTCCACCCAGCGATCTGCCATAGCAAGGTGTTTACCATATACAACCAAGGACTTCTAGGTTGAAAAATTATCAAAATAGGGGATGAGCCTTTAATACAAGAATCCGTATTTGCATTCAAATTTATTTAGTCCAAATTTTGGTACTGTCCAAAATTTGGGTTGGCCTTAACATTAAAATGGGCTCTAAGACAGTTCAGTTGTATACCCCCGCCCTGTCATTGTTCAGTAAATATCATTGTGACAAAATATTATTAGAGCACTCAATCATTGTATCAGTCGATCATAAAGACCACTCTGGGTTTTAATTTACACTCACATTGTTCAGGTAAATATTTTATCCATCATGGTCAAATTGGGGCAAGACTAACAATAATCACATGCTCAAATCCTAAGTTGTGACTCTACCTACCTGGCGGCGGCTGCCTTCCTGCCATCTTTTTCTTCGGATTCGTTTGTCTTCTTGCTGATGCCATATCGCCGCCCAAACTCCAAAAGTGTCGACTGCACCCGCACCTGTGACACAAGCAGCCAAGACATTGCGACAATTGGTCATGTGGTCTTCCGAGACTTCTCACATTTTGTCAAAGACTATTCAGACTTTTAAATGAGTAGTCCGAACGAGTGACACAGATTTAAATGATTTGATTGATTTTGATGATAAAGACTTGTGTGAACTTCATATGTAACCAGTGTTGTTATTCATATACAATGTATTGTTTTTATTGATGCTGTTATATGATAAACTTGCACATACACACATATTTTCGAGACAATCTATATCACCCAGGTAAACTATGTTTTGAGGTTGGTTGTCTGGTTGGGCAAGCAAGGTTTTTTAATTTCTGTGCACTTACAGTAAACACTTGCACATCATTTACATTTTATGATGCTTTGAGTCTAATCACAGCATGTGATAAACAAAATCAATTCTTTTGCGCTAATCAAAAACTAGTTCTCCTCTAGAGATTGTTCTTAGAATGATCAGAAAGATTAAGGGTATAACATTCACAATTATGCAGTAGTTTTCTCCATATCTTTGCATACAAATTTTAAGCACATCAAAATCAATAAGAAGGCTACCATCCTTAATAGTAATTTGAGACCAAAAACAATAAAATTGAAACATTATCACACAGCTGTCTAAGGCCACAGATAAGTACCGTCTATTCATGTATAAAGGCCCCTGAGCCTAACATCGAACAAATCGATTGAACATCGCATTTGTTAATTGCCATTCTCAAATATAGCAATGTATAATCCATTAGTAACGTTATTCAACCAATCTATTACGAATGCTTGCCAGAAAACATGTGCTAAAACAATAGAGAATACTAAGATATCATTTATGGAAAAAACAATACGCCAACGACTACCAATTTTATTGACAAGCAAGCTTTGTGCACGCTGTAAATCGTCAAATCACTCATCATCGCCCACATAGATCTAGATAGTTGATATACCATATGAGTCCGAGATTGCGGATATGTTAGCTCTCCATTTTTAAATAATCCAATGCTTTTTCATCGCCAAAATGGCAGGTGGGCTTAAGGTTCGAACTTACGCCCCATGGCCATAAGTGAACCTTTTTTCAGTTTGAAAAATGCCCCAAAACAGCACTTTTTTGTATAAACCCCCAGGGGGTTTATATACATGAAATTATGGTACCCGTCCTGGCATCCAAGAGTATCTGTGTTGTCTGAAAAAGCAAAATTTTGAGGACAAGTATTATTCTCAGTCACTCCAGATAGAAGTCCCAATTATATTCACATGGAGTTTTGGATGTGTAGTTCCAATTATATTGACATGGGAGTTTTGTATGTGTAAATCTCAAAAAGCGAATGTTTTTCAAGATATCCATCCTACAGACACATGATTTTTTCTTCTTTTCTCTGGACAGGATTTTTAAATTACAGACAAAATCTTATGAATATATATTATATACTTAAAAAAAAATCCCTGAATATGGTATGACTGTAAAATGTAAACAAGTACCTCCTCTTCTGCGCTGTTCCTGTCTACAGTATGTTTGAAGCGACGCCGTGGTTTATAAGCTTCTTTCACTTCCTGAATGGCATCAATGGCTCCTGTCTGAAAAAAAAAAAGAGCCTTATTAGCTCTGGGTGGCTGCAACCTTTTGCAGACACACAAGACCTTATCAAGACAAATCTTAAAGAAAATGCTCAGCCAAAAATAAGTTTGTTCTGTATTTCTAGTATTGATAAATGATATCTTTTCTGGTATAAATGTAAGGAAAATAGGATTTATACTTTTCATGTATAAAAGATACCGTATTCGTTCTTTTAAGCACACAGTGCACTTACAAAAAACAAATTTCAAACAAAAACAAATGTCTAATATTAGTAATAAGTGCACCCGACAATTTTTTTGTATTTCTTGCATTTTTTTCTTTTATTGCTTACCACGAACATTCTTTCACAACCCAACTGGCGTGTTTTTCACAACCCGGCCGCCGTGTTAGTCTTACAATATGGCGAGATAAACATAAAATCTTTGGAAAAGTTTGGCAGAGAAAAAGCAAAATTTGATTAATTTAATCTGTGTAAACAGTGGGGTGCGTTTAATGGGGTAGGTGAGCTTAAAAGAATGAATACAGTATCTTATCTTAAAATCAATGAGAAAATACCATGCTGTCTTGTTTACTAAAACAGGATGACATGTGAGGTTGCATAATCGAATGATTTTTGCCAGTTGTACTGTGGATTTTCAATGGTAGATGTCACATGTTAAACACTAAGGAGATAAGCGACTTTTCATGTGCACCATGTAGTTACGTCTGATGAAAATCATTTGGTTGACATTTCTTATGTACACATGCTTTGGCAACTTGATAACTGACGTTTTACGGCTGGGTATTTAAATTGCTCTAGTTATTCTCTTAGCAGCATTTTTAATGATAGTATTGTTTAGAATGCACTAAATACAACATAGCCCTTCTGTCAAAGTATATGTTTGTTCCCCACCACTGAGCAATACATTTACGCACCTTTTAGCATGGTGAGCAGTTAGTATTTGGCGATCAACTTGACATACGTTTGCAAGACCAATGGCATTTCATTAAACAGATGAAATTGCAATCACAAGTAAATTTTGACCATGCACAAAATTCAATTTCTGGCTTCAGAAATGGTACAACCATCGATCTTTTTCATTCTTCTCTCTATTTCTCTCTCTAGGCCTGCTTGGGATGATTGTATAATTCTGGTCTCATAACCTTGGGGTCCTGAGTTCGAGTCCCGTTAAGGCCGTTTGATACAGTCAAATAGAAATTTAGGGTTGTAAAACCTGTCTTCAGCTATGTCAATACAATGGTAAGAGCTTGCTTGCCATAGAAAACAGAGAGAAGAATAAAATTGAATTCACTTGGGGGAAAAAAGCATTGATTTTTTAAACTGCGATATTGCACGATTATTGTACAGCATTGCAGGGAATGTTGTAATCTAATTCGATTTGTGTACAACATTTCAAGGTCACATGGCAATGTGCAATTATGTTTGGCGATCATGTGGAGAGCATAACAAATAATTTAAGGAGTGAAACCTTTCTCTGCTGGAACTCAATGTCTTGTGGCATGCTGTGCTGCTTGTCAAACTGTGAGATGGAGTAAGCCCTGATATAGTCTCCCATTTCCTCCTTCGTTTCAATCGCGCGTTGGACCAACCACTGAGTAGCATCAAAACACATGTCAATATGCAGACTATCATATAAAAAAACATGTATTTATGATACATACATTTGTATACATATATATGTAATTTGTATTAAGGAATAGATTCCAAGCTAGTCCAATCTAGGATTTGATGTACACAATCAAAAACATTTCATCACCTACACTACTCTCATTTACATAATTCATTCAGTATATAGCATATATTACAGTAACAACAGAAATATAACACAGGGCTCCAGGGTCACGATTAGGTGGAAAAGTGTTACTCGTCAACAGGACTAGTAACCCTCAAATATCTACTCGTCCTGCAAAAAATATACTCGTCCTCCTTGTACAAACTCTATATCTGTATGACAAATTATTCAGAATTGCTCCTCGTCAAAAGGACGAGTTTCTAGAAATTAGCACTCGTCCTCCACTAGTTTTTACTAGTCAATACAACCGGACGAGTGGCTAATCCTAACCCTGGGGCTCAGTATCGTTCACAAATGACGTCATAATAATTTCGGGTATTTCTAACCCCCTGGCAGGGGCCCTGCTTGGCCCTCTTTTTATCATGCTTCATTTTTTCAACTGACCATACGTGGGGCTACATGCTACACGTTATATAGATACACGTTATATAGAAATAATTAAAAAGAAAAACCAAGAAAATTATTAAAACCACATTCTGTTCATTTATATCGATAATATTTTTTGTGCCAGTATGCAAATACCACTGGCGATTGGACCGAGAAAAATCAATATTTTCATATCTTTGAATGAGTTCATCGTTTTGGTTATATCCATAGACAGCCCGCGGGGATGGTTCCGCTTTTCACCTATTATCGCAGCTGGAAGTGTCATTTTTGCTACGTCGATAATGGGTGAATTTACCGTGGCGTCAATTGCCGCCAAATGTTCACGAAATAGCTGCTTCTTTGGGGGGTTACTATATACTCATTGTTCCTTTAATCTGTGTTTTTTCTATATGTACAGATTCTCACAAACTTTATCTAAACATCCATTCCAAATACTTATGCAATACGGCATGAAATCAATGAAATATTAGTCTGAGAACTTTGGTCTTCGTTATGATCACCCCAAAAGTAGCAAAAGTGAACCCGAAATCCTGAAAAACCCTATAGGGTGAACCTCGTTCATATTTGGTATGTATATAAAAAATTGGTATATTTTACCGGCCACCTATAAAAGAAAAAGATTAACAACCGGCCAAACACACATTTTGCTGACCAAACATCAACTGTAAAATACTGCAGTAACACAGCCTTCATCGTGACAGTACATGCCTATACTTTCTTCCACTTATGGCAAGTTTGGTATCAATTTAAAAGTCTATACACACGCTTGACGTTGCCATTCATTGATTTTTCATATCACATTTTCTAAGAAATAAAAAAATAGTTTTCCTGCGAAAATGTGTACTTTGTTTACATCCGTGTTTGAATACTGCAAGTGCTTGCAGGTGCGTGCTGGAAAATGCTTCTTTTTCACGTAGTCGATGAATAATTATTTTTTTTACTTTCAAATCGATGCAAACGGATAGAATTTATGATGTACAATGTTTGTTCAGTGATAATTTAGGTTGTCATAGAATGTAAACAACATAAAAGGTCTGTTATTGTCGTGTATTCTAATATCGGCAGGTGCCCGACAGCATGAACATCGACAAAACCGGTGCTTGACATTGGCCTGATAGATCAATATGTTTCTTCAATCACAACACTGAATTTACCTTAATATTTATAGTTTCGGACAAATGTCTATGTCCATCTTCAGAATCTCACACTGCGCATGTCAGTCCGAGCGACTTCCCATTGTCGTAATGAGTCGCAATGGAGACGATTTACTGGGAAGGAGCAGTGATTGTAGACAGGGAAAGTGATTATAAGACTCGCGCCATCAAGGAAGCAATCCATATACGGGTGAACAAAGATGTCATGAACCGGGACAAGGGTCAGGAGGGCCACCAACTCTCACACGTGTACGACTCCATTATGACAATGGGAAGTCGCTCGGACCAACATGCGCAGTGTGAGATTCTGAGGATGGACATCAGCTGATGGACAGTGACATTTGTCCGAATCTGTAAATATTAAGGTAAATTCAGTGTGGGAAATGGCTGCCTGCCCGGTGGCCCGAGGCTGGCAAGTTTACTATTGGGCCTGCAGGTCTTTAGACTTACCTGCCCGGTTGTCTGGCACCTTTATGACCCCGTATTTCAACATACTTTTGTCATAATATCAAATATAATATCTTTATGTAGACTATTACTAGTAGTAGGACTATTCATCTAGATTATTATTTTTGACTACACTACACTACTACTTACTATTTTCAACATACACTGACGTTGCGGCGACCATCGCGGTGCCTTCAACAGAGTGACTGTTTTGGTACGATGACGTCACAATGGCGCGAACTGGGTTTCCGCCAGGTGGAGTTCCTGGCGGAAAGCAGATGGAGGAGGTTCGGGGGGGATGCTCCTGCCTTGGTTGAGGTTGAGCTTCGGGCTGTGCGTGTAGATCTTGATGGCTTCCAAGATCTTACGTCGGAAGGGCTGATCTTCTCTGCCTATGACTCTGGCTGACTCACTACTGAATAGATGTCCAGTATTCTCTGTATGGATCTGTATGGCAGACTGGGTACTGTTCGGGTCCAGGTGTTCCTTCAGTCTCGTTTGCAGATTCCTTCCAGTTTCCCCAATGTATGTTTCATGGCATGAAGGGCATGAGATGTCATACAACACTTCACACATTTTCTTTGGGTCGTCTTTGTCCTTGGGTCTAACTAGCAGGCTCCTAAGCGTGTTGAAAGGCTTATGGAAGGACGGGACACCATGTTTCTTAAGGATCCTCTGCATAGTTTCAGATGTGCCTTTCACATACGGAATTCTCACAGGGAACTTCTTAGTTGTATTGTCACTGGTTTCAGACGGTTCTTCTGTTCTCTTTTTGGAAGGAACTTTGAACGCCTAGGGCTTGTATCCATTCACTTTCAGCACTTGTTTCACATGTTTCACCTCTTTCACACGGTCTTCCTCCTCGGTTACCAGATGTTCGGCTCTCCTTAGGAGTGTGCGGACTACCGAGCGTTTGTGTTCAAGATGATGGTTGGAGTCCCAGTTCAAGTACTGATCAGTGTGTGTGGGCTTCCTATAAACACTAGTCTTCAGGGATCCGTCTTGTTTCCTCTCAATGTGAGTGTCTAGGAAGGCAAGTTTCTGATCAATCTCACCTTCTATGGTGATTTGAATACTCTGGCTAAGGGAATTCAAGTAAGTTGAAAACTCCTCAATCTGATTCTGTGGTAGGACCGTGAAGGTGTCATCCACATAACGGAACCACATCGATGGATTCACTGGGGGGTTCTTAAGTGCTCTCTGTTCAAAATCTTCCATCAGTTCGCACCATTGTGACGTCATCGTACCAAAACAGTCACTCTGTTGAAGGCACCGCGATGGTCGCCGCAACGTTAGTTTATGTTGAAAATAGTAAGTAGTAGTGTAGTGTAGTCAAAAATAATAATCTATCAAATATAATCTCAAAGTCCACCAAATGGCTGCTTTTTGAAATATATATATAAAAAATTCTGGGGTGGTATGCTCTTGAACCCCCACTAGATATTGAGTGCCGTTGCCAGGGCTGGTAAGATTTCATCAAAAAATTCCCGGGGTGGTATGCTCCCGAACCCCCATAGATATTGAGTGCCGTTGGCAGGGCTGGTAAGATTTCACTCGGACCTGTAAGTTTTTCAAGTTGCCAGCCCTATTTTGGAGAAGTTTCCCACACTGGTAAATTCAGTGTTGTGATTCAAGAAACATGTTGACCCATAAATATTTTCATGAAGAAAAACACATTGTTGATATTAATGTCACTCATAACAACATAACGTTTTGCTGGTACCCTCCCATCCCATTGATGGTGTCATTTTTCACTCGACCCGCCCCCCCACCGCACTCTCCCCAACCTCCACCCAGCATCAGTGATGAACCCCTCATACAGTAAAACCTCAGTATATCTACAGACAGACCTGAAACACATGCATAAAATTAAACTTGACACTTGTATTCCAGGAAACAATTGTCTTTCATCTTTTGAAATTTACATAGTCTATTTTATATTTGCAACTTACTTGTACTACCGGGTAGATGTGTATGAAATCTAACCCCTGGATCTGGTGAGGCTCGATACGATGTGGGCATTTCATTCTTGGCAAAACAGAAACAATCTTCTCAGTGAGTGCAATCTTCTGCCCGATGGTGGAATTCTCTTGGAAAAGTAGGTCAACATCAACGTCAAAGTTGCAGGTAGTTATGCACCATGTCATGCCTCCTACAACCTACAGACAAGGGGGAAAATTTACTATTGGTGTTTATAAAAACCAGTGGACAGAACTCAAACATCTTCTCACAGATTGGATTGAAGACAACTCTGAAAAGTAGTCAGCAGGGATGGAATTTAAATACAAGCACACTGAAGCAATGTATTGATTAAGTGGAATATCGCACTCATTCTGATCGACATCCTTGCAGACGTGGTTCCCGTAGAAGGCAAAAGCTTATGTTTTAGATGCAAGATTATCCAGATAAACAAAGTTTAAATGGTCTAGAGTCTAACATAAATTCACACTGTATAAAAAGTACACATAATTTGCTTTTACAATCAAAAGGTATAATGGCTATCATTTAGTCTTTTACAGTAAATAAAGAAGATTTTTTATCATTAGCTCATTAAAGAAAAAAAGTTAAATTTAAACATATGTAAATAAAAGATACATACTTTATCGAAGGGAGAAAGCCCCTTAATTCTGGCACGAAAGTAGCCAGCAGCTAACAGAAGCTCGACGGTCTGTGTAAGCTTCACACTTTGTTCCTCATCCTCACGAACATCAAACTGCAACATAGATACTTAATTTATCTTGCAATCTATGATATCCCAAAATTTGCTTTTGCCTTAGTTACAATCAGATCACGTCTTGTGTTTCACCAGGTTAACAAATGATGTTCATCAAAACATTTATATTGTCATTATTTTAGCTAATACATAATACATTTTGGGTCATAAAACTTGTGATCTTTAATTTCGATTAATCTACATTTCTTTAAAATGTGGTCAAAGTGCACAACTAGAAACAAATTTTTTATACAATTTAATATCTCAAAGTAATTTGTTTTCCTTTCAACGTGGGTGATATTTCATCTATTATGTAGAGTGGGTTACCCTCCCCCCCCCCCTCCCCCCCATTTAACCAAGCTGCGACACCATGGGGAGGGGGGGGGGAGTGCGGCACCGCGAGGTATAAAAATCGCTTTTTCGGTGCCGTCTGCTATGTTCTCAACTTCCAATATGCTATTCGACAGGATACAACCAGCTCTGTCCAGTCACTGCTTTCTTGGAGTGATGTAGTTTAATTGCAAATAATTTGGGTTGCAATATTAGAGCTATTTAAATTGAACACTCGTCAATGTATTTTTACGGTTCCCCTTGTTGCCTTGATAGATTTTTGGTGATGGATCGTAACACTGGAGCTAAAATCTGGGGGGCGGGGGTTGCTCGGGAAGCTTCACAACCCAGGCGCTCCATCAATCTTTTAGCACACAGCACAACTTTTTTTATTCTTTTTATTTTTCTAATACGGTACGCTCAGTACCACGTGGTAATGCATGATGACTCAAGCGCGGTTAAATGGGGGGGGGTATCTTTAAAAGCCATTGCTCATCTCGAGAGCATCACTATCTCCCCCAAACATTTAATTTTTCAGTTGTCTTGAGAAGTTACCCAGTAAAAAGCCCATCTACTGTGACAATAAAACACTAGTTGGGTTGCAATCTGTCAGCAAAAGCGTTGTAATTCAGTAGTCAAAAGACACAGCCTCTATATATTATTATGCACATGACCGTGATGACGGGTCCTCCCCTTCCTGTTTTCTGAGCTTTCACAAACATTTTGACAAGAGGTCTAGATTTTAGTGACCCTGTCGTCCAATAATCATGCAAATTTTTTCAATGTCAAGTTTACAACATACGTCTATTTGGTTGCCGTCTTGGTCATAAACAGTTCGTAACTCTGCAGATTTTTTAGGTTTAGCAGCCAGAGCCATTTTTTGCCAGTTGAAGTTCCTGCAAAAAGGAAAGGTAAACGAAACTTCATAAAAATACACAACGTTCTCGTGTACAAATGAAATGTGACGTTGCAGAAGGACTGAAATTTATTGTAAAAATTTGTATTTTTTGTCCGTTTTAAGGTCTACCGATTGAAATGAGAAGAGCTCATTTAGGTAACATCATTGTTTACACATGTACATCTTAGAAGTGATAACTCTAGATCTACGGCATAGTTTTGCCGCGGAAGTAATATAGTTATGAGTGATAATAGGGGTTGATAGACAAGTCAAACGTAAACATAAAAAATTATTATACATACATCCTCATACATACATCCTCTTCGGTCTTTCGTAGGTTAGCAACATAATTAATACATGAAAAAATATAGTACCATCGTTCATTCATTTATCAGATAGTTAAGGATTCGGCGGAAAATACTGTACACAGGTCAGGAGTTCTGATGCAACATTTCAAAATGTAAGTGTCAAATCATTGATTGAGCATTCATTTGGTCACACCTGGTTAAAATATCAGTTCTCAAAGCAATTTCAATTTAAGAAAATACAGCAGTCTAGTACTCTGCTACTATTAGTATTGAAGTCGGTATAAACAATGTTTTGACAGGGTGTCCTATTAACAGAAATATTGAAATTAAGCTCTTTTGTAGGAAACATCACTAACCATCTTTTCTTGTTCTTGTTCCATTAGTGGACAAACACCGATATGGGTATCACGTCCACGGAGGGGGTTGGCGCAATTGCTAGGGCTTGGCTAGTCGAGTCTTAAACGACTCGACTGAAGGTCTCTCTACAACGTTAGCCTCCAAGTCATTCCATTCGGGAATGGTTCTCGGAAAGAACGAGAATTTGGCTATGTTGCAGTTGGTTCTAATGGTGGTGTACTTATACAGGTGCTTTGCTCTGGTGCGTTGGTGTGCAGGCATGAGCCGGGTGGTCGGTACTGCTACCTCCCCATTCACTATCTTATACATCAGAGTAAGCCTCAGCTGTCTCCTTCGCTTCTGTAGCGGCTCCCACTTAATGTCTTTAAGTAGGGCAGTGACACTAACATCCCTCTCTCTAAGGCCTCGTCCCTTCACTATCCTAGCAGCTCATCTGTACCATTTCGAGGCGGTCAACGTCCTTCCTGAGGTATGGGTCCCAGACGGTGCTGCTATACACGAGGGAAGACCTTGCTAGGGCAAAATATGCCATCTGGCGGGTGTTTTGTGGACAGTGGCGTAGTGTTCGGGAGATGAAGTGTAGGGTGCTGTTAGCCTTACTCATCACATTGCTGATGTGACTATCCCACCTCAGGTTGGCGTTGAAGGTCACTCCCAAGTATTTAGCGCTCTCAACCTCACTGAGCACCTCATTGTATATACGATAAAAGTACTTGACGGGTTGTGATCGACTAACCTGTATGATGTTATATTTTTTAGCATTAAACCTCATGCCCCACCTAACGGACCAGTCCTGCAGAGCATTCAAGTCATTCTGCAGGGCCACTAGGTCCTCTGGACCGCGTATGTCCCTGTAAACCAGACAATTGTCGGCAAATAGTCGGGCGGTCATACCTGGAGACACACATGCTGGTAGGTCGTTTATATACACCAAAAACAACAACAGGCCGAGCACGGTTCCTTGCGGAACTCCTGATAGCAAGTGTGCTACCGGGGAAGATGCTCCATCTATGTTCACCCACATTTTCCTTCCTGTAAGGAAGGCCCTGATCCAGTCATGGATAGGGCCTTTAATCCCGTAGTGAGCCACCTTACCTAGTAACCTCTCATGCGGTTCCGTGTCAAAAGCACGGCTGAAGTCTAGGACTCCAACGTCGACTTGGGTCTTGTTATCGAACGACATGGAGAGGTAATCAAGTGTCAGTAGAAGCTGGGTCTCACAGGACCTGCCTTTCCTAAAGCCATGCTGGAGAGTAGTCATGAGGTTGGGCTTTTCCATGTGGTTGAGTATGTGTTTGCAGATTATGTACTCAAGTAACTTACAGATGACACAGGTGATGGAAACAGGTCTATAGTTACTAGCATTGTGGACATTCCCTTTTTTGTACACAGGTGTTATGAAGGCTTGGGTCCACTCATGGGGAACCTGACCCGGCGTGATCGACTGGTTAAACAGGGCTGTGAGGAGAGGAGCGAGTTCGTCTGCCAGTTCCTTCAGAACTCGGTTGGGTATGCGGTCGGGACCCGCTGCCTTATGAGGCTTAAGCTGGTTCAGGAGCTTAAGCACACCTGCTGGGTTGATATGAAGCTCCGGTATGGACTCTCTACTTGGTCCAAGCCAGGGTATAAAACTCTTGTCTTCATCAATGAAAACAGACTTGAACTCATCAAGCATGATCCTAGCCTTGTCTGCGGAGCCTGTGAACAGCTTTCCTTCCTGCTTGAGAGGTGGAAATCCGATGTTGTCCTGTCAGAGAGACTTGATATACTTTCAAAAAGGTTTACTGTGCCCTTCTTCGAGCCCACCTATGACTTTGGTGTTGACGTGCTGCGCCTTGGCCCTCTTGCAGTCCTTGGAGAGCCCCCTTTGGTACCTCTTAAACTCTTCCATTTTCTCCCTGCTCCCACTAGCTTTGGCCTTCCTGTACAAACGATGTTTCTTATGGGATTTCCTCTTAAGTTCACTGGTTGTCCATGGTTGGTGGAAGCGTTTTGATGTAGTTTTGGATGGTATGTAGTCTTCGATCGTCTTTTGTAGGCACGACTTGAGGCTCTTCCGGTTATCTTCAGTAGACCTGGAGTGCAGGTTTGCAAGGAAATTAGTGCTAAAAACAGCAACATCTTCGTTCATTTTGTGCCATTGCGCTTGGTTCTCGCTTTGCGTACGCTGGGATGACATCACAGTCTGCAATTACTGCACCGTCATGATCTGAGAACCCTGGTACTGTAGAAATGTGCTTGATAAGGATGGTCGGTTTGTTAGAAAGAGATCTAGGACACTATCCTCCATGGTGGGCTCTTTCTGCAGTTGTGTCAGGTGGCTGTTGTGGATGAGCCCGATTAGCTTCTCACACGCTTATTTATGATTGGCTCCACTGCGCACCAATTCATTCTCCCAATTTATATCTTTCAAGTTGAAGTCGCCTCCTAGGATGATGGTATTTGAAGGGGCATTCCTGGTGATCTTCTTCAGGTTTGATAATGATTCTAAGCCTATTAATATTAAGCCTATTCATATTGTTATATCTATCTATATTATTATATCTAAGCCTATTTAATCAAACTATTCTCATGGAAACACCCGCGTCGTACGTCACGTGATCACCCCACCGTGAGGTGATAACATTGACGCGTGACCATATAAATGCATGGGAAAGTTGCCGTTTTTGATGTGATATTTCTGTACTTAAGGGGGGATCTCGATTTCTTTTTGAAACAATTTAACTTGGATGCACAAACTGTATCCTCGTCAAGCTTGTTTTAGCGTTTCACAACACGGTTCTTATAAAAGTGCTTTGCGATCTCAGTCTTAGATCTAACAGACTGCTTTTGCAATTTCTGTGTGTGCTGCCAGTGTGCCCCTGAGTTGCTTCGACAGCCTTACAAACAGAGACATCTGGGGTTATTTTTATACAGTCCACGCAAGTATACCAAATACGACCATACAAGCGCCCAGGGCCGTTAAATTGAAATGTTCTCAAACTGGGGGTGGGGGGGGGTGGGGGGGGGCTATTACAAGTGTGCAATTCATAATTCTTTAGGACATTTAATAAAAAAGGTGGGAGGGCTGTTACATGAGGGTGGGCACTTGGATGCTCGTATACGGTATGTACTCACCTTGAATGATCAGCGGACAGCTCTTTGATCTATGCTACCCGAGAATGATAGTACTAATTGCCGAGGCAAATAGTCAAGTGATTCTTCGGCGCTATAATGCCGTACACAGGGTCAGGATTAAGTGAAAAAGTGTTACTCTTCAGCAGGACTAGTAACCCTCAAATATCTACTCGTTCTGCAAAAAATGTACTCGTCTACCTTGTACAAACTCTATATCTGTATGACAAATTATTCAGAATTGCTCCTCGTCAAAAGGACGAGTTTCTAAAAATTAGCACTTGTCCTCCACTAGTTTTTACTAGTCAATACGAGCAGACGAGTGGCTAATCCTGACCCTGCGTACAAGTATTGGTTGTTCACATACATTTCGGTATACAAGAAATATTGTGTTTTTGATTCACATGTCCAACATCCAGCATCCATTGGTATTCCTGCTAAAACTATGTTTTACAACCTGATATGCCCATACAACCTACGTAACAAAAAGTTTCTCAGAACTGTATGTAAGGAGAAAACATTTCTGAATCGTCAATATTTCACCAAACGTCATGGCGTCCTTTGTTTACGTTTTACACAGTTCACATTTTTCTAGTCTAGCTAGGGAGCGCTGATTTTGTCATCTAATTCAAACGAAATTTTAAATGTGACTTCTGGCGATTATAGACAATCATTCAATGATTGATACATTTAAAAACACTAAACATAATTATTGGGGTCTAAATAAGCAATGAGAACAAAATAATATGTTTTACAAAGTGATAACTTTCTTGACTCAAGACCAAAACAACGTATGCTCCTCAACCAATTCAAATGAATTTGTGTGTTAAACATGAAATCGAACGTAAATAACGTAGAGTACGCTATAAAATCGATATGCATTTTTCTGCAGTACAAGTTTACAAGGAAAACTCCCGTAGTAAAATTAAACATGTAAATAATAAAAGTATCACAATGGTCGAAGATTTGTATTGCATGCCTAATCATAGGTTGAGAAATGTATATTCTGGATAACTATTCTTTATTACTGTGGTAGGTTTCAAAAATTAGTAAACTCGATTTTGCTTGTATACCGAAAAATATGTGAACGACCAGTATGTAGCCGTTAAAGAGATCAATTATTGGCAGGTATAAGTAAATACCGAAGTATTTTAATCCTGTTTCATGATTCGAAGCTTCACTGTAAGGGCTGAAGCTTGCAAGCTTCGACCTATCTTGACATCTCTAATCCGAGTGTTTACCATTTTCAACTGACCAATAAAAAATGAGCACCCTCTTCTTAAAGAGTGGGGCATTGGTTACAAATATTTTTTTGAGAAAATAACGACTAATAAAAAGTCTTCTTTTGCCTTGAAGTAGTCTTAAAAGGTCTTTATTTCTTTTTCATTGGTCATAGTTATTGAATGGTTTTCTTATTTTTGGGCATCATGTTTATATTGCCTTTGATAATGCGTTTATGGGGCAACATACATGCACTTGGAGTTGCATGGTCTAAGTTTAGTTAAAGGTCTTATTTTGCTTCTGGGGAGCTCTTAGATAGGTATGGGGGATGGGGGGGGGGAGGGATACAAAATATTCGTGGGGGACGGGATAAAAGATATGAGTATGTTTTCAGAATTTACGCTCACCCCACCCATCACGGCCCCCTCACACCCAATGTAAAGTGTAACAAATACTCAAAACTCATTTGATCTGTATGAGTAAAATTTACTGAAAAAAATATCTGTATAATATCAGCATTTTTTTTTTATTTTTTCAACAGATTATCAGCACAACAATTACCAGGGTGGTTATGGGGAAGGTGCCCCATCTGGACAATCCCAATTGATAGAAGATGAAAATGAACGTTTGACTGGTGAACTTGCAGACAAAGTGTCTGCTCTAAAATCGGTAAGTCTATTGTACATAGTACAACTTTGCATAATTAATGATCCCAATAGGTACACTACGAGGGTAGACAATTAGACTGCCTACTGTGTGAGGCAGGTAAAAATTCAGCGAGGTAGATAAACTTTGAAAGAAGCCTGCCAAAAGAGCAAGTAAATTTTATCACACTCAAAATGAAATTATTAACACTAGTAGTTTTGATTTGTTTTGATCTGGTTGTTTGATGAATGAATATTCCTGTGGACAAGCTTTTAAATTAGTAAATCTTAAACTTGTATGACGCAATAACTAGTGGAATAAGGGTAATTTTGATCAATTTGACCTTGAAATGATCTCAAGGTCAAATGTAACAATATTTTCTGAATCCTTATCCTTTCCTATCCATGAATAATGGCAATAATGGTTCTAAAACTAATATTAGCAGAGTTATGGGCATGGTTATAGATATTTTGGGGGCCATTTTGAAAAGCACATAAAAAAGAACTTTACCAAACTCCGATTTTTTGGGAATTTTTTTCCCTCATCTCCAAGACCACTAAGATCATAAAAACACAGAAATTTGTTTGTTAGTCAAAATTTCCATTTCAGCCAAAAGTGACGTTGAAATTGACTGGCCTATAGTTAGGATTAGGGCTCTATAGAACTGAAAAGCTTTAAAAATAAAGATTAAAAACATTTTCGACATTTTTCTGCATTATTTATAGCATAGAAAGAAACCCAAAGTACAAAAATAAAATTCAATGACTTTTCCAGGATCTTGAGAAAACATGAATTTCAATAACTTTCACTTGAACAGATTGGATGGGGAGTCATATTTTTGATTTCTCAATTACTGGGGCGGCCAGACTTTCATTTTGTAATATATTGGGGGTGGGGGTGGGGGGTGGGGGTTGGACTTTCCTTCTTGGATCTTTCAAATATCTGTCTGACCCCCTCACCAAATTGTAAATGACAGGGCCCTTAGCACCCCCCACCCCCACCCCCTGACACTGTTGTAAGTATCGTGAATCTCGTTTTCGAATATAAACATTACCTTATATGGTCATAGGTTTAGAAGCATTTTCCTGACCAATTAAAGCACACATTACATCAATAATAACACCTAGACATACATACATACATACAATATGTATATTACACCATTGAATTGAATGGATAACTTAAGGACAGTAGTTTGGCGACAGATAGCGATAGAACCTTCGAATCGATGTACGGTGTTTAACAGTTACGCGGACTTTTAAGTCCCGTCGACGGTGTTTACCATTATGAGCATATAATGTAACCTTTAAAACCATCTAGTTGCTGGGAGTTATGATATCATTGTAAGCACATAGGTAAATACGGTTCATGCCGCATTTGCAGTACATTTTCCGGCATCTCAAATCAGGTAAACACCATACATCAATTCGCGTGTTCTAACGTATTTTTTAAGTAAATGACGAATTTCTTTTACTAAAAGTATCTTTAATCTTCAAGATAATTTATTTTTGCATGAAAGAGTATCGTAATAATTGTATTTTTGTGTGTAAGTTAATAGGAAAACTTGATCAAACCTTTGACCATATAAGGTAATCTTTGCACACGAAAACGAGATTCACGGTACTGGGGGGTGCTTAGATGATGTTGTTTGCATTTTCAAGTAGAAATTTTCTAAATTAAAGCTCACCGACTAAGTTGTTCTTAAACAATTGAACAAATCATAACCTATCTTAAGAATCATCGCTGGGTGTATGTCAAGACTGATTAGATTTGAGCATACTTTGGCCTACTTTTGATGAAGTTATTGTAGTGTTTTGTAGAAAACTTTCCTCAAGCTTGTGAACATAGTACAGAAACTTCAAAGGGAGCACTTCATAGCAGGAGACTTTTCATACACCTTTAATTATTTTTTTATATTTTTTCATTTAGTTATCTATTAATATTGGACATGAAGTAAAGGAGCAGAATGCTTACCTTAACCAAATGGATGATGACTTCGAAGGTGCAGGTAGGAAGACTTCAGAACTAACTTAATACTTAATTAATAGAATTAATTTTTGGATTGTTTTTGTATTAAGCTTTCAAACTATAAGTTTACTATGTTTATTTAGTGACAATTATTATGGCATTTACCATATATACTCTCAGTCACTTGTAGTAGTCAAATTTTAAAGATTAAATATCAGGGTTCAAAGATTTAACGTTCTAAATCGTTTGCACATGCATAATCTACATATATCAAGTAACCCAATACGATACAATGTATATCATACTGACAGCCAGTCTATGTTATTCATATATATTGAAAATTAATTTGAGTTTCATTATTACTTTACGATGTCAACAAAACCACGAGCAAAGTGCATTAGAAAAGTTTGTGAATAGATTTAGTCATTCAGGCCCTGTGGTGGTGTTCTTTAACCAAGTATGCAATAAAGAGTTTATAACATAATGTTGGTCATATTCCCATATCCTTTACATCTATCGGGAACGTATTTGAACGACAATTCCAGTGGACTGGTTCATTTTTTTCTCCTCAAAAAATGAACAAGTTATTACCCCAAAAATTACCCCCATAATCTCCCCCCAAAGCCGGTGTCCTGCGCATGCGCGTGGCGATAGGGAATCCCCGACCTGCTTGGTCGCCATGCTGGTATATTCGTTTTTTGCTAATAACTTGTTAATATCAAAGCTAGAAAAGAATTAACATACAACTGAAATTTCTTTAAAATCTGCTGCCGATCCATATAATGGATGTGGTATTTCGACTGAAAACTTGCATTTATTTTATCAATCTTCTCTGCACATGACACATTCGGCCATCTTTCTGTCTGGATGGCATCCAGAGTCTGGCCGGATCGGTAAAAACCGGGGAGAAACCCCATAGGGGAGAAACCTGCCAACCCTGATCCAGACCCGGTGTTCACAGCTTAGGCGTCAAAACTTTGATCCCTAGTTTCAGTTTTGCGCCGATGCGTACTGGAAGGGCCCGATGAATGAAAAAAATCTTCTCTTGCCATATTTATTTATATTATCTGACCAGCATCATATAATTCTTGAATTTATTCATCTAAAATTACCGTGTCTATGTATCTATTGCTCGTCTTTTACCGGTTTGCATTTCGTAGGAGCTTTAACGTGACCCTTTTAATGAATTAAGATGCATTTACTACGGGTGGGAACTTCGGTTTCGTTTTCAAAGTGCCTGCTTGATATTTGAACTACTGAGCATGCGCACTTTTTTCATATCACAATATTATAAAGTGAGTTATTTCTATTTTCTGGCAACCATTAGTAATAGATTGGTTGAATAACATTATTAATGGATTATAGATTTCTATATTTGAGAACGACGATTAACAAATGCGATGTTAAATCGATTTGACACCCAGAATCACGGCAAAAGGTCACGACTAGCTTAGACAGTGTCAGTGATAATGAAAGCAGATCTACACACGTGGTTGAACTTAAATAAACCGTATGTAATGACATAATACGCCCAGGAAAGTTACTTTTGGTGAAATTACCATGTCAAAATAATGTCAGGTTTGTTGTTGGGAAAAGAAATTCAGAACCTTAAGTCCATGTTCGATGTTAGTCCCAGGGGCATTTATACGTGAATAGACGAATGCAATGTCATAACGTGACTTAAATGAATAGTTTAATATAAAATATATATCTATCAATTTTATTAATTTGGTAGACATTTAGCCGGTTGTTAAGAATATGTTTTATGAAACTGTCTGCGAACGTTATGGGCGTCGCCATTTTGTCAGTTGTAAGAGGAAACAATCTAGAGATAAATTGGTTATATGTTTAGTTAATGAAAAACTAAGTTTTAATATACATATTTGCTCATGAACATTAGTAACTATAATGGGGTGAGATTATAACTGAACAAGTATGTAGGCTGGGGGTTACAGAGACAACGGTTCATCCGTGTAACCTTTTAACAGCCCGCTGCTTGGGATGATGGTATCATTCTGGTCTCACAACCTTGGGGTCGTGAGTTCGAGTCCCATCGGGGCCACTTGATATAGTCAAATGGAAGAGGTATCTTCAGCTATTTCAATACAGTGGTAGGAGCTTGTTTGGCAGAACAGTTAGAGTAGAATTTATAATGGAAGTAAACTGTTAAGTGGTGTTTGCAATCTGGGAGACATTTCTCCATTTTACAGTAATTCATAACTACACCTCGTGACCTGCCCATAGCATGAGCAATATTTTGTACATCGAACGTGTACAGGTGGATATGATCATTAAAACATTTTTTTTTTAAATATAATACTTGTTGGACGAATTTAGTACTGAATTATTGATAAAAGATAGAACATGGACTATACTTAAATTATCTGTTAAAATGTTGCGTTGTATCAGGTTTTGTCTACAGAATTTACCATCCGTGCACTTCATGGGAGCTGTTCCATTCAAGTTTAGAGAAAGCAAAACAAGTTTTAGAAAAAAAAATCAATATCCACCAAACTTCTATGATCCAATAATCAAAGACACTATAAATAAAATCATTGAAGAACAACAATCGCAACATAAAAAGAAAGATAATTCTAATATAGAAGACAATAACCAAACCAGAAAAATTCCTCGCATACAATATAGAGGAAAATGCACTGAGAATATGCTAGTGCCCTGCATCGTACCAATGACTCTCAGGAAATTAAAAACAACCCTGCCATCCCTCAAACCACCTGTTGAGAAAATGATGAGAAGCGGAGTGGTGTATAAAATAACATGTTCTCGCTGTGAAGCTAGCTATGTCGGACAGACTAGCCGACATCTCCACACTTGCTTCCAAGAGCACTCCAGGAATGCAGGTCCGATGGAGAGCCATTTGACACAGTGCAACACCACACTCACAGAAGAGCATGTAGAGATGTAGAGATCCTCAAAAGCACCTCAAGGGGGGGGGGGGGGGGCGGGAAGCACATCACGCTGACTCTTGAGGCACTGTGCATTGAGGAAATAAAACCCATGATCAACACCAAGGAGGAATACAAGAGCAGGGCCCTGACCATCAATATTTCTATGTTGTCAGCACCTGCTGATCTCTTAATCCTTAATCCTTGTGTTGTTATGTTTTGATTCATGTTCCTTATTATATTCATGTATATTGAATACAGTACTGTTTTGTTATTTAATTTGGTTCATTTTACATTATATTCTGAAGATGACCGCAAGGTTTAAAATATTTAATTCAAATGTGAATAAAAAAGATGTTGGTTCTATCATTTAAAATAAAATAAAAGTATTGTGTCATTGTTCATATTCATTCATATTCAGATGTTTATAGACAAAACCGGATGAGCTGTTAACATGACTTATTTTATCAGTCTTTTGCATGTATTTTCATTGGATATCGATGTCCAGAACTGCCTTGTAAAAATATGTTGTATCAGGACTGTTCGTATACAGAATCAATAACTTGTATATGGTTAGTTGTCAGCCGAGCTACTTTTGCCCCACTTTCAAAATACAGTAGAACCTCTCTATTATGATCACCCCGGGGACCAGTGCTAGGTGGTCTCAATAGAGACAGAGAGGTGGTCTCTAAACTATCTACAACATATTTCATATACATAAAATGTAAGACCTAATCAAGTGAACAGCCGGAGATTAATTGTTTTTGAGACGTAATAACTTCCACATTGCAATTGTAAGCAAAAATGCAAGTCAAAATGTAATCCGTAAACAGTCTCTTAGCTCCGAGCCATACTAATGTAGTGTATTCCTACGCATTTTGCATTTGGTAATTTATTAATTATTTAATTTATTAATAAATTCCTGTGTTAAATGTGTTGAATATATGCCAGTTTATGTTTAAACAGTATTGTAATTGTTTAGAAAAGACTGATAAATACAAAAAGAGGTTTGTTGTGTAACATGAACTATTTTATTGGGTTCGTTCTCGTGGCATAACACGTCTTAAGGCGAGCCTTGATACGCCACAAAAACTTACCCAATAAAATATTTCATGTTAACAACTCACCCAGTTTTGTCTATCAGTCTTTTGCATGTATTTTCATTTGGATATTGATCTCCATAACTGCCTTGTAAAAATAAATTGTATCAGGACTGTCTGTATACAGAATCAATAACTTGTATACGGTTAGTTGTCAGGCGGGCAACTTTGCCCCACTTTCCAGCACACCTCTTACTACTAGAAAAGCTCCAAAATCAATGAACATCAAATAGATCGCACTGTACAGCTTGTGTAGCAGTCATACAGCTGACGTAATTATAGTGCAGAAGTCCGACCATACATCAAGTGAGGGACTGTGCCGTGTTCTGTTATGATTATGCGGTGTATTCCTACGCATTATTGCATTTAAATTACTAAGTTAAATGCGTTGAATATATGCCAGTTTATTTTTTAAACAGTATTGTAATTGTTTAGAAAAGACTGATGAATACAAAACTGGTTCGTTGTGTAACATTGATTATTTCATTGGGTTCGTTCTTGTGGCGTATCACGGTGAGCCTGAACTTGTGTAATGTTTGAACGAAATCGGTTCATCGGAGACATACATCGGAGAGACATCTGGAGACATACATACATTGATACATACATGCATAGAATCAAAGAGATCACAAGGCTTTCGCTTCAGCTGCTGAAGCGACGCAATTACAATGTATGTTATCAGCCACAAATAGCCATTGTATTAAGATTAAAGGAAAATTGCAAGACCCGTTTTCCATGTATATTGCTAAGATTAATATGGATATACAATATATTTTTCAAACTAACTTTTTAAGTGAGAAATCGTTTCCCATGATTAATGTTATTCCGTTATTCTACAGAAATATTATAATATACGTTTAACAAGATGAAAACTATAAAAAATTATAGTCTACTAAATAGTAGTGAAATTCTTAATTTACCGGTTTGGGGAAGCACTTATTTTCAGATTGGGAACACTTGTCTCTATTCAAAAGAATGGTTAAAAGTTGGAAAGATGTTTGTTAAAGATTTTGTAACTGATGATTTGCGATTATTAATTGATACTGAATTATATAATGCTATAAATAATAAACAAAATGTGTAAATAGAAAAAAATACCTACCTACCTACCCCCCCCACACACACACAGAGTTAGAAACGAAGTGATCACAAGGCTTTCGCTTCAGCTGCTGAAGCAACACAATGAGAAGATTAGCACAATTGTATTGTAATACAATAGTTGAGTGGAAAGTCCGCAATTTTTCTCTATTTACTACGGGCGATGGGAATCGTCATCACATTCAGGTCAAACTTGGTCACGTACTCGAAAATATGTAATTTTGTATTTGACCTGTATAGGGTTCATACAGGTCAGGGAAAAGTCAGGGAAAACATTTTACAAAATGTCAAGGAAATATTGAAATTTAGAAAATGTTAGGGCTTTTTCTGATCTGGTTAGGTAGGGTCAATGATCTGCCCAACTAATTCAGAAAACCACTTACCCAGAATCACGGAAACATGGCAGCGTACCGCAAGGTGTGGGTGTGATGTACAGATTGTGTAATGATAGTGGCTGTAGGTGGAGGAGAGGCCAACATTCTATTTATCTTTTAAAATTGAACCACTAAATATGCACATGAAAGATCACAAAATAAGTCATACTAGGTGACTTGATTTGTATCGCACAGAACCAAAAAGTCAGGGAAATGTCGGGGAATTTTGTCTGGAAAAATGTGTAGAATGACAACAAATTGGACATGACATTGGATGGCTGTACTCAATTAATGATCTATGAGGCAATACATTTCATTTTACAAATTAATCTTTCCATTTACAGGAGGCTTTCTGCGCAAGACTATGGGACGAGTTCAACAAATGGCAAAAGCTGGTCATAACCGGTTCATCTTCTACCTTCTTGCCTTCTGTATGTTTGTGTTTTTCATCTGTTGGGTCATCATAAAATCAAGATGATAAAAGTACACTATAACAATCTTCTGTAAAACATTATATATATGATTATAACTAGAAATTCCTACTTGGATTATTTTTGTGCTAGTTTTGTTAAAAAAAAGTGGAAGGAATGGTGGATGTATTCCATTTTTATTAGTTTGTAAATTGTATTGTAATATAGATATTTATTTAAATGCCATTGTTGACAATTACAACAAATAATGCACAATTTTGCTTTGGAAAACAAATTGAACGCATGTGTTATGAATTGATATTCTTTCTGAGATATATGAAATAAGAAGGTAACATTTTATGTTAATTGTGTGTGATAAAATCTGTGTCAGGTTTGAGCATGATGCTTTTTACGCATTCTACATAACTAAATTTTGACTCTTAGCATATTTGTCTCCAGGATATTGAAAATGAAACAGACAATAAATGAGATAGGGAGGATTCGGTTCACAGAACTTAATTTTTGTTAATTTTGTATTATTGTATTGATCGAAACTATATTTGTGATTAAAGAAATATTTTGTTGTGTATGTCTGAATTTTTTATTTTAAGAAAAGCTCATATAAAAAACATTTCTTTTATTTTATGTGTATATTAATGAATGTATTGTGTTTGTATACTATTTGCTGTTGCTTTTTGATTGTAAGATATGTTTTGGGATGAATATAACAATAACTTTGAATGTATGGAGTGTTTCCAAAGAACTTCATGAAATTAAAATCTACAAAGGAGATAATACATGAATGATTCTTCATCTTCTTGTTTGTAACTTCATAATATGATAACCCCACCATTTTTTAAAGAGGATCTAACAATCGTTACATAAGCTGTCTCTCTTAGTCTATAAGGGGAACCCTGGAAATTTCTGTGTAGAAAACTCAAACGTTGATTGGCACAAAAAAATTTGTCCAATATGTGAGTCTTCCTCAATGTAACGCAATCCTCCCTGTCAAAGCAGAGGCCTGCTCTTCATCCATCTTTAGGAGGCTAGTAGCGCTAAAGCGCTTGATCCCTAGACTGCCCTTCTCTCCCCTGTGGGCATAACCTCTTCAGAAGGCCTGGGGAATATCAATCAAGATTAAAAGCTAACTGTGGGGCGGGTTTATAAGGAAGTGGGCGGTGGGTAAAAAAATAAAAAAAAGGGACATGAGTTTTCATGGAAGTGGGATGTGGGAAAAAAGCCTATTACCAGCCATCAAATGCAAAGTCTCGGGGGGGGGGGGCACTGAGTCTAGAAAAGTACGGTTGTGCTAGGGGAGCGCTCGGAAATCTGACCCAACCTGAGTGCTAAATCCCAAAATTCTAACCCAATCTGAGTGCTCAATGGATGATTTTGTACCCAAACCGAGTGCAAGATACAATAACTACATGAAAGGCTTTCATTAAGACTAATAAGTAAGTCTACTTTTTATTAAGAATGATGCATTCATCTAATATGTTTTAAACCAGCAACATAGACATCAAGAATGTTAGTACATTTCTGTTTTCCTAACATACCATCATAATTGCCCTAGTTTAAACTATACTAAAGGTATCATCATTCGTAGAGGAATCCTCGCATGCAGGACATTTTCCATAAATATAACTGAATAGTATCATACAGATAATAGCAAAACATTCCTTAATCTAAATATTCCTTAATCTAAAAGTGGTCCATAGCAACATCTATGGTGGAAATTTTAAACATCAGGTCCGGCATCAGGCTTTCAACATTATTTCACCTTTTCATTATTGAGGTCCATCAACATATGTCTCATGTACACCTCAAAAGCATGATCAAACAAGCAGCTCATATGTAGATCATCAAAGGGATATCCATAGGTAAATTGTACATATTTGTGAACTGTGGCATTTGATGCAGTGTAATATTAAAATCAATCAGTCATTTTAAAAATTTGATACCAACCTGAGTGCATATTGATAAAAATCCAACCCAACCTGAGTGCAGCATGACAACTAGACCCAAACTGAGTGCAAATTTGTGGTGAAAAAGGTGGGTCTTTTTCCCCTAGCACACCCGTCCGCGAAATGTATTGAGTACCCCCCCCCCCCCGGTGCAAAGTCATCTGCATGGAATATAAAACCATGCAGACTTTCGCATAAAGTGTACTACCATACTAGTCAATTGAACATTCTATCATTCCGTGCAAAAATCAACGCCAATAACCCACACTGATTGGTCAATCAGCGTGCTCAATTATACGATTGACTGCACGCTCCAGTGATTGACTGCACGCTACGACACCACCACACCAAATTCTAATCACTAACCTATAGTTGTTGTATTTATTATTTCTTGGTGTCAAAAATCAATCGCATATTGGTCTTTTATCATTCACAAATGTTTTTACAGTGGATAATTTCGAAACTACGCTAAATTCAAAGGTTTTAACCGAATACCAGTCTCATTCTATCATGACTAAAATCCACACTAAATGAGTGTCTGATTCGTTTTTATTTTGAAATAAATCATATCATAATGGTCTCATTGCCATTTTGACCATGCGACGTCACCGACCACAGTCTACACTAGACTAGTACCGTCACATTTTCTATACAGCTGCTGACGTCGCACGGTCAAATGACAATGAGACCGTTATGATATGATTTATTTCAAAATAAAAACGAATCATACACTCATTTAGTGTGGATTTTAGTCATGATAGAATGGTATTTGACCACTCGATTGTCGTGTCAATCTTGAAATTGAGCATGCTGACGTCTGTCAATCTTGAAATTGAGCATGCTGACGTCTGATTTACCCTCACTTTGTTCGGGTAAATCCGACTGCAGCATGCTCAATTTCAAGATTGACACTCCAATCTCGTGGTCAATTCCTACAGTGCATGGTGACAGATAATATTACTCGGAAAATCAGTGTACCCTTAACAAGCATATTAAACTTTAACAAATGAAAATGTCATAATTATAATGATAATATATAGTCAGTTGTGTTTGTCCACTACAGCCATGCCAAATATTGACTTGCCAGCAGCAAATAGCAAACAGCATCAAGTAGACTTTGCTGCTGATGAAATATTGATCCATTATTGTGCATTCAATACTAGTTAGAATGTTGAAATTGGACCATAAATTGACCTGTAGAAAGCACACTTTAATTGGGAACATGCTCAAAATCGAATCACTTTGGTATCGACTCGCATCTCATAGTTGTGTAAAGTTTGAATGAATCAATTAAATCAGCTCATCGGTAAATGCTCTGATGACATACATACATACTGACATACAAATGAAGGAAACACAAGGCTTTCGCTTCAGCTGCTGACGTGACGCAATTAAGACATACTGCCAAAGTTAGCAGATTAGACACTATTATACATTGTATACTAATATTTTATTATTAAAAAATATTACAGTAATTAAAACACCTCCATTCATTCTGCAATCACAATTCTATTCATTATATAAAAAAGCATACAAAAACTTTCTATTTAAAATCAAGCCATCATTATAAATATATTAACCTACGCATGAACATTTTGAATATAATATTTATCACCTTAAAACTTCCACATTGCATGATATTTTTAAACATTTTGCTTTCATTCAAATTATAAAAATCATCATTTAAGTATGCAAATGTTCCATAAGTTCATGTCTCTGGTCTTCGTGAAGACTGCTGTGCTTAATAAAATTTAATTCTTCCTCTACAACATTAGAATGACAATGTTTCCACACCCTTTCATTTAGTGTTAAAACTGGGTGTGTACGTTATATATGTACATTATAATGACAAGACTTACAGAGCGGGTTGCCCATGCTATTGAGAAAAAAACGCTGGAATAACATTCTGCAGTATTCCACACTTCATCATACACAGCTAGAAGTCTATATAATGATGGAGAAAAATACATTATGATATGTGTGATATAGATCTATATGTCAAGATTTTCGTTTATAAGGGTGTCTAAAAAGTATCCTAAAGATCTGAGAGCCTACATGCTCTACAGTCATCAACATTAAATCAATAGATACTTTAAACAAATGATTATTTTCCGTGCACCATATGAAATCCTCATCAAGTGTTGATTAGAAAGTGATAGTGCCGTTTTTAGCAGCCTTTGCTTTTCAATGCCTACATTGGACAAGTAGAGCAGGTTGTTGAGCGCCCCAAGAACGAAAAGTAATGTAGAGCACCTACAGAACTGGTTTCGATTATATAGCTAATAAGGCGATATAATGTACGTCTGACGTACCAGGGGCTGCAGGTGGGCTTATATCGAACGCATGGACGAAGCTAGTCTCGATCAACTAGACTTTGTGTTCGAGAGTCTTGTAGGACAGTAAGTGGGTAAGGGAAGCAGGGCCTGGGTTGTCCGAGACTAAAACGAGGCCACAAACTACCCGCCAAAAGACAGAGGCCATATTGATTTTTGCGTCCAGGATTTGTAAGACTATTTAAAGAATAAAGAGGAAAAGTGCAGGAATTCTGCTCTGAAGTATTAGTTCTGCCGAACAAGAAACTGCGCAGTAGTGACAGCTAGCAACTGGGAAATAGATATAGGTGAGATTGTAACTAAACGTGTATAAAATTTCTTCAGAGTTGCTGATTCCTTAAGTTTAGGCTTTACATATAAAAGTGACAGCTGGAATACTACATCATGGTTAGATCACTGTATAACATCTGCTGATGGGTATGATATCATTAAAAAATGGACATTCTATATTCTAGAAGCATTGGCGACCATATTCCCATATCGTGGACAGTAGATATTGAGGTAGTTCCCATTGTTGAGAGTATAAGTAAGGATTGTTCACCAAGGCTGAAATGGGATCGGCTGGATAATTCTAATGTAGAAAATTACGTCCTATTATCAGATAAATATTTAAGTACTGTTCCTATTCCTTCAGAGGCTTTATGTTGTAATAATGTTAATTGTAAGAATGATGACCATGTGAAGGACATAAATGTACTATATAATGATCTCTCTAAAGCATTATGTAAGGCGAGTGATGAAGCTTTCAATGTCCTGCTTGGTAACAATAATGGTAATTATAGATGTAGACCTGGTTGGTCTGAGTATGTTCAGGATCTGCATACATGTGCATACTGCATTACTGACTCACGGATTTCTTCCTGATGACATGATGTCAGTTGTTCTTGTACACATCATCAAAGATAAAACAGGTAAAATAAATGACAAAATAACTACAGACCAATTGCCATTGCAAGCATCATGTCAAAGGTTCTTGAAATAATTATATTAGATAGACTTTCTGATGCTTTAAACCTAAATTTGAAACTGATATGTGTATCTACTCTCTTAAAGAGATTATTGATAGATATAGACAATTGAATGGAAGTGTATTTACATGTTTTTTAGATGCTTCTAAGGCTTTTGGTCGAGTGAAACATTCAGTATTATTCACTAAACTTTTAAATCGTGGTGCACCTGCATATATTGTAAGAATACTCATGTACTGGTACTCACACCAAACTATGTGTGTCAGATGGGATGGTGTTATTTCATCCTCCTTTAACCCATTACCCCTCACGTTTTATTACATGACAGCCCTTGTATCCTCGCAAATATTTGCAGCGTAGCGCGTATAAAATCTTTCCATTTGTCGGAGTTGCGTTGCCAACTTTAAACTACCACAATTTACTTAAAAATGCTCGTATTTCAACCATTTTTTCAGCATAATACAAAGCAGCCATTTAGGCTTACGGTTGAAAACACAATATAAATTAGTATGTGGATGGTTAACCGGTTAACCGGCTACGGTCGATTTTCTGTACATAACCGGTTCTTAGATTGACTAATCGGTTCTTAATTTTGATGATTATTTTCAATACCAAGCTATATGTTCCACACATTTCATTGATCCTGCGTGATATAACATGTCACGTTCAATAATTTTCCTCCTTGCCAGTAAACGATAAAACACAAAACGCATAAACTGCTAATTTTTTTAGATACACACTGTAACAGGGTATCTAATCAATATATCGTTTCGCTTGACGTTTCTAAACATGAGAGTAGATCTACTCCATACACATGTAACACGTTCCTTTTGACAAGATCTACTCACACATGTAACATATTTGCAGTACTTATTATGTAGGCATTTATTTAGTTATCCTTTGATCATGCACCATGCATACATTTCCTGAAAATGAAATGAAATACTTTGATGAGTGATAATTTGCGGTTAACCGGTTACGGTTCGGTTTTGCAGGGCCGATTAACCGGTCTCAATTTTTTTGAACCGTCCACATACTAATATAAACCACCCATTTTTCATAATAATGTTTTTTTACTTACAATATTACTGACCAAAAACGTGTTGAAACTTTGATTTCTTCATCGGCTTGAACTTTTGACAGCGATCACTCGATCATCAGGCAGTGGTCGCAAAGACATCAGTCGTTTTGATAGAAATAATAAATATCCGGCGCCCAGATTTATTGTGCAGTTTGCCAAACTCCTTGTTTGTGATCCGGCATGCAAGATACAAGCAGATGAGGCACTAGAGACTGATAATATTATATTTTTCAATAAGCTATCACGATTCTCGTGGCACCATTTTACCAAACCATACTAACCGCGATAAGCCTTATTGTAGATTCGTAACAGCGCACTTGATAAAGGCTTATTGCATCCTTTAGCAGTGTCAAAATAGTTTTGCCGGCGGTGATGTCGTGAGGTGATGTCAAAATACCTGTTTGTTTTGTTAGAAATGCAACTTGGTCATCATTGACTTTTGCTGAGTCCGTTCCCAAATGTCTTATTTGTGTTCCGGAATGCAACATTAAATTAGATTTTTCACATGAGAGGAATAATATAAGATTTCCCTCAGGTAGTTGTGAAAATATTGGGAATTTTAACATGCAAATTTCTCTACGTGTATAGAATCGCATGTACTTTCTTATTTTCACCATTGGGTGGTCATATAGCTTCATCTTTATGTTAAAAAATTATTTAAACTAACGTCGGAAGCACTTGCCGCTTCGAATTTGACAGGTTGGCATCCGATTTTAAACTACTTAGTATCATAACCTATACTAATCGTAGCAACGTTTAATCAAAGTTACTCAAGAAACACAGCATGAACCATCCTTATTTCAAAATAATATATTTTTACTCACAATATTTTGTTCCATAAACTCCTTCAAACTTCACGATACTAAGTGTGAGCCACACATCTTTCAACTGTTCCGAGTACGATTGAAAATGCCTATAGTTTTGTAAGAAATACAAGTTGGTCATCATTGACAAATGCTGAGTCTGTTCTCAAGCGCCTTATTTGTGTTCCAGAATGCAACATATAAATAGATGTTTCACATGAGAGGAATAATATAAGATTTCCCTCAGATGAATGTGAACATCCTGGCGTCCATTACCTGTATGGATAAATTATGATGATGAAGCAGGTGCCCGCTGGTTTCAAAGAATCAGCCTTAGTCAAGTGCGTCTCGTAGCAGATTCGTGCCAGCGCTTTCTATGATGCGATGTTCAGCATTTGTCAAATGCGTTGCCGGTGATTAGATCTAAGAATACTACATCCACGAGGCTAAACTATTATGGGTTATAACACCGTGAGGAGTATAGTTCATATTTATATTAAGTCTTCTATATAAAGATGGTGTCCAGACAAATCGAACAGTATATCACATGCCAGGGTTTATTGCAAGGAAATATGAGTTTTTGAGGCCACAATTTTGAAGCAGAGAATGCGTGTTTGATGCATAAATATTTCCTCAGACTAATATGATTAAAATATTATCATTATACTGTATATTCCCGCCATAAAGACATTGAAATGTATATTTTCACTCCTCATTGTTGACATACTTAACGGGAAATTTACGAAAACTATGAGTATTTGCATACAAATTTCATGGACAAACTCAAGACTGTTTTTATGGAATTGAGCACATATATGCGCTGTGCAGCAAGATAGGGTACCGTATTTGTTCTAATAAGCGTACCCCAACAATTTTTTGAAGTTCTTGCATTTTTTCTTTTATTGCTTACCGCGAACATTCTTTCACTACACGACCGGCATGTTAGTCTTTTTCACAATGGGCCCGGCGCATACTGGCGTGTTAGTCTTACAATATGGAAAGATGAATATGAAATCTTTTTTGGGAAAAAAGCAAAATTTAATTAACCCTTTGGATGCCATTTGTGGACAAAAGTCGACACACGTAAATTTCTTCTATATGCCAGCAGTCGACAAAAGTCGACAGACTCAATCAAAAAAACAGTTCGAGTTTGGCTGCCATATTCGTATGTAAATACTCGTGGTTCTAGTCTCAAATTCTGGTTGTGTCAACAACAACAGCAGCAGCAGCAGCAGCAGCAGCAGCAGCAGCAGCAGCAGCAGCAGCAGCAGCAGCAGCAACAACAACAACTACAACTTTACTTTGACATTTCAATGTATTTCTTTAAGGAAATAAGCAGCATAATGTTAATATTTTAATTCTATTCACGAGAACAAATATTTACTTACCAAACACGCATTATCTGCTTCAAATTTGAGCCTTGAAATACTCTTATTTGCGTAAACAAAACCATGGCTTGTCGTACATCGATGGAAACCTTGTGAAACGAACTTTGCAGAGAGACAGAAAATAAATCTGAAACTAGACTCTCAAACTCGTATCAACACAACTTATTTTGAGTACATGAACCCAGTATTCTTAGGTTCAATTGCGGCAAAACTATTTTGACAACTGCTAAATGATGCCAAGAAGCCTTTATCAAGAGCGCTCTTACGAATCTTTAACAACGCCATTCAAGGCTGATTTCAGGGAAGATCGGCCATGATGTGACGAACTTGAACATTTTGGAATTATCATATTATTCGTCATCCATGCCTCATCTTATCGTATCTTGGCTACCGGATCACAAATAAAGCGTTTATCAAACTACCCAATAAGTGTGGACGTCGGATATCTAGTATTTCTATCAAAATGGATGATGTTTTTGTTGGGTGATCGAGTCATGCCTGTCAAAGCTCATGACGATGAAGAAATCAAAATTCGAACACGTTTTTGGTCAGTAATATTGTAAGTAAAAATATATTATTATGAAATATGGATGGTTTATGTTGTTTTTCGTATGTATCATGGATAAAACGTCGCTGCAATTAAAATTTCTACTGATATTACGACATTTGAAATCGCCCGCAAAAGCTGTCAAATGAATCAGCGATTACTCGAAATTGTCAAAATTTGACTTGAAGCTGTATGTATCTTTATTTGTAATGATGAAAATAAGAAACTAGACCGTCTCCCGAATGTGTACTGTAAATATGAAAATGTTCTGAAAACGTAACAGCTACAAAGGATCATATTTCAAATATGACAATTGAGTAAGTGTGAATAACACGTCACGCAAAATGCGTGTCTGGCACTCAGGGGGTATCATAGTGAATTAACCATCTGGGTTCGAGAGGGTTAATCTAACCTGTGTAAACAGGGGGTGGGGGGGGGGGGGGGGGGGGTGCACTTGATGGTGCAGGTGTGCTTATATATGCACTCTGGGCAAGGATAGGGTTAAAATTAATCTGGCCAATATTTTCTAGCGTAAATTGTACCTTATTTTCTGCTATAATAAGCAAAATAAGGGCAAATAATGAGTTTTGCCCTCGGAATACTAATTTGGACCCCTAAAATACTGCTTTGGGACATCGGGAGTACAGAAATCCACGAGAAGGGGTTGGCAGCCATGCAATTTCACATGTCTGCAAGTGTACGGTTTGGTCACAGAAAACAAGGAACTTGTGTGATAACTCTGTCTGTTTCTGCCAAACACAAGTTTTCTCAAGTTGAGACGAGTATTCCTTTATAGTTCCTATATAATTTTGAATGACAATTTACAAATGTGACTAAAGTGTATTTTTTTTATATCTTTTAGGAAGGAGAGTGGGAAGATGTTGTGGAAAACCTTGTGCCTATTGGCACTACTTGTGTGTGTCGCCTCTCGTAAGTGCAACTATTTTTAAGAACTAGCCCTGTAGGTTAACTCTTATGGGAGGTTGCCTACCTACATGGGGTCTATGAATAAGTGAAAAGTCCTGTGTCCATCTTAAAGAAATCTGAAAAAAGTCTCCATGTCAGATTTTAAGAGATTGATGTATAGAAAAGTCCACGTCACTTTTTAAATTAGTTCATTTTCTAGGTACGTCTACTGGGCTAGTGTTAGACACATCTCATTTTTAGCCAATTGGCTAAACAGCTAAATTATTCTATAGCCAATTGAATTTCTTTTTAGCCAAGCGAAAACCTATGTAAATCAATTAACATGGTGATTATAGTAACACAAACAACATTACTATTAAGTTACTTTGACAATATTTCTAGTTTAAATATTCTTTTTATTAATTTTGAAGCGCCCCAGTGAGAACAATGAAGGTTTCATACACATCAGACTAGTACGACAATGCTAGTTTCCTGTAACTCCATATTAGTTGATATATGGACAAGCATTTTATATTTTATGTTGTATAGATCACTATGGGTTGGTACTAAATGTAGGAAAATATTCTGCTTACATCTGATCTACATGACACGGTCTGATATATTACTTTCAAAACTTAAGGAAAAGACCCCAGAATTCTTCTGATAACTGCTTTGCATCAACCAATGAAGTACATTGGATAATAATGGATTCAAACTTTTGATAACACATATGCACTATATATTCTTAATTTTAACGTAATTTTTTCTGAGGGTGGCTCGGTGGGACTGGATGAAGGAGACCTATGCACGTTTCCTTTCGAAACCTCTCTGTGCTCCGCCATCGATTCCGCCCTCGTTGACAGATAAACTACTCGCATTTTCACTCACATTATATCATTACATTGTGAGGTTCCAAACGACGCACACATGACGACACACTTATTGTTAAAACCTAACCTAGTCTACCAGCATTAATTCTTTATCATTAAGGAACACCAATGCACAATTAATCCATAGAATTTGCAATAATGTTGAGATATGAAAAGTTAAAAACATATGCTCGCCGGTCGCTAGAGGTGAAACAATACACTGATGCATCACAGAATTACGGTTTATCTACTCACGATGAAAGTGTTGATACGATAGTCTATGGCACAATACTTGCAAAATATTACCGGTAGTTTTATTCAAGTAAATTCCTCACATTTTCAAGTGTATGGGCGCCGCCATCTTTGTTGTCATTGCGAATGGCATTCCAAACGAAATGTCAACTAAAATGATGGTGAACGGTGTTCAGACATTTTAGTCTCGATTAGCAGACAAATTTCGTTTTTTAGGATTTTTTCTTGAATGAAAATGATTTGCCACATTGGCAAAAGAGTAAGCAAAATCTGTAGCCAATCTTTAGAATCTTTAGTCAATGGCGACAAAACAAACTCAAGCGTGAGACCAGGTCTATATCTAATAAGATTATGCATATATTAAATAAGAGGAAGATAGCAGTTACCGGGGGCTACCCGTAGCACAGCGTGTCAGCACCGGTGCAAAGTCCTCCACACTTGGAGGCCTCTCGTGAAACCCAGGCATACACCTCACGACCTATGGACAGCCGTTGGTCCAGGTAGTGGTGCATGTGTGGATTTAGGAAGCGCAAGGATGAGTAGTCAGGTAGAGAAACGTACGCAGTCCACTGGGGTCACTCAGGCCGACAGGCCAGGCGTGAGCCCTGGGTGAGTGCAGCCGCTGAATAAGTAGTTGGTGCTACACGATCCAGATAACTTTGTTGACAATATTACTACTGTTTTAGACAGCTTTTTTATGCATACTGATAGTAAGAGAGATTTATTATTTATATTTTATATTTTTATTGGAAGAAGAAAATCATGAAATTATTTATTGACGCTAGCTAAAATTTTGAGCTGTTCATTAATCTATTGATTGAAAGAAAAAAATAGTTTTTTATGATAAGTAGGGCCACATCTATTTCATTTGAAAGCTACAAACATGATATTGCAAGCAAAAATTAAAACATTCTAAAGTTTTTAGAAGCAATGATTTAGACACAATCCATGTGCTGAAAAAATAAGAAAAAATAGTAAATGAAAAAATACAGTGTTTCCTTGTTAAAGTCCAAGGATGAAGGTCAGGTGGTCACTTTTGGCAATTCAATAACATTGATTTCATGAACATTATGCAATAACTGTCTCTTTGATACTCTTAGTTTCTCAAAAGCTTGGGAAAGCTTTGAAAACAGGTCAGATTTGTGACGTCAGTTTTACAATAACAATGGTATCTCCCGTACAAACCTGTGTAAAAAGTACCAAAAGTATGTTATTGCTGTATAACTAGATGGAGAATGAAGTTTTAGTTTATTTCCCAATAATCTTTGTTCTATCCACCTCATGCTGCTGTATCGTAACTTAAATGACATTGTCCATTAGTCTGGTTATTTGTCGTTGAAAGACATCACTCCATCTGAAAGTTTGGACTACGTGTTTTTGGTGTTGTTGAAAAGGACATAACAAGACACAGGGCCACAGATACAAGAAAAATCATACTTGTCCATAGGACGGGTATCCTGAAAAATATACCCGTCCTAACTAAGATTTAGACGTCCAAATCAACAAACTCCATGTAAATGCAATTGAAATGGTCATATGAGGTGACTGAGAATACTCGTCCATAGGACAAGTATCTCAATATTTTTACTCGTCCAGACAACACAGATACCCGTCTCGGACGATAGGACGGGTACTTATCCGTGGCCCTGAGACATCAAACCACACTGATAATCAGATAATGCGTTCCATATGTGAAATATCCTTTATTGAATAACTTCATAATCAGTATATAATTCATCCGACACGTGAATTCCTGATGGGCATGTTATTGTGATAATGATAATCCATTCGTTTAACAAATATTTATGAACTGATAGATCGCTATTTATTTTCATTCGCTGAGCTTATGTGCGGATGTTTCTAGATCGAAGCATGTGCTGTAAGATAGACAGAATAACTGACGATTTTCGGGGATAAAATACAGACAAAGACTGATCACCAAATAGATTCTATTAATTGTATGATTTGCCATATTAGCTATTATACGCATCTGTATCACCCCGCTCGTGGTTTCAAGTGTGAAGGGCCTTGTTAGAAAACTGAAATGTGAACACCGGCCAGATAGAGAGAAAGATAACAAGCATGTCACGTGCAGAGAAGATTGTTGAAATAAATGCTACTGTCCCTCTCGAACTGCCACATTCATTATATGGATCGGAAGCGAATTTCAACGAAAATTTCTGTCATTTCTAGCTTTGATATTAACCAAGTTATTAGCAAAAACTGAATACCAAAAATGGCGACCAAGCACGCCATCATTACACCAACCGACTATTTTTGGCGCACTTTTTGTAAGGTACATGAGTAGTCGGTTTTCTGGTAAGAACTTCTTTAATATTAGAGCTAGAAAAAAAAAACACACCACGGGAATCATTGTTCAAATGCGTTTCAGGCATATGCCCAACAATTATACAAAACGTCATGGAACTTCAATGATTTCACGGGACTGTAGTAAAAGGCGTTATGCGTATGTGCAAATATCATAATTTATTACAGGCTACTTGTTCAATCATACTCTTTATTGCATTCGTGGTTGGCGAACGATACATAAGGGATTAGATGATAAAGACTAAATGTAATACGTCACAAATTCATCATATCATTAACGCACGTTTTCATTGTTGACATCGCAAATCACTAAGAAATTCTTAGATTAATTTGTAATATATGCAAATACAATGAACTGGCAGTCAGTATTATATATCATAATAGATTACTGAATACGTACATGTAGATTACTGTATTTGTTCTAATAAGCGTACAGTGCGCTTACAAAAACAAATTTAACCCTTTACCCCTCAAATCGGCCTAAACCGGCCGGCTGATTTCACGTGTTTGGCTGTCAAAAGCTTCGTTATACAAGTCATTCGTTTGAGGCACAGCAGCGGTGCCACCGTGATTAAAACTAGATAACTATATGTAAAACCGTATGAGGAATCCTCGTGTATAATTTATTTCAATGTTTAGCTTTTATTTTAAGAGAATATACAAAAGTTCCATTTGACAGCATTAATCCGCATTTACACAGGCGCCATGTTTGCGCATATCGCACAAAATGGAAAAACCTCAATGTTTGATCGCGTTGTAGACATACTCATAATGGTTCAATCGTGATGAGAAATACATATTCGTGTTTCTAAAAGCTTAAGCTTTATTATGATATAGAAATGAGTTCCAAAAACACCCGATAAATATTTTTGATTATTTTCTAAACTACTGTGATTTATTTATTCGAAACTACCGCTGCAAATACCGGTATTTAACGCAGTCCTAACCGATCCGAACATGGCCATTGGAAATGTGTTGTTTTGTTTCAAAACATTTCTGAAATTGGGACTGGGGTAAGCCTAAATGGCTGCTTTGTATTATGCTGAAAAAATGGTTGAAATACGAGCATTTTTAAAGGTGTCCTATACTCTATTCAGTCTATTTCTTTAAAAAAAATATTTCTCTGTATATTTTAGTATCAGAATAAACAACTCATCATTTCTGACCTATACATATGTCATATACATATTAAGATAATGTATTTTGTGAGTAAAACCGGATTAATAAATAAAATTTGGCACCATGTGCTCTTGTTTACATTTTGTTATCTTTGACGGAAACCAGATATGTGACGTAAGAAACGGGGTATTTCCCAATCAGACCGACAGAAATGCACTGAAATATGGGGCAATTTAGACAGCTATAACTTTAAAACGACTTGATCATACATCTTGAAATGTTTTGAGATGCATTACCTAACCTCTTATCTACATCATAACCGCTTTATGCAGATCAACTATTCATAATGCAAATATACCAACGCATTTACTTTTGTACCTTTTTGTGCGTCTGTACCTTTTTTTGTGCGTGCACTCACCCACTTATCATATCTGGGTCGAGCGTCAGGCGTAACCTGGTCATTAAAAGACGTAACCTGGTCATTAAAAGACGTAACCTGGTCAATAAATGCTTTATCGCAAAAGTGTTTGTCCCTACCCACGTCAACATCGTTTTTCTGCTAAAGGCTAGCCAATGATTATAAATTCTCCCTGTTTTGTGGTGTGTCTTTGGGGGACGAAAGTATGAAAATATGCATAAAAGATGGTGTTTGACATATAATATGGGTGTGTAGATTTTGTCCCGGTTATCAGGACCGACTATGATGAATCAATGGTCGGACATGAGTCAAAATTAGACTATATCGATCAGCACCAACGCCCAACGGTCCGACTGATTTGGCTTACTGCATGACAGTAAGTTACTAAGTATCCATATTTACCTGCAACCATTAGTCCCACTGCTTCCTCCGTGTCTTCGTCAGAGGAAAAACGTGTACTCTCGCCACTGTCAACACTAATTTCCGAATCACTCATATTGGCAGCAAAAAACACAAGTAAATCTTGATAAAAAATATGCTATCTTTACACGCTATTCGAAATCCACCTTCCGGTCGTGGACGTCACAATGCGGGTTTCCCATAATGACCTATTTCGGGCGAAAACTAGGTCAAATAGAGTATAGGACACCTTTAAGTAAATTGTGGTAGTTTAGAGTTGGCAACGCAACTCCGACAAATGGAAAGATTTTATACGCGCTACGCTGCAAATATTTGCGAGGATACAAGGGCTGTCATGGAATAAAACGTGAGGGGTAATGGGTTAAGCAAAAGAAAAATAGTAATTAGCTCACCCCAACAATTTTCCATGTTTCATGCATTTTTCTCACTTTGACCCCACAGAACATGATAATACAACATGCCCGGATGGTTATGTGGTCATCCAAATACGGAATAATACTGGCGTGTTATAGTCTTATAAAAATGACGCCAGTAAAAAGAGAAGGATTTGTATAATATTTTATCTGCATTAACAGGGTTGTGCGCTTATTGAGGTATGTGCTCTAATAAGATTAGATACGGTATGCATATGTAAACGAAAAGTTAGAGTCAGTTATTCTTCAATGTATTTCACTGGTTGATGCAAATCAGTCATCAGATTTGGGGTCATTCTCAGGAGTCTTCATCAATAGAGGGTGTCAACCCTGTAATACAAACTTCTTGTGCCATTGTTAGAATGGACTGAAATTTGTCAGTTCAAGAGGGAATAAAAATATGTAACCCCCCCCCACTCACACACACACACTCCCTATCTTCTCTGAAAAATCACCCCCTTTTTCATAGAGAAGGGATTTCACCCCTATTTTTAGCAAAGCCAGATTGAACTCTGGTCTTCTCAATATCAGTGTGTATGTTCAATGATGAATACTCGGCTTGTTTCAAATTGACCACAATGGTCCCTATTTGGTTAAATTGTGGTTATATCATCGTACCATAAACACTGGTTTTTCATGAGTGACGCTTTTCATGTTCAATGTTTAGGCAAGTGGTAGATATAGGCATTTATATTTTGTTTTTTTTTGCAGAAAAATGCAGCGACTTTGACAACTGTGAAAGCTGCGAAAATCGTGGACCAGAGTGTGTTTGTCCTTCAAAGCACAGCCCATCTAAAGATGCTAAATCATGTATATGTAAGTCAATGAATATTTTGTACTTTGTAAATTTTTTAATATTGAACAGTCTCATTAATTGTATCATCTTTCCACAATAAGCTATCAAAAAAAATATATTTGTCAATAACATATGTATACCTTGCCTTTACCGGTTGCTTTATCGTAGGCGCTAACTTAGTTACTGAATATTCATGAGCCACCTGCGCCATCATGGAAACTGCAAAGGAGTTTTATAACGTCGCCATTTAAATTGTGTTGCTGGATCTAGAAAATCGATCGTAACTACCTCAGTATTCAGGGCTCTACGTTAAGGATTGTCCAGTTTTCCTGGACAACCATTTTTAAGATCAGGATAAGCAAAAGTTGAAGGGTGGTTGTCCTGTGGGACAACCAATTTTAAATTTCAAAATGAAAGTAATGTAAGATATGTATTTCAAAACCCTGTGTCACCGAAATTGAATCGAGAATTGTTTTCATTCCCCAACATATCAAGTAACATTTGCATTTTCATGTCTTTCCAAAATTATCTATGTAGTTTCAAAACTTTCAGCACTTGTATGGTATGGTTTTCTATTGACAAAAATTCATTAAAATACTTCAATTTTCATTCCTATAAATATTATAGGACTTTTGTTTCAAAATTGGAGGAGTTTCTAAAATAAATTGTTTGAAAATATTCCAACAGAGGACTAAATTTTGAACCGTACTATAGACATGAGGATAAAAATAGACTTGCATATTTAATTAATGCGATGCAATTTTTTTATTTTGTATAAAATTTGTTCAGAAGAAAAGATTCATATATGTCCACATATTTTTTTTTGGATTGATATAATAATAAGATAAGCTATAAAATATAATATATCAGTATAGCATAAACTAGTGATGGAGCGATCGATCATATTATTGCTCATTGCATCGTACTACGAGAGAGACAGAATCGATCGGAACTGTCAAGTTTTGATCGATAAATTGTCAAAAATAATTATTATAGCAATTTTGCAAACACATTACAATAAATAGTGTTATTTATAAAAAAAACATGCCACTTTAATTTTTTTTCCAAACCGGATGTTGATATTGTTTTGCATGATATTCATTTTCAAACGGAACGTTCGTATTACTTGTCATCGGGGACCAGTTTTTTTTAAATGCCGGTATGTGGTTATTCACGCGTTTATTGCTTATGTCATGTTCAAATAAAATGCAGTTATGAAAAACTAGAGGCTCCCCATTCATTTTTTTTCCGGACTCATTACAGAACAAAAAGCGCAACATCCAAAAAAGATGATAAACACAGGTACATTTTCTTCTCATTTTTATTCTGTAATCTGTAATCTGTAAGGTTACGTTGCCTCAATCAAAAGTGACATAAACTGGCAACGGATAGAGAGAGTGCAGTGTTTAATTTAGTCCGTCACTTTTCCGTTTTTTCAATGAAAATTCAAGGATTATCGATCTGAATCGATAATCGATCGGCCAACCATGCAAAAAATAGATTATGCAATGAGCGTCCGATTCCCATCACTAGCATAAACAGAGCACAAAAATAAGGACAACCTCATGGTAAGTTAGGACAACCATTTGATTTTCAGCAAATATGACCCGGGAATACCCCTGGAATTTGACCAAGTCCCGGGAAAGTCTTTGAAAACGCGTAAATTGAATAAAAAATTATAAAATCCCGTGTCATTTCCTGTGTTTGTGTAACAAACTTGATTTGCCAAAGTCATTTATATGCACCGCTTTCGTTTTCTACTGTAAGTTTACCTTTATCAATGTAGTATTCTTGGCTCAAATCGCCGTGAAACACATTAGATTTAGGCTACCATGCAACCAGCCTCAATACCATGCGGTCCTTTATGAATCTGACATAACGCTGTGCACTTGATAGAGGCTGCATAGTGTTTTTGACCAATCAACGATCACCGACCTAGTTTTCTGCACTCAGTAAGGCACTGTCATGGCGCTGGCCAGCTTGTTATATTTTTGTTCGAAAATCTTAATATTATTCATCTCCCGTGCCTCATCTACTTATATCTTATAATCCGGATGACAAGAAAGGCGATTGGCAAACTACTGATCAAGTGTGGAGGTCGTAGAAGTAATATGTCGTCCGAAACGATTCACATTCCAATCGGACTCCGCAAAGATGATTGGCTGACATTATATATCGTGATGTTTGCAGGCGTTTATAGAGCAAAATATTGTAAGTCAACATGTATCATTAAAGGGATATGATGATTTATGCTGTGTTTGGTTTGTAGCCGAAATCAAATGTTGCTGCGATTAGTATAAGCTGTGATACTTCGCAGTTTAAAATCTGATGCCAGCCTGTCAAATTGCTTACGATGTTAGTTTAGATAATGTTTGACATAAAGATCAAGTGAAATGACCACTTAATAATGAAAATCTGAAACTATATGCGATTTTATGCACATACCCAAATTGACAAGTTGAAATTCCTATTATTTTAGACTCAGCAATAATTCTTAAAAACCATGAAATACAGTCAAAACCGTCAACATCGAAGACATATTTTTACGCCAAATAATTTCCCGGTCGTGGCACGGAGGGGGGGTCTGCACATTAAACATCTGGAAGCAATAAGAGGGTTAAGAAAATATAGTGTATAGGTGTTGACTAGGTGGATGTGTATGAAATTTTCATAGTGGTCACAAAATCGAACAGATTGACCGGATGTCATTTAGATATTCAATGCAGAAATATTTGCAAAGTATGCAGTCAGTGTCAACAAATATACTTTGCATACGCATAGTCTATGTAGAGATCCTCTTTGCATAGATTACTCTAAATTGCATCTGTGCAGGAAAGATTATAAGGTTTTTAAAGAATGAACACTTCTCTCATCTTGGGTTTCTTCATTCATGATATATACAAGAATTTTAAGACACCAACAGAAACCATTGGGACTCACATTTTGGCGAGACTTTCGCTCTTAATGCAAGAGCTTCTTCAAGCCAAATGAACATGACCAACTAAGGACTGTTCATTCGGCCTGAAGAAAGCCTTTTGCGATAAGAGCGAAAGTCTCGCCAAAATGTGAGTCCCAATGGTTTCTGTTGGTATCTTAAAATTCTTGTATATAAGGTTTTTATTCATATATAATCTTTCCGAAGGTAAGTTACCACCTTCGGTAAAATTATATGAATAAAAACATTCAATTTTTTATTTCAAGTACATTGTGTAAGGTGTGCACTCCTCTTTATATTTTTATTTGAATTCAAGAATTACCACAATTAGATTATTATCGAAGATAACTACCCTGGAAAATTAGCTCAATCCCCTGGAAAAACGACACGTTTTATATCAAAATACCCCTGAAAAACCCTGGAAAAATAAGAAGTTGGGAGTGTGCTAACCCTGGTTATTGATTTTTTTGTGGTTTCGGTGACTTTTCAACTTGCTCTACAGGGTTGCCACAGACCCTTGAAACCCTGAAAAACCCTTAAATTTGAAAGTGGCCATTAGAACCCTGGAAATACCCTTAAATTTTGGAAATTTGACTTAAAACCCTGGAAAAACCCTTAAAGTTCATCAATATCTTAATATTAGCAATAAATAATAAAAAAATTGTCGATGCATCGATGAATTCATTTGTCGAAAATGTCGATAGAGTCGCTACTAAAGACCCTTAATAAAATCAGTTGGCCCAAATGACCGATCATCAGAGTCAATCGTTTCATACGATATTTATATGTAATCACCCATTTGAATATGATTTGATTATAATTAGGGCTAGTATAATTAACAAAAACAATAATTAGAAAATACTTTTAATGTAAATCACACATTTTAACAAGAGGAAACTATAAACAATCAAGTAATACAAACAGTCAAATACTCAATAAACTGGGAGTTTAGCGTGAAATGTTTTGGACTGAAAGGGATGCTGCTTGGAGGTTGGTAGTAACCACCAATAGTCGTTTATCGCTCAGCCGTGTATATTTCCCCATGATTCTGCGTGTCATATCGATCGTCGTGGTATTAGTCAATTGTAGTTCTCAAATATATAATTGTATAATCCGTTAGTAACATAATCCTAATAATCTATTACGAATGCTCGTCGAAAAATCAAAATAACTTACTTATTTTTTGAAATAAAAAAAGCACATGACTTGTTTGTCTAATTGCGCATGCTCAGTTATTCAAATGTCCGGCGCTGTTGCAAAATCGAAAACGGAAACGTTCGATGAATCGTTCACTTATCACACCATTTCAATGTTTGTAAAAATATTATGACAAAAGGATTGGGTGGGCATTTGGGTTGAACTCAAATATAACACGAATTTTACATGAATTTGAATTGTGTTTGAAAAACCGCAATTATTTTTTACACAATCGATTATTAGGCCTGTAACGATACACTTGAGCAACGATACAATACACATCACGATACTTTGTTGGCGATACGATACACATCATGATAACAAAAAACATACGTCAAAACACACAACAGTCTGTACACGCTATACGTTACGACTAGTAGCGCAAGAAATCTATACTGAAATAGCGGAGCGACGTTCGCCATTCAATTGACATTTTGTTAGTAACGCCGTTCGCAATACAGCAAAGATGGCGGCGCCCATACTCATGGGAAAAGACAAAGATTTACCTTGAATTATGCAATATTTTGCATATAAATTCATTTAACAGTTATATCGTGAAAGTATCGCGATATAGACTATCATATCGATACTTTAATCGTGAGTAAATAAATCATGATTCAGCGATGCATCGGTGTATTGTTGCAGTCCTATCGATTATGCCTAGCGTTAATCGAGCCCTGAATCATTTGGTACAAACGACCGATCACCGATTATAGTCGATCATCGTCCCAACACGATCTTGCACCGTGCAAAAATTCACTAATAGTACAGTGTATAAGAATTTTAACTCCTTCAGGGGGCTAACGTTGAACTAATTTCTTTAGGCAAGCTGATGAACCGTTTGGGACCATCTCGGTTCTAAAGGATCCTCTTAATTCGAAATAAGTTCCTCTCAGTTCGTAAAACATAACATTTTAACCTCTTAGTGCTTCTGTCGCAATATTGCAACAAATGTTTTATTACACCCCAATGCTAAGGGCGCAATATAGCAACCACAAAACTGAAATAGCAGCCCTGTTTGACTGAGTGATTCCATGTCAAAATACTGGGGAGTCGAGTTTCAAATTCACAGATGACAAAAACAAACACCTTAACTCTACATTTCAATGTAAATTTCCTGAGAAATAAAAACAATTATGATAATATTTCTATTTTATTTGTTATCATGTTTATTTACCCACATACTACGCAGTTTCCATTGCAAATTCGAAGCCTCAAGTACTCTTATTTGCCTGCAATAAACCACAGCATGTGATATATTATTGGAATGGGCGTCTCATCATCTTTACATTGAAACTGAAATAAAATTAAGAACTAGGTTGTCAAGGTCATATAACCCCATTTAAGTTTAGCTTTTTCAACTTAGTATTCTTGGCTCAAATCGCTGTGAAACACATTCGATTTAGGCTACCATGCAACGACAGTGATGCATCTAGGCCGCGTTTTTGCGTATATTATGCGGTTTTGCCCAATGGGTACTCCTTTTTCATTTTCCTTGAGTATCTGTGTAGGCTTTTTCTACCATATAGATCGCATTCTCATCTATCAATGCGCATAGCATCTAATAGTTTGAGAAATATTTATATTTGTTTACATCTAGTTCTGCCATCTTACCTGTAAAAAATCACCTCTGCCCGCTATAACGCAGTCAGCAAGCCAGTACAAAAACCGAATATGCCCAAAGAAATGTGCGGTGCATTTACTTGTTACCGTAACAGAGGCGACAGTGGTTTATTCGCAGAGTTGCCAAGTATTCCGAAATTTCGGAATCATTCCGAAATATGAAGTCAATTCCGATCATTCCGACCGGAATCGAGAAATTCCGAAATTCTGGGGAAATGACCCAATATTTTAAAAATGGTACTTTTCCCCTTAAAATATTGATATTTTTGCTCGCATAATGGGTGCCGCCATTATCGAATGTACTCGATTGAACCATGCATCGTATAAACGACGTCCACGGCTTTTACCGGCGCACAAAAATGCACTCGATTTAAATAACTGTAACAGCGATAGTCTCTATCAGCGAAGCCCAGTTTGTGCGTGCTGTCACTTATGCGGCAGACAGCCTCGACGATTCAGATTTCTATTGTCGTAATGCGCATATGCACCTGCACCAACACGACCTGTCAACGCTATATATGAAAGTAAAACTGAGAAGAAATATTGAAAATTAATGAATTTGTGCATTCTACAGTAACGCAATGATGCAAAAACACAGGGATAAGTATTCAAGAAAATACAATGATATCACTGCAACAGAAAAGAGTGTGCGTCACGTGCCCGCTATCGTTTGATTTTAGTATCAAACATAGTGGTGGATACGACATTGTCATTGTAGAGCATGAGCAATCAAAAGAGAACACATGGATATGGTGAAAATTCGTGGTGCATACAAGACATAAGATGCATGATTATTGATGTACTCCGCTTCCGCTAGCGCGAATTTCAATGTAGCCAATTTGGCTAAAGGGCTCTCAAAAGTTTTAGCCAAATGCAAAACCTTTTAGCCAAATCTAAATTTCAGGAATTTTAAGCATGAATGTATAAATGTTGATATGACGTTTGCTCTTTCAGACACATTTTTGTTTTCTAACCAAGTATATTAAGCAGGCAAAAAAATATGCTGATCAAGGTCAACATTTACGAAGAAACTTCTTATGCTAATAACCACCCAATCGGGAGAAAGTAATTGATAATTTCATGTGGCACATAATTTTCAAAAGTTACTTTTAAGTATTTAGTTTTATAAAAATTCATCAGAAATGACCATCTAAATTGCATGTATTTGTCAATTTTCAATTGTTTATTAATAATTTAAAAATCCAATAATCTTTAGATAATATGAAATGACTGTTTAAAGACCAATCAATTTTATCTATGAATTTTTTTTGTGAACTACCATGATGAAATAGCAAAACTGGAAATTGGAATGAATAAATCCAAACAGAATATTTGTCTATCTTCTCATTCTGACTTTGTTGCAAATACAAGTACTTTATTAGCATTCACAATGATACTGATGTTTTAGTTATCTAGATCTATCAGTGGAGTGGAACGTTCTAGCATGGTAATAATCAATAAAGTTTTAGTTCTTCATTGAAACTCGTATTAGCAGACTAGACTAGACTCTACATAGAAGACTTAACCCCCAACCCAACACACACAGTGTTTCACCCGACTGAATAGAAGACTTGACTCCAAAATGGCCGCGCCCATGAAGTTATTTCCGGGTGATGCTGTCTGGGTTTTTTAAAGAAAATATTGTGTAATTTGATGGTTAATCTTACAGATGATTGATCTTAGCCAATTTGGCGAAAGGTAGGAAATATTTTTTAGCCAAAATGCATCAACATTCGCCTATGGCGACTGGCGAATCGTTAGCGAGCGGAGATGTACACGCCTGACCTTCTACGGTAAAGTGCATTTGCACATCCCGTGTGCTCTTCCAACTCTACAAGCATGCATATCATGACTACATTATCGGACGGGGAGAGAGTGCTCTTGCGGCAGGGGGTTTGGAGGGAAGGGGGGGTTTTCCCCAAATTTTTCTTTGAAAATGTGATGCATTCTTCTGCAATCCAGTGTATAATTTACAGCAAAATTGGGTACTTGGAAGACTTAAAATAGTCTCTTTTTTCAAATGTCCAACAAGATTCATTTCATCACTTTCAAAACTGTGTACTATGTAACATAGTTAAAATAAAATGGTTTGAAATCGTCATTGAGTTTTTCCTTACTTTGAACGTTTTTTTGGGAAAAGTAGGGCGACCATCGTCCATACCCTTGTATTTTTGTAAATCAAATATGTTGAAACCAAGTTAATTGCACTTTTATGTGCATTTTTACTGTCCATTCACCCTTCTAAACACAGAACAGTGTTATAAAGTAGTCTTATTTAAATATAAGTTAAAAATACATAATA
>CM032663.1:15666373-15776373 GCA_019095985.1 Streblospio benedicti
TAATATTGACACTTTTCTTTAATCCAATTAATATTAGGTACTTCTCATCACAATAACTTTTTCAGCAGTAAATGTTCATGAAAAATATTGAATTTCATTTGAATGATAGTTGTGTATCTATCAATGGTAAATTCATGAATGGCTTAATATCCTAGACCCAAATGTTATGTCTGTGCGAATATGTGTATGGGGTGTTTACTTTCAAAACATCAGTTGATTGACATAACCCATTAATTATACATCACTTCAACTACACTGCTGTAAACTTACCTACACAAACTCACTGAGTCACTGCAAGCAAACTAGCCACTACATCTTTCATCTGCATGCTGCTGTGTATTTGCACAAGAAGACATATGTGCTAGCTTGTCTGTAAAGGTAATTGTTGCATGCAGTGGCGGCTGTGATAGTGTAAACACAGCTCTGTCCTGAGAGCTTATCTACATATTGCTGTTGGTGAGATGAGGTCAATTTATGTTTGCGTCACATTGACGCAGTGGCCTTGGGAACAATAGGACATTTACAAAATCAGTGGGACTATGGTGCAAGGCGCAGCATGAAAATGAACCCTCTACCTCCAGTTTGACACCTACCATCCCTTGGAGCACAAACTCAGTGTAGTACGCACTCTCCATCATAGAGCCAAGACTGTGATTACTGAAGAGATGGATAGAGAAGCGGAAATAGAACATATCAATGAGGCATTGTCAAAATGTGGATATCCATCCTGGGCGATCAAAAGAGGATCTGTGTTGACTGTTGAGAGACAAGGACGAGGTAGGAAAGAAGAAGGACCGGACGGACGAGACAAAGAAGAAGATACCATATGTGAAGGACTTGTCGGAGGCGGTGAGAAGGATCATGAGTGGCTATGGATGTAGTGCCTATTTTAAACCGGTGAACATTCTCAGACGGTTACTGGTAGCACCCAAGGATCTAGCCAAGAAAGAAGACGTTTGTGGTGTAGTTTACCAAATAAACTGTGGTGGATCAGGTTCCGAAGGATGTAGTAACTCCTATGTGGGTGAAACATCAAAGACCCTTAAGACCAGATTCGACCAGCATAGACGCCCTAGCAGCCCCTCCTCACACGTCTCCTTACATCTACATAAACCAGACAGAGAGAGCCATCACATATCCCTGGATAACATCAAGATAATAGACCGTGACCAGAACACTTTTGAAAGAAGGATCAGGGAGGCCATACACATCAGGCGCCTCAAGCCCGACCTCAATAAGAACGTGGGGGCCGCCGACCTACCAGCCATCTGCCGTAACGGTGGTCGGATCACGTGCTCGGTGGCGTCGGCGTCGTTGGGGGTGGCCGTGTTGGTTGTTGTTTGCTGCTGTGGGTTGCTTAAAGCTGCCCTGCGTGCAGCCAAGGCCCTTTTCTTGTTGGCCAACTCCTCCTGGGCGGCGAGGAGTTGTTCTTCCACTTCCAGCTCCCTCGTCTCCATTTCCACTGCTTCTAATTGAAGCAATTTATCCTGGAGTGCCTTTTTTCTATTCTCGGCGGACATTGTTAAGTCCACGTGGCCTTCTGGTTGAACACCGCTTTGTTGTGTATCCGATTGCGCAAGTGATTGTTCGTTGTTTGTCTCACTACTGGTATCCTTTGAGTTACTGTTGTCCTTAGGCATTGTTTTTGTCCCTGTTTTAGCTAATCCTTTATAGTCCAATCTGCTCCCACGTAAGTTATATGCCATAAGCAGATTCGCTACGGTGTGCTATCTGAGTTTCATAGAGATTTTAGAATTTTTTAATGCACCATGTGCACGCTTGGCAGCTAACTTATAAAATGACCGGGTATGGCTATACCCGGAAGTTGTCCGATTTCGAGAACGCTTTCGCCTTGTGCGTGGGCGAGTTAATTGGTGAGGTCTGTGGCCACAATTTAAACAACAATAAAAACAAGTAGTTATTCTATACAATAAAGCAATTCTTTGGTGTGACCAAGCATTACGGCCCGAAAATAGGCATTTTGAGGCTGTTTCAATTCAAATAACTGAAAACTAATTTTATAGTAAACAATAAAAGTTGATTTCCTTAGCAGACCACATTATCTTATTATCAAAGCATTTTCAATGTTTAGAGGTTCTTGTATGTAATAAATTCATTAGACTTCTAGGTTCTTATTTTATAAAGTTAGGAGCTGATTACAAAATTTCTTGTCAGTTGGAACCCTGATCTGTGACTTGCTCAAATTTATTTAGATAGTAACAATGAATTGTCATTTGATATATATGAAACCTATCCTGCAGAAATGTTCGCAAATACTGTATTCTTATTTCTTACTAACCATTGTAATTGTTTGAATTAATATATAAATGATTTTTAGACTGTGGCATTGCTAACTGTAAGGAATGCAGTATTAACCATGCTGGGATGTTCAAATGTGATAAATGTGATAAAGGATATTTCTCTAATGGAAATGGTTGTGAAGGTAAGCAAATTGATTAGCAAATTAGATTTTGGTGCACCAAATGTTGACAAACTTATTGAATTTGACCAGGCCTTAAGGCAGGCTGATAAAGTTTTACCTTCTATATTGATTTTCATACAAATCTGCATTTAAACCTAAGGCCTTTATTTTTTGATTTTTCGGTTTACAGACCCGCCACTCAAAAAAACAGGATTTTGGAATAAAAATAAAATTGAAAAAATGGTATTTTTTTAATTCCGCCACTGAAAAAAAGGGCGATAATACGAGACGTTGAATCAAATGGCCTGTTCCGACTTAAAATACTCATTGGAATCGTTTCCAATAAACATCATACTATAACAATAACGTGTCCTAGTATGTAATAAATGAACTGTTATCCATTATATTGCATGTATATCTCCATATGGTGGAAGTACAAACATATTTCAAATTACTCGCCGTTGAGTTGGACAAATACGCAGCGCCGCCGGTATTATTCGGGTGCGTTGTGAAAATGTTTTATTTTTTTTTTTTTTTTTTTTCCTCCTCCGATGACAGTTGAGCATCCTGTGTGTCTGTAAACCATAACATAAAAAATAAAGGCCTAAAGTTGAAAAATCAAAAGCAGGCTTCATTGAAGTTCTATCTGATCTACTCAACTTTTACCTGCCCTGTGCAGGCTGGCAGTATGTCAACTGAGTGCACTTTTTTTCATGGTGGATCGTGTGATGGTTTTATAACGCTAATTACAGGGTTCGACATAAGTGGTAGACCTGTAGCCCTGGTCTACCTGAAAACTGGCCGGTCAACCAGCTTTTGCCAGTAGGTAGACCTGTGGTCCACCTGGTTTTGGCAGTTCCATTATGTATTATTAGAAAAACAAAATACAGGTGTCCAACAATCGTTTGAATCATCATCCTTATTTTAACAAACAAAGAAAATTATGATATTATGTCAATGTATTGAATTATGCACGTCCCTTTAAAGGGCAACAGAAGAAAACATTATGCATTTTTTAACAACACGTGAGTGCCGGGGCTACCTGATTTTGAGTTGGTTTACCTGATTTTTAAACTTGGTAGACCCGTTGTCTTCTGCCTTACCAGTCCTTATGTCAAACCCTGCTAATTTGAGGTCTGTCTCTAGCATTTTAACCCCCTGGACTGTATGCCAGCAAGTTAACACTTACATATCAGCATACGCAAAACGGAAACACGTAGTTTAACACATATTCAACCAGATAGGAGTCTACTCCGACTTTTATGTACGCAAAAATCGCCCTCTCTTTCAACCAACTTTTAATACAGAAGGACTGCCCATACTCACGTGATAATCTAGTATATCAAAATACACACCGATTTAAATTGTGTGGCAAATAAGCAGGGTAATGATATAATTTTACTGTCATTTCAAAGAACATTTTTTTGCGCATCAGCAATCCATTTTATGCTACTAATTTACATCGCCAAATACTCACATTTCTATGAAAATTGACCCCACATATCATATACCATTTTGAAGGGAATTTACGGCTCTCTGTGATGGAACTGAGGAAATTTAATTCTTTAGATTGGCGTCATCAGCAGAGTCCCAAAGAAACAGCCTCGAATGAAACTTTTATACTATAACTACGCACTTCTGCTTCGATAAAGGTTTTAGTCTTCATCGCTGTGCTTTGTAATTGGCGGTTAGAATACTGCGATGTGTGATAAAGCCTCGCATGTGCATCTGTTTACATGTACGACCGATGACAAGAGAGATCACGCTGAATTATGGGATATTGTAATTATGGGATAATATATATATATAATTGATAATTATTGTAAGGCGACCAAACTTTGATCTCTAGTTTTTGATTTTTTTCCCCTAAAATTTTCAAGAAGGGTGGGAGGGAAAAGAAAAAAAACATGATTGCTGCTCTGGGTCGGGTGGAAAATAAAAGAAACTCTCAGCGATCTAAATAGGTTTTGACTAGGGTAAGTCCCTGGGACTCGCAACTTAAATTTAGATGGGTCCCAGGAAAATTTTATGAGTCCCAAATGATATAACAGCTTATCAAATCTATTCATTTTACAAATGTATACAGAGAAGCTACCAGCTTTTTCAAAAAGGGGTTGGATTCCTCCCGGTGCTACAAAAAGGGAGGGGGGGATTTTGCCAAAAATTGGTGGGGGGGGGGGGGGGAGGGGTGTCACGCCATGCCCATGGCTTCTCACTTGACAAGTTATTCAACGTCGGAGGTTAACTCGTGGAGAGTGAAATATAATCCTTGATAGCCCTTGTTTTTCATCAGAACTTTTTCACATTTATAGTACACATGCAGAAGACGGTCTATTTCCTTATTTTCACCATTATAAATAAAGATACATACAGCATCACATTCGATTTTGACCATTACGAGTAATTGCTGATTTGTTTGACAGCTTCCGCAAGTGATTTTAAATGTAATATTAGTAGTAATTTTAATTGTAGCTGCGTTTTTATTAAAGATACTCAAGAAACACAACATGAATAGTCCATATTTCATACTAATATATTTTTACTCATAATATTACGGAACAAAAATGTGTTCAAACTTTGATTTCATCGGTGTGGACTTTTGACAATTAGACTCAGTATCCTGCAAAGTCATCGATCGTTTTGTAAGTAATTAATTCATATCCAATGTCCACTGTTATTGTGTAGTTTGCCAAATGCCTTATTTGATTTTCGGCATGCAAGATACAAGATCAGATAAACCTTGGGTGACGAATAATATAACATTTTCCAATAAAATGTTACAAATTCGTCTTTCATTATGCATAAACTCACCCGACAGGCGCGCCAGTATTCGATTGATCAATTAATTCATGGCGCCGGCACTATATATTTTTGCAAGAAAGCTATTCACCAGCACATTTTCAAATCTAGTTGCGCAAAGTTAGCATTTGTCGAGTGGTTTTTACTGCGTAGTAAAATAAGTTGCCGTGTTGCTGAATCGCATCTGTATGCAGCATTTATCAAGGCTAATTTCGTTCAGTCTCTTTTTCGTTGATAGTTCATAAAAAGATCAAAGGTTGCCCTGCAGTGCATTTTGTAAACAGCAAACATGACGGTCGCCAGATTTGTGGGAAAAAAGTTCAAATATGAGCTTTTTTTAATGGATTTATGATTTTAAATTGGCATGCGTCTACAGGGACGCCGTGGTGAAATCATGATGTGTCCCTAGAGTTTTTAATGCGTCAGGGACGCAAGGCGCGGACCTATTTACATCACTGAACTCTTGTAAAATTAAAGACTAGGGAGGAAAATATAAGGCAGGGATCACACGCCTCCGTGATTTCGGGAAAAGTAAGGGAATTTGAAAAATTGTTCATGGCTCCGTGAATAGTCCGTGAATATGCCGAATCGTCCTTTAAACCGGGAAATGCCAGTAAATTTTGTACCGGAATGACTAATTTCTCAATGTCAAGGTGGTATATCGCTCTTGATCAACCAGCGATTTCGATATCGAAGCAGTCTACATTTTGGCTGGCGCACGCCAGTAACTTATTTAGCGCAAAAAAAAAAAAAGTGTGTGCATACGGATAATTTTGTATTCGGAAAAATGCATGTTGCATCGGGCACTAGTATGTACGCACTTGTCAAAATGGCGACTGTGAGGAAACTGATGTCAGTATGTTGAAATTTATTGTTATACACGTAAGATATTAAAGTAACATTAAAATGAAGTATATACGATCATTCCTAATGAGGTTTTACATGAAGTTATCTAATTTTGTTCCCGATGACACTGCTTCTAAATGCCATTTGACTGACTTATATGATGAAACCTCAGACAGGATCCATTTGACTGAGTTAGAAACCTGTGACAGGATCTAACATGGGAAATCACAAATGCTTGCTTTTCTGTATAAATTTTGTGATATTTTTTTATAACCTGTGATTAGATTTTTCCAACAAATTTTTTTCATTTCCACCCAGAGTTGTGCCGTGGGCGCAATATAGCCACCACAAAAACGGAAAAAACGGTCATGTTTGATGAGTGATTTCCTGTCAAAATACCGGGAGTTAAGTTTCATATTCACGTTTTTAACAACAACAAACGCCTGACCTCTACATTTCCATGTTGATTTCCCCAGGAGAAATAAAGAGGATTATGATAATATTTCTATTTTATTTGTAAACACGTTTATTTGCCGATATATTACACACTTTCCATTACAAATTTGAAGCCTCAAATACTGTATTTGTCTGCAATAAACCACGGCATGTGATATATGGATGGAATCGTCTTCTCACCATCTTTACATTGACACTGAAATAAAATGAAGAACTAGACTCTCAAGGCCATATAAGCCAACCTTTGTCACGTAGTATTCTTGGCTCAAATCGGTATGAAACGCATTTGATTTATGCTACAATGCAATCAGCCTCGATATAGTTAGTGCCTTTATGAATCTGACATAACGCCACACGCTTGATAGAGGCTGTACGCTGTTTTTGACCAATCAGCGATCACTGACCTAGTTTTCTCCACAAGGTAAAGAACTGTCATGGCCACTGGCCAGGTTCTCATATTTTTGGTCAAAAAATCTTAGTATTATTCGTCTCCCGTGCCTCATCTAATTATATCTTATAATCCGGATGACAAGAGAGGGGATTGGCAAACTATTGATCAAGTGTGGACGTCGAAGAAGTAATATGTCTTACGAAACAATTGACACTTACAATCGGACTTCAAAGAAATGAAAATTGAGTGGCTGACATTTAGTATCGTCATGTTTGCAAGCGTTTATGGAGCAAAATATTGTGAGTAAATGTGTGCTATTATAAGAATACGATGATTTATGCTGTGGTTGGTTTTGTAACCAAACCAAATGTTGCCACGATTAGTATAAGTTGTGATACTCGGCAGTTTAAAATCTGATGCCGGCCTGTCAAATTCGAATCGGCGATTGCTTACAATGTTAGTTTAGATATTTTTTTTTTAACATGAAGATCAAGTAAAATTACCACCTAATGGTGAAAATCTGTAACTACATGCGATTTTATGCACGTACGCAAATTGGCATGTTGAAATTCCTATTATTTTAGGCTCTGCAATAATTCTTATAAATACGATTTGCAGTCAAAACCGTGAACATCGAAGATGTTTTTTTTCACGCAAAATAATTTCCGGTCGCGGTCGGAAGGGTATGCACGGAAACGCCTGGGTTAATAGGCCTGTAACGATTTTGAGCAACGATACAATACACATCACGATACTTTGTTGTAAATAAATCGTGATTCAGCGATGCATCGGTGTATCGTTGCAGTCCTATTATTTAATATTATAAGTAGAAAAACATTGGATTATATCAAGTTATATACTGGTTAAACTATGAGAATATGGTCTGGAAAAGTAATCCCTCCATTTGGGAAAAAGTTAGAAATTTGATGAGCCTGGTTGGGTAAGAACCCTGTGTCTTTATCATTTACATTCCATCAATACATGACCATGAAGATATTCAATAATTTATAATGTCTGTTTATTTTGCATAACCAATACATTTTATCAGAACCAGCAAATTTCTATCAACGTTAACAAAATAATAAATAGCGAATAAGTTGAGTCAGAGGTCAGGGAAAAGCCAGAGAAATTTGAGGTCCGATAAAAGTGGGAACCCTGTCAAGGGTTATATTAATTCACAACCATTGTTATCTAAAGTTTCGTTAGAAGACCTCGGTATGCTACGCATATTCGTCATCCAAGGTTTATCTGATTGTATCTTGCATGCCGGAACTCAAATAAGGCATTTGGCAAACTACACAATAACAGTGGACATTGGATATGTATTAATTACTAACCAAACGATTGATGACTTTGCGGGATAATGAGTCTAGATGTCAAAAGACCACGCCGGTGAAGTTTGAACACCTTTTTGGTCTGTAATATTAGGGTGTTGATTAGGCAGTGGGCACTAGCCACTCGCCCCTGGCTAATGTAAATTTCTGTTGGCTAGTGTAAATTCAAAGTTACTCGCCACAGTCGGTGAGTATGATTACTTGATTCCAACACTTTAATAACTAAGGATGGCTAATTTGGATTGAACATGGCGAGTGTAAATTGAGTCACTTGCCACAGAAGGCGAGTATTCTACTGAACGAGTCACATTCCCTGTAAGGCTCCATAAAATTAATAAAATGTTTCTCGTCCTGCCTATTTTCCTACACATAGGAGGGAGGTCAATTTTATTCTTTATTTTTTATTTTGCTGATTTTTCTGTCCTTATATTATAAAAAAATTGAGGTGGGGTTGACTTTTTATTTTTTATTTTTCTTCCATGCAAAATCTTTCATTTTTCATGTTGAATATTGGGCCATGAATGAACTACATGTGTTACAATTGTATGTGAACAATGTCTTTCTATTATCAAAATCATAAAACATCACTTATAAAACCACTAGTATAATCAATGAAGTATAATATCTAGGGCGCATAGCAAACAAATGACAGGCCTCTGACACGGGGCTGTTTTGTTTGCAGCCAAGCGGGAGGGCCGTTTATTTTTTTATCACTGAGGAGGCAATAAAAATGTTCAGGAGGCTGCACTATACACAGGAGGGAGGGGACGAGAAACATTTTATTATTTTTATGGAGCCTAATATTGTAAGTGAAAATATATTAGTATGAAATATGGTTGGTTCATGTTGTGTTTCTTGGTGAGTATTTTCAATTAAAATTAGTACTGATATTACAACATTTAAAATCGCTTGAATCTATCAAACGAATCAGCGATTACTCGAAATGGTCAAAATCTAATGTGATGATGTATTTATCTTTATAATGGTGAAAATAAGGAACTAGACTGTCTTCTGAATGTGTACTATAAATGTGAAAAAGTTCTTATGAAAAGCACAAGACCTATTAAGGATTATATTTCACTCTCCACAAGGAAACCTCTGATGGTGAATAACTTTTCAAGTGAGAAGCCGTAACGAAACTGGTAGCATCTCTGTATACATTTGTAAAATGAATAGATTTGATATGCTGTTATATCATTTGCGACTAATAAAATTTTCCTGGGACCCATCTAAATTTAAGTTGCGAGCATCCCAGGGGCTCACCCAATTCAAAACCTATTTACATTGCTGACGTGGGTAGTGGAATCCATTTTGTTCACAATATCTAAAAGAAAAGAATAAACTTAGAATTAAAGCCACTCACCATGACAAGGATCCATATTCACCATTGATTGAAAAGTATGAATCAGTGTCCAATGGAATAAGGAAAATCAAAAATATGTCCGCAAAGTTTACAATGAAGAAACATGTACAGCCAGTAGCACAAAAACCACGTCCTGTTGCATATTGCAAGAACCTTTCAAAAAGTGTACAGGAATTGTAGCATTCCTCTAAGTTTAAAGTAGGCAATAATAAGTTGCACTGGATTAGGTTCAGTTCCCCTCTGTTACACACACCTTGTAGAGTTGTTCATATTCATTAGTAATGCCACTGTAAGATTAGTGAACCAGTACTCAAGTACTGGGATTGCCATTAGGGCAGTTCTTCTACCTTATCAACTGGTCGGCAGTAGGGCCAGCAACCTTTTCTCCGAGAGAAAAGGCCCTCAATAACTATCTTCTCTAGAGACTATCCTGTGGTTAGGCTCTGTCAACGCAGCACCCCTAGTTCAGGTGTGTGGCAGTTGTCTTCGCTGGACACTTGTGGCCCCGTGAGTGTCAGCATCAGTGCGAAGTCCCTGTACAGAACAGGGCCCTTCGTGAAACTTGGTGATCGCAGGCCGTTTGTCTAACGTAAGCAGACACTGTAGAAGTGTGTTGTGGTGGTATCAAAGTAAGATTTTCGAGGCTGGTTCTTTGTGGTCTTTTCCCTATGACGTCATTTAAATATTTGTGTAGGTGAAAAGTGTGGGTGATTCCCTTCTAAATGGTATGCAATATGTAGGGTCAATATTTGGCGGCGTTAATTAGTCGTATATAATGGATTGCTTATGCGCAAATAATTGTTCTTCCAAATGACATTGAAATTATATTAATACTGTGCTTATTATCCACTCCGTTTACATCGTTAGATGTTGTTTGTATGCTTGTCTTGACATTCGATTGTGATGATGGGCATTCCTGTATGAAAAGTTGTTGGAAAAAAGAAGGCGATTTTCGCGTAAAAAAGTCGGAGTTGACTCAGATCTGGTAAAATACCTGTTAAAGTTTTGGTAGAAAATTAAGATTAGGTTTTTCAAAGGTCTGTTGAGATTTTTCTCCTTGACAAGTTTAAATTCCTGCATACTCAATGCTACAGATAACACATTTTGTGGGACAGATTTTGACAGATCTTGTTTTTGCAGCATGTAGTTCTGGTTGTGCTGATTGCTCTCAAGCCAACACTTGTATGGAATGTCTTGATGGCTTCTACTTTAAAGACACTTTATGCTCAGGTAAATAACCATTGTAATGAATGTTCATATCATAGCTAGAGATTTCATACAATCAATAACCATATTTGAATATTCGCTTATAATTTTCTATGATATGAATATGGTAATATTTACACTGATTAGTTTCACCAAGAAACTGGTGTAAGTTAAAAAAAAGTTACAGCTGTCAATTACAAAAGATTATAGAAGTATTATTTAATGGACAGTCACCCAGTTAAAGGCTGTGCTCAGTGTCCGAACAAGTATTACAGTAGAGAAGGCATATGATGTGTTTTGTGCACTCTTAACCCTTTGCCGGTCGGAAAGGCATTTATGCCTTAATGCATGTCTTAAAATCGGTCTAAAACATACGTTCTTCAAACCCTCGTACTTACCAAACCGTCTGCAACATGCATCATACAAGACCACGTGGTGACTCAAATTCGCCTACTCCATTCATTAATCATCACCTTATTTCGCTATAAACCATTTTTTATAGTAAATAATATATTTTTTTCAAAGAAGACATACTTAGAGATGAAACACCAGTTTTCGGTACTCAACTTTGACCACTAAATCTAATTATTTGTCGTCACAAAACCCCATCGGCTTTAGTGTCAAAAGATTTTGCGTGCATTTTGCTATCTATTTGTAAACAACTCATTAGTATGCGGTGAACCCTGACCTCACAAAAATAATTTATTCCTTCATTATATTTCCTGTGTTTACGCCCATTTCTGAGGCTGTAGCCTCTGCCAACAGTGTTTAACAAGCATAGCAGCATTGCAAAACACGCATGCTGGGACAAGGCTACTGTTTCAGCCAATCACAAGCGTTTCCGACTGCGAAATTGACAGCTAACATGGCGGTAAGTGTGGACTACAAATATTTCTCTATAAAATGTAGATTTCAACGATAATGATGAAATGGAACCATTTATAATATCTACCAGTGTTTGGCGGACACGATATAGAATACACAAGGAAAGTGTCAGGAATGTGTTATTAGTCTTCATGTCGCAATAGCGGGAGATTTAGCAGCAAGTGCACGATCACTCAAAAATGGAGACGCCAGCAAAAGAAACAGGACTGCAATCTCTTATTTTGTGAATGAAACGTATGTCCGATATTAATATTAACAATTTCACATTATGCTGTATGCCATTCTGCGGAGAATGGTAGGTTATATGTCACAAAACACCTTGCATTCATACCATAACATCGGATCACCTCGGGCTGTCAAATGACAACGTTTTGAATCGAGAGATAAAACATGCGATGGCGTCGACGGACATGTCGTACAAAATACAAAATATTATGAGCTCTAAGTGTGAAAATAAGAATCTGCATCGCATTCCACATGTCCTGGGTAAGTATGATAATATTTAGGCTCTTCAGTAAACCTGCAGAACTCGCAGTAACTACGACAACAAAATCTGAAAATCAATGACATTGTGTGATGTGAATGTACGTCACACGTCCAAAATACGGCGACCGGCAAAGAGTTAAAGTTTCTTTCAAATAAACGGGGTATTTAAGTATGTAGTGCAATTTAACCCTCTGGACGCCATCTGTCGACAAAAGTCGACACACGTAAATTACGTCTATACTCGCCAACAGTCGACAAAAGTCGACAGAATCACTCAAAAAACAGTTCGAGTTTGACTGGCATATTCGTAGTTAAATACTCGTGGTTCAAGTCTCAAATTCCGGTCTGTCAACAACAACAACATTACCTTGACATTTCAATATATTTCTAGAAGGAAATAAGCAGTATAGTGTTAATATTTTAATTCTATTCGTGACAACGAATATTTGACAACCTAGCACGCATTTTCTGCTTCAATTTTGAGTCCTGAAATACTCTTATTTACGTTCGCAAAACCATAGCTTGTCATACATTGCTGGAAACGTGAAGGAACCAGCTTTGCTTTGAGGCCCAACATGAAATGTGAAACTAGACTTCAAGTTCATATCAAAACATTGAATTTTCAGCCTTGAAAGCGGTTTTCTTAGGTTCAATCGCCAGCATAACAATTTGGACAAGTGCTAAATGATGCAATAAGCCTTTATCAAGAGCGCTCTTACAAATCTATTGCAGCGCCCGCGCAGCGCAGCGCTGCGCAAAGGCTGATTAGTCTAATATCCCGGAAATCGGTAAGATTGTGACAAAATAGAAATTTTTGAAGAAGAATTATCATATTATTCGTCATCTACGCCTCATCTTATTGTATCTTGGATTCGGATCACAAATAAAGCGTTTGGCAAACTACCAAATAAGTGTGGACGTTGGATATCGAGTATTTCTATCAAATGGGATGATGTCTTTGTCGGGTGATAGAATGATCCCTGTCAAAGACCCACGAATATAAAGAAATCAAGTTTGAACACGTTTTTGGTGCGTATTATTGTAAGTAAAAATATATTATTATGAAATAGGGATGGTTTATGGTGTTTTTTTGTGTCTATCCTGGATAAAAAGTCGCTGCACTTAAAATTTCTACTGATACTACGACATTTAAAATCAACCACGCAAGCTGTCAAATGAATGGACGATTACTCGAAATTGTCAAAATGTTACTTGATACTGTATATATCTTTATTTATAATGGTGAAAATAAGAAACTAGACCGTCTCCTGAATGTGTAGTGTAAATGTGAAAATGTTCTGATGAAAAACATAAGAGCTACAAAGGATCATATTTCGACTATAACAATTGAAGCCCCCACTGTGAATAACACGTCACGAAAAATGCGTGTCTGGCACTGAGGGTGTATCATAGTAAATTCGCCTGGCGTCCCTCTGAGATTTTGCATTCGGCCCGAAGAAGTTGTTGCGAAAACAACGAAAGTCTTGCCAAAATGGTTAACATTGGTTTCTATTGGTATCCAATAAATTCTTTAAATATAGATAAAAGGTTCATTTAAAAAGTATGATGCTCTTTATTATTATTTCCCACAGGTTCCCTGGGGGAAATGATTGTTTTTGACTGGGTATGCACTGTGAGTGTGCTCTTCTGGCACACCTCAATGCTCAATTTTTATTTGCTGAACCTGACTTTGAGCCCAAGTTCAAACCCTCTGACACGTCGTCTTCTTTTGTTAAGGAACGCCCTGAGCTTTAAAGTACTTTTTTAACGGTCAAAGTCACATATCGAGAGTGCTAATGAAGCCGTCTATTGGTTAAATTATGTCACACCCACCAGTCCTACACTAATTTGCAGAGACAGCTTCCTTGCATAACAGTTTCGGAGGGACCTGAGCTGTCAATCACGTCGCATGGCCTATCAGGTGCAACATAGTAAAATTGTCATTCATGATATTATTTGACAAGGGTGTGTCCGCGGCAATCGTGCGCCTACGGTTCATTTTATTACTGTGACATTTCGATGTATTTTTAGACGCAAATAAGCAGCATAGTGTTAATATTTTAATTCTAAAATTCCTCGTCGCTGCTCTCTGCTGACACGCCCTTCACTCTGCGTCGCTGCTGCTTCTTGCCCTACGTCTTACTGTGTGATGGTTTGAACTTGCCCTGGCCGCTATCCTTCTGCCCCTTGGGGCAATACTTGCTGCCCTTCTAGTGTATCTTAGACCTGCATGCTTGGCAGTCTGTTTTGAACGCAGGACAGTTTTGTGGCTCGTGCTGCCACAAACACATTTGGCACACCTTATCCGCCTTGCTGCTCCTCTTGTAATCCACTGATTTCCCACTGAATGTACCACAGTTCAGCTGGGTGGCTTCATAAGCCTCAGCTTACGCTATGGCATCAACTAGAGACAGATCGTTGCCCTTAGCAATCAACTTCTTCTGTAATCCTGGCCATACGGTGCCCTTTTTTCGTCGGTCATGCTATGTGCGGCCATGAGTTCAATTCCGCGCTAGCCTGCACTTCACTTGTCACCACATGGTGCCATTTTTCATCATCCAGAAATTCGTTGATCACAAAGTACGAATCCATCATTGCTCGCCACTGTTCATAGATACGTTCGGGGGTTTCTCGCTCCAATTCAACATCGGCAATGGTATCCCTCCCGTAACTCGTGCTTTCGGAGCTGACTGAACTTTGCTTGTCAACTGCAGGAGAATTGCTGGTAATATCGCCGGATCCACATTTGCAGTTCCCGCAGCCGTATCTGTGCCATTCTGCTGTTGTCCTTCTGCATCACCCATCACAACTTCACCTTTGCACGTTGCGCAACCCTACCGGTCACTCGCCCACACAAAGATAGCACGTCTCGCAATAGAACACTTCCACATTTTACAGCTTCCACACTTCTTCACAGAATAGTCTTTCACTCGATGGTTGTAGGCTCGGCGTTGGACACACCGTCCCTCAGCACTCTTGACCCATTGCCACCATGTTGCAAGTCCGTGGCCGTATATGAAGGTGCATTGTATGTAGAGAAGGTGCGGAGTCACAGAACGTCAGATTACTGTAGTCGCTTTTAGTCATATCCATTCACACATCACATATATAAAGGTTCTTATACACACACATACGAAGATAGCTATATGACCTATTAGAAATATGTCTTACACTCTATACCCTCGGATACTATTACAGCAAGTACAGCTTCATAATGATAATACAATGATACCTTTCGTCTGTGAGCTTATATCCTAGCGTCATACGGAACTGCATGACAATCACCACATTGAGTGTAATCACATGATTATGGCCTACATGAGAACAAGGTATTTGTACACACAGTGTTTCAATCTGGTAGCTAAATACAGGATTAATATGTGAACCAGAGTTATATTAGTACAGTGCACCTATGCATTTATTACCAATGACATGTGGTGTGTTTATACAGTCGAACATCATAACAGGCTCCTGTAGGAGCCCTCGGCATCCAAACGGTTAAAACAGTCTCTGCCAGCACCGTGTTATCCACCGTGTTATCCGGACAGCCATATATCTGAACATCTTATCAATGTCCGGAGACGTCCGCATAAATAATCGTGGGTTTCACTACATTTTCAATCTGAGCTCCTTTTAGTAGCAGAAGATCAGTTTTTTTATAGAGGACATTTATGATAAAGACTAGCGTAAAACGCAGTGCGCTCCACGTATGCTTTCAAACTTAAATCCACTAAATGATAACGTGTACCGTATTTCTATGAACATCTTCGTGCGGATTACATACTGTTCTGTTTGATTGATAGCTGAACTTTTTTGGCCTCTAATGATTTGATTGGTCGAGAGCTTCCGAAATCTGTCAGCATTATTGCTGCCTTTGAATAAGGGCTTATTTTCAATAAGTAATAAGCCCGAATGGATTCATAAGTAGACCTGTACAGTAAATGGTCTGTATTATGTAACATAGCATGTAAAGGTTGTGTTTTAATAGTCATAAACAATGAGAAATTATCCTTGAATGGAGGTTACTACTGGGTTCTGGTATAGACATGATCAAATGTTTTTTGTTCTCAGAACCATCTTTTTTACCTGTCATTGCAACAGTTTACTGGCGGCTGTTCATGTCAACTGAGAAAACAACCGCCAGTGGCGGCTGTTGACGCGGGGAACTGACATGAGCCGCCAACGCCTGCAATGACAGGTAAAAAGATGGTTCTGAGAACAAAAAACATTTGATCAATGAGAAATTAGTTACTAATAAGAGTATGTATTTGGATATGCAGTTCACTTACACAAATTAGTTATGATCCGGGATTGCCTTCTGGTACATGATTTCATTAGATAACTGTCCTTTAGATATAAATGTACAATAGATAATGAGAATCATGTTGTCCCAATCAAAAGGAGAATATATAATCATGTCGACTGTATTTTTCACTTGTGTTTCTAGCTTGTTCAATCGGTTGTGCAACCTGCGAGGCATCAGACACGTGTGATGTCTGTAAGGCTGAATACCTCTTGGATGGGGGCAGATGCAAAGGTTAGTAGTAACTCACTTATTTTCCACCCAACCAAAGGAGGGTTGTGTTTCTGTCTGGGAGAAATGGCAGAAACTGTGAAGAAAAGTCTCATTTGCTCACATTATATTCCAGAATTAGTGTGTAAACTTGTGCTTAACAACAATGGCAATTACATATGCTCAAATATTTATTCATTTATTCCTGTAATGTGCAATTGAGAATAATTTTTATAATCCAATTTTTATAATCCCAATTTGGTGTGAACTAAGCTAGTGTAGGCAGTCTTGTCGAGTGAATGCTAAAGTGAATTGTAGCATTCACCCCTGTGAGTAGTCAGTCAATTAAAGTAACTTATTGCCCCAGAATAATAAGTAGGTACAGTACAACCTTGTTTAACTGGACACGTTAGGAACCTGGAAGGACATTCAGAAAATTGATATATCTGGATGAGCGAGGGGGCGGGATGGGCGGAGGTAAGAAATCACGTATTATCGTATGTATACGACCACGAGTGACTATGAACGATAATAGGAGATTTTTACAAAATGTCTTTTAGAACAACTCATCCATCACTTTTGGTTTGAAGTTGTTGATCTTAAAACGATATTCCTACAAAGACAAATGTGGTAGAACCTGATTTTATAGCCTGTGCATCTATATATTTAAAGGTACACGGCCACATTGAAATGCCACTATTTCACTGTTTTGAAACCTTGGTCTTTTCACCCAACAAAATATACATGAAAGACTTTGCATCTAATCCCCTAAACAAAGCACAACAATCTTAAGTATTTACTTTGCCTTTACCAATACTAATCCGTTAATAACATCTATCATTTCACATTAAATAAATGGATTAGTTTTGTTTAAACTTTGATACTGTTGATCAAGTGTACTGAAGTCTCGCTGCACGAGATTTGTGCGTTATAATAATCAGGTCAATACACTGATGACGTATGCTTTGGAACTGTCACTGCTGTTAGACTTGCATTCTTCAGTAGAGCAATATGATATTGCTTGGTGTTCACCTGTTGGTTGTTTGAGCAATTTATTTCATATACTTATATAATTACTGACCTTGCTTCGAAAGCGGCGCCCCCGTAGTGAATCTCGAATTTCGGACATTTTTTACCCACCAGTGCCGTTTTGCGCTTCAAACCTAGGCGCGTTCCCTGCCTTACTACTATTTCAATGTTCCCATAATCACTGTGCGTTTCAATCTCTCTTAATTTACGAGAAAACTGGTTCATAAATGTCGAGTCGACAACGGGTTTTCTACGAGACCGCTTACTTCCGGGTAAAAACGACTGTCCCGATAATAGTTTCACAACGGAGCACGTACATAACGTCCCCGCCTACTCGACACGAACCGCACGACTGTTGAGATTAATCGTCGTGCTGTTATAAATTGATGGACTATCCATTTGCGTCCGTAGGACGCGGGCCTGCTATAAACATAAAAGAAATTCACAAAACATTGCAACACATCACATTCATCTATACCTCTGCATGTCGCATACAGAGCTATTACGGTTCTGTAAAAATAGTCAATTCCACAGTTTGTGGTTACGTAATATCCGGTCCGTAAATATAGTCAGTCCCAGATGGTAAGTAAACAATAATATCTACAAAATGTATCACTTTTAATCTAATTTGTTAACAGACACCTGTTCTTGGATACGAACGTGCACGCTATCTTCACGAATGCATATCACTGATTGTTCAACATAAGTGGCAGGTAAGTAGATCTCACGATTATCAGTGAAAGTTGTGAAAAGCATGGACAGTGAGCGATAATTCCATTTCATGATAAACAGAATGTCTGATGACATCCGAGATGTGATTCCGAATCCACTGTTACAACCTCTATTATGATAATAAATAACTCTACAATTATGTTGGAGTGTCAATTCAAAACATTGTTCTCTATGGATAGTATGGTCAAAAGTCCAAATGAAAATGGCTTTCTTTGAGAAACCGACAAAACGCTAATCCTGGACTGTGTTTATAACCACTGGAATAATTTCACATTTTCATACACAAAATAGTCAGCTCCTAAAATAATCAGAGGGGGGGGGTCGGTCAAATTTCAGTGCATTATGTTTCACGCAAAAAAAATTCAAACAAAATGGATTTTTTCTTTTTTTTTTTACATTTTCGTTTCCATCACACAAAATTAGTCTCCGTGCGGACTGGTGGTGGTGGGTGGGGGTAGGGAAAGGGGGGTTTAGGGATCATAAGATTAGAGATCATTTGTTAATCAATTACACAGCACAACAGATTAGGACAAATACATATCTGTATCTATAAATTGGTTGACACCAAAAAGGTTGAATATAAAAACATTGATGTACTTATTTCCATAGTGGACCAAACAAATTAACATTAGACTTTTACCACAGGGGCAGTTTATAGATGAAAAATTCAAATAAGCTTTGTATCTCTCGGACCAAAGTACATAGGAGGCTTGGTCCGGGAGATACAAAAGCTTATTTTCATCTCTCCAGCGTTCCTACTGCCCCTTTTGACTTTTCCTACTTTTTTGAAATAGAAACCTCTGCCTACTTTTTTGTAGATAAAAATTGAACACATTTTTTAAGAAAAAAAAAATATTTGCTGGCATGTTCATATTGTTCTCTTAATAAAACATCTTAATGTTTTTCTTTTTAAAAACTAAACAACATCATTTTGATATAGTTTTTTCATATTTCTTTTTTTATGTCTCTAGACACCCCAATAAATGTTTTTTGTTGTTACTATAAATGGTTACTGAGGTAGATTATAGATAACATGAATATGGCATGTAAATTCCAATCTGCTCCCACGATTCCTAGAATCACCCGATTCCATGCTGTCTTGACACCACACCCATGACATGGAGCCTGGTGTTTACTTGCCAAGAAGTTTCAGTTCATTTGATAGTGGAGGTGCAACTTCCGACCTCACATTTTCATCTGTCCTGATCATTGCCCCACAACATGAACAGTGGGCAGACCATCTTTCAGGTCAACTTGCAGTGCCATCACACTATGTTTATTGGTGTACAAAGTGTACTTTACCGTAGTTGAGGCTGTCAAATCAATGCAAACAATCATTGCTGCCAACTGGGCCTGGCACGAGTTCAAAATTGATACAGTGTAACATCTCTTGTACATTCATTTTTACTTGAATTTTGATAAATCAGATTTGTCAGGGCATTGAACCTCTGTAGCAGAGCTATTTTTACAATTACCTGTGTTTTGAAAAACGAATATTCCTGACATAGCTTCATGACCTGTGTATCAAATCATTTCACCTAAACATTTTGTTTGTGAAGTATGGCAATTTTCAGGGGTTGTGAAATCTGGCCTGTCTATTTTGATAAAAAAACTTGGTAAAAGTGTGACATTTGGGTATGGGGGGCATCTCAAAGCCTCTGCACATGGATGCATGGTAAATTTTTATAAGCAAAAGATCATTGACAATAAAGTGATAACTTTTTTCCTACTTTTTTTTTTTACAATATCCTAAGACTTTTTTCTACTTTTTTATTCTGTTTCTTCCTACTTTTCTCCTACTTTTTTTGTGTGCTGCATGAATATGCATCGAAAATTATTTAAAGGGTTGTTTAATAGCAAAACTTCCTCATCATAATTTTCTTCATAAATTTTTTTTTGTTGTTACTATAAATGGTTACTGAATCAGATAACATGAATATACATGTAAATGTTAGTTGTTCTACTTTTCTTGACACCCCCCATCCCCCATGACATTTGGTGTTTATTGTAGAAATGGATGAGATGATAGTGCAGAAGTGCAGCAACCACAACATGAACAGTGGGCAGAGAGACAGAATACTGACGTTCAAGGATTATATGTACAAAGTGTAAACTAAAACAAACAATCATTGCTGCCAAGAAGTGGCACAGTTCAAAAACTTTAACATCTCTTGTACAATTGAATTGTATAACAGATCATCCAGGGTTTTGAACCTGTACTTTAAATCAATATTCCCTAGATTTAGCCTACAATTCATTTAAACATTTGTATGGCAATATCGAAATGCCCCTTGATCGTAGATTATGACATCTGGCCTACAGAAATCTGGTCATGTGGGTATGGGGGCGACTGGGTAAGAGAAATCGCAAATTATTGCCTTCTTGCGTAATAAGAGCAGTTAGGCAGCGCTACCAATCAGACACGGGTGTTTATGAAGGTCATAAATGTGCATAATTTTACATGCATTTGCTAATATTTGAATCAGTTTAATATCAACTAATAGTTCATGACTTTCCAGTAAGCCGACAAACTAAATATTTCTCTGAGACATCACCATCAAAATGGTCGTTGCGAGTTCAAGGATTATTCTAAACTAACACAACTTTAAATATTTACAGGTCATTTTCAAGTATAATTCGTCATATGCCATGTGTGGAAAGTACTTTCTTCATATGATTTTGAATGAGGATTACGAATCTGTAATTGGATTTAAAAAGCATTAAATGCAATTGTACCTGTAAATGGCCTTAGAACACATAGCGGAAGTACCCATGAACTTTTGAGTCTCGAAAGTAAATAAAAGACGAGTGCACAACTTATTTTGAAACTTGGAAGTGAACAATCATGGAATGATGAACCATATTATTCATACTTATGGGAGCCTAATTTTGATACCTCAAAGTTAAAACGCTATGTCAATTACAACTTATATTCACGCTGGTTATCTTTCTAGCCTGCTAAATTATTTGGTTCTCTATTTCAATGTCCAAAAATACTTTTATGACTATTTACTATTTTATCGACACTAATTTTATGAAGTCAGTTACAAAAACCAAACATTTAAGTTTATTGAAGTCAGTTTCTACCAAACTACATTCTATTTAAATAAAATTTAGAACTAAGTTCACAAATTAACAGGAAAATAACGTTTTCTGCCGTAAACATTCACCAAATAAAATTTCACGCACTGACAGTGAAATATAATTCTTATCAGCACGTTTGATTTTCAACATATCTCTATCAAACTCGCACTACTTGTTAATAACATGGTCTAGTTTCTTATTTTAACAGTAATGTAGCATAGTAGATGCAACAAATATTATAATTTTATGTATTTTCAAATCAACCTCAAAATGAATTGTTATTGTACTTCATCTTTTTTTGACCACGATAAAATGATTCAAACAATCCACAGCGACATTGAGTAACATGTACATCTTCAGTATAGTCACAAAATACCACTCATGCAAAATACAGAGCATTTGGTGTCAAATATTTCTCTTAAGAGGCAAATTTCAAGACAACAACTGAAAACCCACAGAAAAAAACCCACATGTCAACCTCCTATAAAAAATAGCAGCTTACAGCAAGATGCGTGAATGATAACACACTCATAGAATTATTTTTGACAAAATCCATTTGGTGTGCTATCCTGTCGTGCAAGTTAACAAAGAGTCAAGACTGATTTAAAAGGTTTTAGCTCTAATCTCAAATCACATTTTCTTGTCGGTGTAGTTTTTTATTGCAACATGGCTGTCGTGTTATTATGCAGCAGGAAATCCCAAAAGAAGAATCAGTGTAAGTATAAAAATGAAACGTGTTTTTTTATCGTTCAATAATGGCAGCCGGCGTTATCCCCAGGAATGAATTCCTCAGACTACAAAACGAGCAAAGAAAAACAAAAAAGTGTATCACATAACAATTTATTTCAAAGTCTTCTAAAAACTGATAAAAACCGGGTAAAAAAAACATATCTTTAAATGTTTTCGTTCTGAAAAATAAAAAATTCTGTATCATCATAACAATGAAACACGTTGTGCCGTAACCTTTATCACCAAGCGTGACAGTTTTGCTGCTGTCAAAATGCGCAGTGATAGAGGATCGCATCGTTATGCTTGTTGCGGGGCTCCAGTAAATAATTGTTATGCTGGTTTATGGGCTCCAGTAATTGACACATTTAATGCAGAAATATGACGTCATAGTTAATTCTAGCATTTTATTGGTCCATGGAAATAATTAGAGGAAGCTCTGCTCTATTTATAGATGCCAAACATGACATAGTTTGAATGGGGAAATCCCATCTGTTTTGGCATAGAAAAGTGTAAGTTTTTGCGTATTTTTTCGATGTAAGTGTGCCTCGGAACGTAATATGAATCTTTTTAATAAATTACATAGATGTTTTATTATTTCATAAGTTGTTTTTGTGAGTAGATTGAATAAAAACCTCTTTTATGTTCAATTTTTTTTTCCCATATAACTAATAAATAAAAAAAAATGTATGACAACTACAGTTTTGTCGGTAAATCCTTAACACTCTCACAGCTAGAAAATAAGTGAGCTGCGTGTGATGTTATTTTGGGCACCTAATTGCTGTCCACCTCAAGACGATGTTTGAAAAGGGCAGGCTCCTTGTTTGAGTCGGAGACATTTGTGTCCTCCATGTCGCCACGCGAAAAAATTCTCGAAATCTGACTCTAAAACAAAAACATTTAATATTTGTTATTTGGTACAGTATAAAATAGTATACAATGGGCCTGTGTGTGAGATTGAGGATTATGATTCAAATTCATAAAAATAGACATTGGTTTATAATGCAGTAATAATACAATGACTGCCAAGGCATAAACAAACACTAAAATAAGCTATAAAAGGGTCAGATTGCTACTTGTCATCTCGTATTGACTAGTATAATCTTGTGGAATACCATTAAAAGATTTTAGCAGCTAGCCATTTTGAAGAGTAGTAAATTCTGGTCATTTGAGGTATAGAGTTTGTGCAAGGAGGACGAGTCCATTTTTTGCATAACAAGTATATTTTTGAGTGGTACACATACTGCTGGTGAGCAGCACTCTTCCACCTAAGCCTGACCATGTTAACATCTAAAACCATTAATATGGATAAGAAATGATATAATGGAAAACCAACAACAAAAGTTTAGCTGAATATGCTTATATTAAGGTTTAGATATAGTTCTGAACAGCAAAACCTGTTAGTCCCTTGATTTGGCAAATGCATAGCAGTACCAATTCAGAGTTTTATCAAATATATTAACATTTAAAGATCAGAACACTATTAGCAGTCAAAAGAAATTTAAAACATCAAAATTGCAACATAATTGATGCTTTTAATATACCTGTGAAATGAAGTGAACAAATATCTGTCCCTGCTTTTCCCGAGCCGACCTTCCAATCGGCCCTACTTTTCATGATAAATCTATCCTACTTCACTTGTTCTGGATGTGCAGTGGGGAAAGTGAAGGTCGGAAACCGGGTGCTTTCATTGCTGCACCCCCCAACTACACATCGACGAGGCATATTGCTGGAAAAAGTAACATATCCTAGATTGAGAAGAGAGCATTCAAAAATGTTTATGTATTTTTTTGTTATAAATGTTATATATATATATATATATATATATATATATATATATATATATATATATATATATATATATATAAATATATATATATATATATATATATATATATATATATATATATATATATATACTTATATATATATATATATATATATATATATATATATATAGCCAATATATAGATAGTAAATCAGATTTGATTTGGATATAGTGCTTTGTGTCTTGTTATAGGAGCTATTTATAATTAATTAATTGAACAAGATCTAGTCCATTTTGGATTTGTTTATTTGGTACATTAATGTTTCATGCTTATTGCACTCATCAGCCAAATGGTTATTATATAAGCTCTAAAATAAATACATCTTATGTTTGGTTATATTGTTGCTTTTGCATTAGTTGGTTTATACTATGGAGGTTTTAACAGTACACAAATTGATTGGACTGCGATGATACATACTTAATATTCTATATTATAAAGTTTTTCAAGTTAATAGTCTAATAATTTGCCTAAGTTATTTTGCTAACCAGAATAAAATTTGTACATAATGCACTACATGTTATACTGAATATATATATATATATATATATATATATATATATTAAAAGGAAAGGAAATATTCTACGAAAGTGCAATTGACGATCAGCTTTTTTTGCCATTTGTATTAAATTCTGGTCATACACGTAGTAATTTTTAGCATGCATATAGAGCACAAATTGCACAATTCAGCCATACACACAGTTCCGCTGTCGTTGCAAATATTACATCATGTGTTTAAGTCAATATCTCAGAGACAAACTATTTTCATTTTTTGAACTGTGTTAAAGACTTTTATTCGCATAATGTTGTTGTGGATAGTTAAAAGTGCAGTGAAAATACGTGTTTAAAAAACCCAGCCGAATTGTGAGTACGGCCGCATTGTGCAATTGGTATTCTAGGCCTAGATCTACTATCTTAGAGTTAAAAAGAGGCTTAAAATCAAACCATTTCTAGGGGGAGCACACACCCACCCACCCCTAAATAACGGATATCTGCATTAAATATTAATATGGGCTACTACTTTACCCATATATAGACCTATAAATCAGCAGTGTACAATAAACACTGTTGTCAACAGAGCAGACCTACCATGGGCTTGCATTAATGATTATGTGCAAGCTAACCGACATCTAGCTCTGTGTAAGTGATGTACGTGTAAGTGATTTGGTCTAGGACTTCAGAAGAACAGTTTCACCAAACCTTTCATGACTCTTTCATGGCAGATTTGCACAGAGGGTTCAATTTTGACAAACCTTTTTTTGCCACTTGAAAGTTAGGATTTGTCAAATGGAGAGGAAATGAAGCAGAAAGTTAAGATTTATTTTTTGTTTCTCTGTAGCAATGGATTAGCAAATACACCCTCTTGAAAAATTAACAATGCCAAAATAGAAGACATAATCTCTAAATAAGTGACCATTTGTTCACTGAATCATGGAAGATTAGTCAAAGTTGGTGCATATGATCTCTAAAGATTATGTAATTTTTTCATGCTTGATCAATTCTAGAATTGCACACTATTGTTTAAAAGTTGCAAGCTATTGTTTCCAAATTCGCACTTTCTTTTGTCAAACTGGTTTACCATGTGGCACTGTGAATTTGGAAGTTGGCATCCGAAATCGGACTATTTACTAATAAGTGGTCAACCTTTAATTATCTCAGTATGCTACATGTCAGTACAGACCAGTTACATAAAAGTAGCTATCAGACTTTATTACATAATAATGACAAAAATGACAATAACTTACATTGTCATTGATGCAGAGCTGCTACTCAATCCGGGATTTAACACAAACTAATCCTCTTCACAGCACTAGTAATGACTAATGCCACTGGACTTCACTGCTGCTACTTAAAATCACATTTCACATATTCACCAATACAGTTTTCAAAGTACTGTCTAAGACTTTGCTGCACTTCACAAGTTTCCAATGTAGCTGTAAAAGCCTGTTGAAATCCTTTATAGACTTCACTACTTGTAACTTTTAAGACTGTGTACTGCAGACAACAATGCTGTTCCAAAGCATACGTCACAAGCATTTTACCCGAAAGCGAGGTTGTAAAGTAGGTCAATATTGATCAGTTGCAGAGATGGGGATATTGTGCAATTTATTAGAAAAATAGATTTGAGGCATTCTTCTTTGGTTTTATGATGCAATAACCAGCTAGAATAAATATATATTCATGGCATTAAAAAGGCTTTTTAACCAGAAGGTTCACACTCCAAATTGTTTTTTGGTCTGTCTACACTGCAAACTAAATAAATTAATTCTAATGATAAAAATTCAAAAGATTTTGTCATTCATCAAAAACGTTTATATAATTGTGCTTTTGTAGCAATTTGAAGGCAAAGTAAATGTTTTTAGATATGTTAGCCATTTTTTCAAACACATTTTTGTTTTCTAAACCAAGTATAGCAGGCAAAAATATGCTGATCGAGGTTAACATCCCCTACCGGGTCAACTTCCACAATGAAACTTACTAATTACTACTGGTAATAACCATCCAATGTGGAGAAAGCCATTGATAATTTCATGTGGAACATATACCTTTCAAAAGTATTTACTGTGATAAAATTCATCAGAAATACCAATTTAAATTGGATTAATTCATCATTCTATCATTCCGTGCAAAAATCACCGCAAATAACCCATGCTGATTGGTCAATCTCCGTGCAAAATTATGCGATGGAATGAACGCTGCGAAAAAAAAACACAGCGCTAGTCTAATCTCCTCACAATATCAATACAGCCGCTGGCGTAGTAAAGGCCATGAAGGCGTGTTAATGCTGTGCGGAGTACAACAGATTAGACTAACGCCTCCGCGCGCTCAAAAACTGCGGGAATTGACGTCTCCGTGCGCTCAAAACAACTTGAATGTTGAATGTTATATGGCAATGAGAACGTTATGATATGATTTATTTTAAAATAAAAACGAATCATACACTCATTTGGTGTGGATTTTAGTCATTTTAGTCATGATAGAATGGTTTTTGAGCACTCGATTGTCGGGTCTATCGTAGAATTTTGCACAGTGATGTGTGATTGACACTCACTGCGTTCGTGTCAATCACACATCACCGTGCAAAATTCTACGATAGACCCTCCAATCTCGTGCTCAAATCCTACAATTTTTAGATGTTTATTCCAGTGTTTTATACACTGGCTAGTACCCAATTAATTGCATCATACCGATCGTCACTCCGTCCGTCCGCCCAGTTCGTTACCCCTCGGCAGGTTGCATCGTTTGAGCTAGGATGCTCAAATTTGGCATGTCCATTGGAAATGGTGACCTCAATAACCCTATTTCACATGGGCCCAAATGGTCAATATTTGGGTCAAATATTGATCTTTGACCGCTATGAATCACATTCTTATTACTATCTGAATGTACAATTAAAAATCAATATTGTATAACCAAAAACTCCAGACACATTGGCTCCAAAAAATGCACCCACTTCTTAGACTAGGCAGATTTTCAGAAAATGTGCATATTAAGAGCGATGGAGGCATTTCATGTTTACGGCTGGCAAATAACTTTTTTAGATGTATTTTTAGGTGCTAAATTGATCTAAGGTGTTTGCCCGGCTCGATTTTCAACCGTTAACCCGTAAACGCGAAAAATTCAAAATGGCCGCCACCGAATCATGAAAAGTCACATTTAGCCATATCTTTGGTACTAAACATGGTAGAAACATAAATAAAATATCAAAATGTATGTTTCTTGGCACAAGGAATGCATTGAGATCATGATCGAACCTTAAATGTGTCCAGAAATCAAGATAATGACTGCATAATTTAAAATTTACCACTATTTACATGCATAATGTGCCGTCCCACCCTCATGCATCATTGGCTTGTGGTATATCAATGATATACATTTGATGCCATTTTTATTGTTTCTATCTGTGATATGTGTATTTGAGTGTGATAAAAAAGTCAAATAATGAAAAAATCAAATGTCCACATGTTGTTTATTTTTATATTTTGTGTTGAAAACAGCTAGTACCACGCAGGTAAGACTCCTTTTCGTGTGGAACGCTGACATCTGTTGCCGTATGTGTAACATTTGCAGGCCTCAATGCATGGTAGGCTGTTTTTCTGCAGTTACTCGCCTTACTTAGGCATCCTTTGCAGCATCCAAAAGGTAAGATTTCTGCACAGGCTTTTGGGATGGGCGGAAGGGAGATAGTAGACGTGGTAATAATTGACCATTTTTGCAATACCAACCCATTTCGGTAGTTGTGGAAAGAATTGGTGATGTTTTGTGAGCTTGTATCCCAACACTTGCTTGATAATGACTCCTCATTATGTGGAAACATGCTGCGTCTGAAGTTGTAGGTAAGGCTTCCTGTGGTGATCCCATGCAGAACAGTTTCATTCTTCCTTCATCACATGTTTCCGCTTTTGGTACACGGTATATCTGGCAGCTAAACTTCTCTGCAGATTTTGATATGTCATCAGTCAACTGGCCCCTTCCCAGTTGGCACAAATTTTCATGGTGCTCCTGAAACACTCGCCATGCCGTCTTCTTGCTGTGACCACTAAATTGAGATACAGTGTCGCATGCAGTGATTGCGTGATACGTGAGTATGGATGATACTTGCTCATTGGGTAGCTGACGACAAATATTATGTACTGGGATATATTTTGGATGTTTTGATGTGCCAGCTTTCATAAGCAACTTTGAACATCCCATTTTGTCATAGTGAGAGAGCAGTAACACAAGTACATCAGTATCCCTACTGACACAACCATCGACTCCATATGAGCATGGATACAATGTGAAATAATACATGGATCAGCTTCCTCATGACCAGCCTCAAGCATGGATAAATCGAGCGATGTGTCCGATGACTAAAAAATTGTAGAGTCTGTGAAGCCTCCACCAACAACCACTGTTTTACCACTGGGGCTATGATTGACAAGATGGTTTGACAGTAATACTGCAAGATCTGCCTTGTTATCATCAAGTCTAAAAAAATTAGACCAGTCTGTTGGCAGTGTAACTGATGCACCTTCTATTTTTTGCCGAACTGGCCTCTTGCCTTTCTTGCGCTTAGTTCTTGTTCCTGCTTTGATTGATAGTGATCTGTAGCAGTCAAATGTAACATCAATCCTCTGAAAGGCTGCACCCATTTTGTATACCGCTTCAGCAAATGCCTCCGCATATTAACCAATCGTGCTTATGTTTTGGGTTTTTAACTAAAGCCATCACCAGCGCCTGACCATCAATCAGCAAACAACTTGCCACCATCTAATAGAACAGTTGGCGGTGTCAGTACATCTTTGGTCAACACGTTGGCTAGCGGAGACTTGTCTGGTGAATGCAGTGTGCCACTGATTGTGGCGAGAGATAGCAGTACAGACATCAGCTCATGCGTTAAGATTTTGCTCAAGTCAACTTCACGACCAGCCCTGTAAGCTGTGATGAGCCGTTGTAAGATGTTTTTGTCTATCTTTATTGCGCTTTGTTTCTCTTTGAAGTCCTGTACAACCCTGTATAGGGAAGCAAATGTAACAGCTTTCTTCTTGTGAATGGGAGCCTTCAAAGCAGCATGTTGGTTATCTGGATCTACACAAATACGCTTTTCAACAAACTCCGCAAGTTGCTTTTTACCAAGTGTTCTGCTCCAAGCAAAAACTCCTGAATAGCTTCACTGGCCAAATCCTTGTTGAGCATGTTCTGTAGTGTATCTATCTTGTTCTGGAACACTCCATATTGCCTAAGTGATGTTGCCAATCTTCCTTCATCTCGATCATCTTTGGTCCTGCGTCCTTTGGTATCCTCATTGTGTGTATATGCATCATCATCGTCGTCGTCCACGGTACATGGCACATCTGTTTAGTGTGTGATGGTATCAGGGTTCTCTGGTTATAAGACAATGTCCAGATTCTTCCATGTGGTGGCCTATGACTCCAAGAAAATTCATTGCTATGTGCAGTCCTCCAAGGCAAGGTATCAGTATATTTTTGTATTGATCAACAGACCACTTAAGTTCCATCAACTTGGATAAAGGCCCTCATCCACTGTCAGAACTACATGATTCCGTTTCAATGATCGAGCTACATGCAACACCCTACTCACAACAGTGTTAAGTGTGTCAATATCGTGTGGAGTTTGTATTATGGGTAGGTACCCCACTGATGTTTGCTCTGGATTGACTGTGCTAGTTTTCTGATTGAATAATGTCAAAGAAGGCATTGCTTCCTGAGTACATCTTGTCATTATGAATACCAGGTCTTTCTCGTGGGATTTCTTTGGTGATGGGCATTCAGCCATTGATTGTGTGAACCATTCAGTTGTGATGTTCAAATAATGTGGTCCTCCAGCCATTCCTATGTTCAGCGCTGGTATTATGTCATTTATGGCATCTGGGATACGTTTGGGCAATATGCTGAGGCATTTGCTGAAGCTCTATACAAAATGTGTGCAGCCTTGTTGGTGGAGGCTTTACAGACTCTACAATTGTTTAGTCATTGGACACATCGCTCAATTTATCCATGCTTGAGGCTGATCATGAGGAAGCTGATACACGTATTATTTTACATTGTATCCATGCTCATATGGAGCCGATGGTTGTGTTAGTAGGGGATACTGATATACTTGTGCTACTGCTCTCTCACTATGACAAAATGGGATGTTCAAAGTTGAAAGCTGGCACATCAAAACATCCAAAATATATCCCAGTACATGATATTCGTTGTCAGCTACCCAATGAGCAAGTATCATCAATCACGTATCACGCAATCACTGGATGCGACACTGTGTCTCAATTTAGTGGTCACAGCAAGAAGACGGCATGGCGTGTGTTCCAGGAGCACCATGAAAATTTGTGCCAACTGGGAAGGGACCAGTTGACTGATGACATATCAAAATCTGTAGAGAAGTTTAGCTGCCAGATATACGGTGTACCGGAAGCGGAAACATGTGATGGAGCAAGAATGAAACTGTTCTGCATGGGATCACCACAGGAAGCCTTACCTCCAACTTCAGACGCAGCATGTTTCCACATAATGAGGAGTCATTATTAAACAAGTGTGTGGATACAAGCCCACAAAACACCACCAATTCTTCCCACAACTACCAAAATTGATTGGTATTGCAAAAATGGTCAATTATAACCACGTCTACTCTCCCTGCCGCCCATCCCAAAAGACTGTGCAGAAATCTTATCTTGTGGATGCCTAAGTAGGGCGTGTAGATACAGAAAAACAGCCTACCATGCATTGAGGCCTGCAAATGCTACACACACAGCAACAGATGTCAGCATTCCACATGACAAGGAGTCTCTTACCTGCGTGCTGCTAGCTGTTTTCAACACAAAATATAAAGATAAACAAAATGTGGACATTTGATTTTTTTCATTATTTGACTTTTTATCACACACAAATGTGCCTAGACTATCTTGGTAGTGGATATAATCAATAATCAGCCATTCTATCATTCCGTGCAAAAATCACCAACAATAACCCACGCTGATTGGTCGAGGGGCCTTCTTAAAAACACGATATGCATGTTGCTAAGGGAAGATATGCACACTGCTAAGGGCTGTAACGCGCATGCGCAAATCAGCACGAGTAAACATTTTGACACATCTTCCGACTTCCAACTAATATTTTACAAAATTATAGTTGTTGGATTAATTATTTCTTGGTGTCAAATCAATCGCATATTCGTCCTTTATCATTCACAAATGTTTTTATAGTGGATAATTTCGAAACTATGCTAAATATTCAAAGGTTTTAACTGAATAACAGACGCTGACGTGGCATGGTCAAAATGGCAATGAGAACCTTATGATATGATTTATTTTAGAATAAAAACGAATATGACACCAGGGCTCGACATAGCCACTATCCCGCTATCCCGAGGATAGTAGCTTTTGTGAAGGGATAGTAAAATTTAGAAGCTGGTAGTCCGCCGGTCTAGAATGATTTTAGGGGACCGATAACGGCTGTTATTTGCCAATATAATATGCACTTTCCATTACAAATTTGAAGCCTCAAATATTTTTATTTGTCTGTAATAAACCAAGGCATGTGATATATGGATGGAATCGTCTTCTCACTATCTTCAAGACTTCAGTGATTCTGAACTTTATTGAATATTTTGGACTTCAAGTCTTGAATACATTTTTTCAGTGCAGTGGTTAGCAAAGTATATTCTTAGTAGCAAATGCACAGAAAGATAATGTTTTGAGGGAATATGTAAAAGATAAGTCATTTCACTTATGAAATGTTTCTGTGATTTATTTGTATGGTGAAGTGATGAATGTGATGAATTTGTATGCTTGAAATTTCATAGTCCATGAATTTGTAAAAAAAACTGATTTCATTGAATATGCAATCAGAACATTCCATTCATTTACTACAATAAAAACAACTTTGATAGTATTTTATATCTAAACTTATTCAGTATTAAAACATTTTCCATTCTCCAAAATATGGTAACTGCATTTAACCTGATAATATACAACACACAACAGCAATGAATTAAAACAGAAGATTTCCTGAAAAATGACAAATTTATGCTGCCTGAAACATGTTCATGTTGCATCAAGAGTACCCCAGAATGGCCCCTTTTGCCTCCAATTTTTCAAAATTTTTTCTGGGGAGGGGGGGGGGGCGGGGGCATGCCCCGGACCCCCCTAGTCAATCGACGTCTGCGGCGCAGATAGCACGCGCCGTTGGCGTATGCTTGCTGGGATATTCTGTTACTAGAAGGGCTAGCCAACTTCTCAACTAACTAGCCCTTCTGTCTATTTAATTAATACTTCTTATGTCAAGCCCTGTGACACTGATTTAGTGTAGATTTTTAGTCATGATAGAATGGTATTTGACCACTCGATTGTCGTGTCAATCATGAAATTGATTATGCTGACGTCTAATTTACCCACTCGGAGGCCACAGCCCCCCAAAACACAGTACTATGTGAAAAATCAATAATTCTAAATGAACAAAATATATGCGAAAAAAAGCGCTACAAAAACTGATACAGTCCCGTTGTTTCTTGAAATACACTCTTACAATTTGATACTGCCCCTACATATTATATACTGTTGGAAACGTTGATGTTTGCACTTTCAGATTGTGGTTTCAGATATTGATTTTTCTTAAGTACCAACAACTCATGATTCTGCGAACTTAGGCACCAGTAAAAATCACTCCCCCGAACGTTCTCAATGTTTGGTGTTACATTGCAAAAATGCGTCCATCAAGACACATCTTGGAAAGGGTTTCAATCGTAAGTTTAACCTCTTGTCTGCAATATATCAAAATATTAATGTTTTTTGGTCGGTGCGCATGGTCCCAAAAAAAGCAAAAGACATTTTGTAACTTTGATCATTTCTAACAGCTCCCCTCCATTTAAACACATTATAAGAAAGTTGACCTAGATAACTTCCGGTACTAGTCGCATGAATAACAAACTTAATCGGCGTGGACGCATTTTGTTAGCACAAGATAGCTCTTTAAAAACTTTTTTTCATGTAGGATGGCATTTCAGAATATTAAGATTCGAATGCGCAAGCATCGTATTTTGTTAACAAACTTGGGCTAAAATGTGCATTTTGCGAGAGATAAGCCGAGCATGCTCAATTTCACGATTGACACTCCAATCTCGTGGTCAAATCCTACAATATATAGACAGTGACATTCCAGTGTATTAAACACTGGTTTGCCCACCTGTGGGCGCTTTTCATTGATCATTTAAAAAATACAATATTCCAGTGTAACTACCTTCGACAACTTCAGGGAGGGTAATCAAAGCTCTATGTGAAATCTTTTGCTACCCATGGGTGTCCTGCTGAAGTGGTGTCTGATAATGGACCTCAGTTTGATTCAGAAGAATTTGAAGCTTTTTGCAAAGGATTGGGGATTCCGACACATCACATCATCACCGAGATACCCACAGTCAAATGGAGCAGCTGAAAAAGGGCAGTACAGACAGCCAAAAACATTTTGAAGAAGAATACTAACCCGTATCTTGGTCTATTAGCATACCGGACAGCACCCTTACATAATGGGAACACCCCAAGTCAGATTCTCATGTCTAGATTATTGAGAACGAATCTACCAACCATCGCAGAAAAACTCCAACCAGAAACTGTTAATCCAGAGAATCTGAAAGAGAAAAAAGATCAATATAAAAAGAACTACGCCAGAAACTACAATGAAAGACATAAAGTTATGAATTTACCGATCCTCCGCCCAGGAGATCAGGTGTACGTAAGAGATCAAGGTAAATATGGAGATGTTATTGAGAAAGTGAGCCCAACCAAGATGTCTGCTGCGTTTGTCAATACGCAATACTGATGACATATCAAAATCTGTAGAGAAGTCTAGCTGCCAGATATACGGTGTACCGGAAGCGGAAACATGTGATGGAGCAAGAATGAAACTGTTCTGCATGGGATCACCACAGGAAGCCTTACCTCCAACTTCAGACGCAGCATGTTTCCACATAATGAGGAGTCATTATCAAACAAGTGTGTAGATACAAGCCCACAAAACACCACCAATTCTTCCCACAACTACCAAAATTGATTGGTATTGCAAAAATGGTCAATTATAAGCACGTCTACTCTCCCTGCCGCCCATCCCAAAAGACTGTGCAGAAATCTTATCTTGTGGATGCCTAAGTAGGGCGTGTAGATACAGAAAAACAGCCTACCATGCATTGAGACCTGCAAATGCTACACACACAGCAACAGATGTCAGCATTCCACATGACAAGGAGTCTCTTACCTGCGTGCTGCTAGCTGTTTTCAACACAAAATATAAAGATAAACAAAATGTGGACATTTGATTTTTTTTCATTATTTGACTTTTTTATCACACACAAATACATATATCACAGATAGAAACAATAAAAATGGCATCAAATGTATATCATTGATATGCCGCAAGCCAATGATGCATGAGGATGGAACGTAACATTATGCATGTAAATAGCGGTAAATTTTAACTAATGCAGTCATTATCTTGATTTCTGGACATATTTAAGGTTTGATCATGATTTCAATGCATTTCTTGTACCAGAAAACATACATTTTGATGTTTTATTCATGTTTCTACCATGTTTAGTACCAAAGATATGGCTAAATGTGTCTTTTCATGATTCGGTGGCGGCCATTTTGAAATTTTCGCGTTTACGGGTTAACGGTTGAAAATCGAGCCGGGCAAACACCTTAGATCAATTTAGCACCTAAAAATACATCTAAAAAAGTTATTTGCCAGCCGTAAACATGAAATGCCTCCACCATTAACATTTTCTGGAAATCTGCCTAGACTAGTGGATATAATCAATAATCAGCCATTCTATCATTCCGTGCAAAAATCACCAACAATAACCCACGCTGATTGGTCGAGGGGCCTTCTTAAAAACACGATATGCATGTTGCTAAGGGAAGATATGCACACTGCTAAGGGCTGTAACGCGCATGCGCAAATCAGCACGAGTAAACATTTTGACACATCTTCCGACTTCCAACTAATATTTTACAAAATTATAGTTGTTGGATTAATTATTTCTTGGTGTCAAATCAATCGCATATTCGTCCTTTATCATTCACAAATGTTTTTATAGTGGATAATTTCGAAACTATGCTAAATATTCAAAGGTTTTAACTGAATAACAGACGCTGACGTGGCATGGTCAAAATGGCAATGAGAACCTTATGATATGATTTATTTTAGAATAAAAACGAATATGACACTGATTTAGTGTGGATTTTAGTCATGATAGAATGGTATTTGACCACTCGATTGTCGTGTCAATCATGAAATTGATTATGCTGACGTCTAATTTACCCACTCGGAGGCCACAGCCCCCAAAACACAGTACTATGTGAAAAATCAATAATTCTAAAATGAACAAAATATATGCGAGAAAAGCGCTACAAAAAACTGATACAGTCCCGTTGTTTCTTGAAATACACTCTTACAATTTGATACTGCCCCTACATATTATATACTGTTGGAAACGTTGATGTTTACACTTTCAGATTGTGGTTTCAGATATTGATTTTTCTTAAGTACCAACAACTCATGATTCTGCGAACTTAGGCACCAGTAAAAATCACTCCCCCGAACGTTCTCAATGTTTGGTGTTACATTGCAAAAATGCGTCCATCAAGACACATCTTGGAAAGGGTTTCAATCGTAAGTTTAACCTCTTGTCTGCAATATATCAAAATATTAATGTTTTTGGTCGGTGCGCATGGTCCGAAAAAAGCAAAGACATTTTGTAACTTTGATCATTTCTAACAGCTCCCTCCATTTAAACACATTATAAGAAAGTTGACCTAGATAACTTCCGGTACTAGTCGCATGAATAACAAACTTAATCGGCGTGGACGCATTTTGTTAGCACAAGATAGCTGTGTCATGGCCAGAAATATTGGACATTTGCATATACATGTTTTATATTAGGAATACACGAAAATATGATTATGCCATCAAATTACTACAATTTTTATCATTTTTCCGGAGCTAACAAATATAACCTTGGGATGACCTTTAGGTGACCTTGACTATAAAACAACTATATTCACAATTTCAATACACATATTTTGGTGGCATTATAAAGATCTCTAAAAATAAACAAGTTTGGTGAAAACATCATTAAAATCGGTTAAGAATGATGAATCTATGAGCTATAGAAGATGTGGTGAAGGTCATTGGTTATTTCTATTGATTTACAAGGGAAATTTTAGATTTTCTTGATTTACTTTTTAAATATGTTTTTAGTCACCAAGCTCTGGGTAGATTTATATTCTGTGCATAATTTGGCAAATCTATAATGCTAAATAATACATGTTAGAGCAAAATTGGAGTTGCGTTTTTGATTTTTGTGAAAATCACCCCTCCCCCTTATATTATAAAGGAAACAGTGTCCTAAATACATACCAACTTTCACTGAAAAACGCAACATGAATCTTTATTGTACACATTCCAAATTCGTGTAAGTCATTTCCATATACACTTAATTTTATAAAACCACCCAGAGCTGATGCGTGTGTTGAGTTAAAAATTTTAGATAAACCTTTTATTGATGGGTGTAGCGAAGAAAAGTAAAACGCACACCTGAAAAATTCGTATGTTTGAATCGAAAACATGTCATTTGGTCAATGCCCAATAATTTTTTTATTAATTGACATATCAAGCTCATCCAAAAAGCGATGTCATTAACATGAATCATTTGAGACCATGCAAAATATAGATCAAATTTGAAGTACATCATACAATATGAAAACACGTATTCATTTCATAGCCATGTACATTTCATACAAGAATCATAAAATCATTGAAAAAAGACCCATTATGATATAATTGTCTAGTGCAAATTGCATATTATGTCCAAATATTACTTGGATATATATATGTGTATATTTGTCAAAATGAACTTGAATATTAGTTTAGTCTAGTCTAATATAACCCACTGCATGCCTAAAATTTGTGGGGCCCAGCGGGATTGTCATATGGAGGGTTTAAGAAAAGGAGGGTATAGCCAGAGTATTTCATATGGGGGAAAGGGAGGCGCACAACCACTATGATACCTGCATATAGAGCATACAATCATATGCAAAATTTTTTTTTAACATCTGTACAACCACCTCGTACACACCTTCATTGGTCGGGGGGACGGGGATAAAAACCGTTTGGTTAGATCTAGAGAACTAATTGCAATTGAACTGTACCTAATTGTCGGATCTTGGTCTACGTATAGTGATATTAGACAGCTATTAAAGGAGTTTTTTTTTATTTTATTTGTTTTATTACTATTAATTAACAGTGTCAATTTTTTGTACACCATTAAAATTTTGACATGGAATTAATATTACTGGAGACTAGGTTTCACAGTTAATTGTAGGCCTATTACGTGTATTAGGTCAAACACAACGCGTACGAAAAAACAGAATCACGGTATTGATTATATATAAGAAGATATTGATATATTTTTTAATTTTTTACTTATTCATGAATGTCCAAACGACTGCGACGATAAAAAAAACAGTACAAAAGTCGTCTTTGCAGAAAAAAGTACTATATAGATCTAGATCTAGGCCTAATTGCGTCACACAACGTGCAAACGTAACGTTCACTCGTAGAGCTAGATCTAAGTTCTTTAAAAAGTACAGTCAAACCCTTTTATATAGACACCGAAGGGAGAAATGATTTATGGCCACAGAATACAAGTGTTTGAATAAGAATGTTGACGGTTTATATGATATATAGCGTATGGGATGTTTCTAATATATAATGCAGTTGATGAACAGATAATCATAAATAAGCCAAGTTTCAAAACGCACATGAATACACTAATAGTCTACAGGCAGACTGCCGATTCGAATCTTCTCGTCCTGATAACGTCAATAGGGTTGCATATCTAGGTGAATTGAATGATCCCATGACATTTTTATAACCATCTATTTTGTTAGACGCATTATATACATACTAACAGTACATGTATATACTAAAATGACCAGAATATTCAGACCGTCAATGAAATATCTGGCTTGTTCTGGCTTGTGTTTACAATAGGTTTCCTAGAATACAGAGCGACCAGCGTAAATCACCGTGCCCTTGACGTGTTCTTTCAAACGTCAACCGTTCAAACAATAACTCACACAGCATTTCTCTGAATACCTTGCACGCATTACGTGATCCTTTGTAGTTCTGGTTTATTGTGTTAGTACATTGTATACTTTCACATAGAAGTGTCATTGACGTAGTGTTTGTAATAAAAGCATAGATTCTTTTTTAACGTTTGTATACTTATATTTATTATTGCTGTTATTATTTTTTGTATTGTGTTGGGGAACACATAACAATGAGCAGTGACCAATTGGCCAATACCAAGTACCCCCCTCACAGAAGAAATGAATGTCTGTGAAATAGGACAAAAGTAGTCCGGTCAAAAAGCTGTATCGGGTCTAGACCCGATACAGCTTTTCCATATCGGGTCCCTGTATCGGGTTCCTAGCCAATCCGATAACCCAATGAATATATAGTCATTGGTTGATAAAGGCTAACATGACGCATATTTCTGGGCATGTTACACTGGCTTACACCCCATTAATTGCGCTCTTCGTTCCGTCCGTCCTTCCTTCCTTCCGGTTCGTTACCCCTCTACGGGTCGCATCGTTTAAGCTAGAGTGCTCAAATTTGGCATATAGGTTGTACATGGTGACCACAAGAACCGTCTTTCACATGGGGCCAAATGGTCCATATTTGGGTCCCCTTTGGACCATTATTTGGTCCATTTCTTGGTGTTTCCTCTCTACAAGTCACATTGTTTCAGCTACAATGCTCAAATTTGGCATGTAGGTTGTAAATGGTGACCACAAGAACCATTTTTCACGTGGGACCAAATGGTCCATAATTGGGTCCCCTCTGGACCATTATTCATGATTCCGAAGCCCCGCCCCTTTCTATCGATTTGTTACCACGTGCATGAAGGTCTCACAAACATTCCTATCACCTGTAGTAAATAGAGAGAAATTGCCGGCATTCTACCCAAGAGTTTTGTATTAAAGTTGTGCTAATCTTCTTACTTTTAATTTGGGGTGAATTCGGAAACCTATGTTCTACAACATACCAGAATAGTATTCTCAGAAATTTTGCTTGGACATTTAGTTTTCCATCTTTTTGCATCCACTACCAAATGACCAGTCCCGTGACAACGGGTTATTTGAGCCGCTACTCTTATCACATATTATACTTAGTAGCTCTTACTATTTTTGTCAGAACATTTCCACATTTCCAGTACACATTCTGAAGACTGTCTAGTTTCTTATTTTCACCATAATAAATAATGATATATACAGCAACAAGTCCGATTTGGACAATATCGAGAGCAAAAATCTGTTTATAACACCTGCTGTTGTTAAACATGTTTTTAGACAAAAACTGTGCACGCACTAGCGTAGCGTTAGCCTCGTTCAACCCGACCATGGACTGTATTGAATTGAGTGCAGCCTTCACAGTAGCTTGTTGATTGAGACTATTATTCATTAGAAAAAGACCTCTGAAATGTCACATATTTCAATGCTTTCTATTATGTCAAACCAGTGTTTGTGAGACCAAGATGGCGGCTGTTATGTTTACATCTCTCAGAGCGGTCACTAATTGGCTGACAGACTTGAAAGGGGCGGAGATCGGAACTATGAATTTGATCCATTTCTTACTGTTACCTCTCTACACGTCACATCGTTTGAGCTAGGATGCTCAAATAATTTGGTTTGTCAGTTGAAAATGGTGACTTCTTGGACTCAAAATGGTGACTTCTTGGACTCTATTTCACATGGACCCAAATGGTCCATATTTGGGACCATTACAGACCATCTTAATGTTACTCCTCTACAAGTCACATCGTTTAAGCTAGAGTGCTCAAATTTGGCATGTAGGTTGTAAATGGTGACCACAAGAAACCTATTTCACATGGGACCAAATGGTCCATATTTGGGTCCCCTCTGGACCATTATTTGGTCCATTTCTTACTGTTACCTCTCTACAAGTCACATCGTTTGAGCTAGATACTCAAATTTGGTTTGTCAGTTGAAAATGGTGACTTCTTGGACCATATTTCACATGGACCCAAACGGTCCATATTTGGGACCATTACAGACCATCTTACTGTTACTCCTCTACAAGTCACATTGTTTGAGCTACAGTGCTCAAATTTGGCATGTAGGTTGGAAATGGTGACCAGAAAAACCCTATTTCACATGGGACCAAATGGTCTGTTATTTGGGTCCATTCCGGACCATCTAACCGTTACTCTAGAATCTACAAGTCACATCGTTTGACCTAACATGCTCAAATTTGGTTTGTCAGTTGTAAATAGTAACTAGTATTAGTAACTAGTAAACACTGGTTTGTCACCTATGGTGACGCTTTTCATATAATACATTTACTTACAATATATAATACAATACAATAATACATTTTACTAAAACTTGTGTAATAGATGGGAAGTTCATGATAAACATCAGTTACAAATACTTTCCCAGGGATAGGATATTTCATTTCAAATGCTACTTCATTGGTCTCACGTAGAGGTAATGGCAGTTCCATCTCTACTAATAACTGCATATATGATAAGGCCCATCTGTATTCAATGGTGGAACCACACATCAATCCTCCCTGTACTTACGGGCATTGCTTTAGCAACCAGCTTTGCAATTGCATTGATCTCATTTTTATTACCATGATCAAAACGGGATTGAAGTTCAGCTGACACACTTGGCCAAATGTCTTTGCAATATGAGGTTTTTGTTCCTTCAATGAACCAAATCCAAGTACGTTAATTAATTCTAAGCATGTAAATCAATTCCTTACCATAGAAAACTTACCAGATGACACCAAAATCACCTTTCTATCACAAATAATAAGAAAGTTATGAGCTTTTTATGTCCCAGAATGAAGGCGAAGGCGGCCATTTTGTTTTTCGCCCGTAAAAATTTCTGCCCAAGGTTGCCAAAGTGGCACCCGCCCGATTCTTGCTCATAACACCCCAGAGTACCATAATCAACAATAAAACATCATACATCCAACAAAACACGCTTCAGCTGAAAATTCTTATTTGACAACTGGACTAATATTTTTTTAGTTCATTTCTTTAGTGCACAATATGTTTTTAAAATAAAATATATGTATGTACTGTACAACATCATTTAAAAACTAAAGTGATACTGCTTTGACCGTGTGTGTCAAAAGTCTCTTAAGACGATTTCTGGATCGATTTTTTCTGCTTGGTGTACATTTATTAATCTGATGAAGGACGTATAGAGTAGTAATTGTAATTGTAATTGTAATAGAATTTCAAACTTGTAATAGAAATGAAATCTGGTACACAGTGTCATGCACAATCCAATGAAAAAGAGTACAGACTCAACACGTTATAACATATTGTGATATAGCATATTTTATATCATGTTATGCATTTGCAGGATGTGGTTCTGGTTGTGCTGCTTGTGACGATAACGGAGAATGTAACACATGTGAAGATGGCTTCTACCTAGAAGAAACTTCATGCTCAGGTCAATAACTATTTTAAAAAAAATCATAGAGTTGTGGTACAATCAATTTATAACACTCTGTGTCACACCCTTTTCAAACTTGTTATAGAAATCAAATCTGGTATGAAATACCATGCACAATCCAATGAAAAATAGTACAGACTCAACACGGTATAACACATATTGTGATATAGCATATTTTATCTCATGTTATGCATTTGCAGGATGTGGTCCTGGTTGTGCTGAGTGTACTTCTGCCGACACTTGTACCACATGTGAAGATGGCTTCTACCTTGATGGATCATCATGCTTAGGTCAATAACTATTGTAAAAAAAATTCACATCATAAACGTGTCGTACAATCAATTTGCAACACTATCTGTGTCACATTCTTGATGCTGTTCTCTAATTGGCTGAGAATTTAGGTCATGGCTTCTACCGCCGAGGAACTTTATGCTTAGGCCAATAACTATTGTAAAAAAAAATCATAGAGTTGTGGTAGAATCAATTTATAACACTCTGTGTCACACCCTTTTCAAACTTGTTATAGAATTCAAATCTGGTACGAAATACCATGCACAATCAAATGAAAAAGAGTACAGACTCAACACTGTATAACACATTGTGTGCATATTTTTAACACATCTTATGTATTTGCAGAATGTAGCCATGGTTGTGCTGATTGTGCTGATGGTTACGGAGCCCAGGCTAATGGGGGGGCGTGTTACCCAAAATGCACCTTAAAATTAAGCAGTGTTTTCCAATATTGGTCATTGGATGGGGGGACCAATGAGACGGGGGACTATAGAGCTGATCCCATTGTAATGTAGTACATTTTTAACACATCTTATTTATTTGCAGGATGTAGTCTTGGTTGTGCTGGTTGTAATGTTGCCAACGGAGAATGTGACACATGTGTAGATGGCTTCTACCTAGACGGAACTTCATGCTCAAGTCAGTAACTACTGTAAAAAAAATCATAGAGTTGTGGTACAATCAATCTATAACACTCTGTGTCACACCCTAGATGCTGTTCTCTGACTGGCTGGGAATCAAATATTATTTCATATGGACCGGGCAATATTGCCCTTTGCAAGAAAACGCATTCTTTGATTCTGGTTTTCATGGCAGAAGCAAAATTGATTGGGTGGACAATTTTTTGTGGCTGCACTAACTTTTAGTTCATCACATTATACTATTCAATGTGGAGATTATAATTCAATTAAGCCACTCTAATACAGTCAACTGTGAACTGTTTAGATTACTATCTTTATACTAAAATTAATCCCAGTTTAACACCTACACATCTTTAGTTTCTTCAGCAATAATGTATTAGCACAAATCCTCTTCAAAATATGAAAAATAATCTAATGTGTGATATTACAGTCAGACCCTGTTAACACGAAGTTGAAGGGAATTGAGTGCTCACCTCGAGTTATCAGAACTTTGAGTTAACCGAAAAGGTTGATTGACAACTCAGATGTGTGATAATGGAAGATCTTTACATAGAATCGTGTTCGTATGCGACTTTTTACTCTTTGTAAAGTTAAGGTGTTCCCACTTCTGAAGAGCTCCACTCATACCCCTGATCTCGGTTCTTCGCAGCATTTGTCGTACGTTTCCGCCAAATAGTCAAATATACATTGAAACGCTCCCCACAGTTGCCTACATGCAGCAAGCGAAATTTCCCACAGTGTTTAGGCTGCCAGAAATCACTGTATGACGTCATACTTTGTGTGGGCTATTCCAAAATGCCTGTAATAAGAGCATGAAGATGTGCTAAAGGAAACCTCTAAAACTAAGAATAGACAAAGAAAGAACATCATATTAGATCACAAATATGTTGGATAATGCAGAACATTGTGAAGAGTCTGTGTATCTCAAAAGCCAGGCCGGGAAAGCCGCTGCCTTCATTTACAAAGCTATACTATAGACATTTGAACCAACCATTTTTGACTGCGTACCTAATTACTTGACAGCATTTATGCTGGTTCTATTGATGTTCAACGTGAGATGAAAGTTAATCAAAACACAATTTAACTGACAATGTTCTTTAGAAAATTATTTAAAGTTGATGAGAACGTCTAGTAAAAAAAAAAAAAAGTTTTGTGAATCATCACAAAACTTTGCTCACTGATAGATAATAATTTATAATAATGGAAAAAATTAATATTAACGCACATCTTCAGGCTAGATTTTATTATAAAAAAATATTTGTGTCAATATCTTTGTGATATATTACAATGCGAATGAAAGGAATGGCTAACCTATCGCAATTCAATCTGCAATTTCTAAAAAACTTTCATGTGAATTGCTGTAAAACTAATTTTCCCTTAAAGCTTAACCTATATACTATCAAAAAATAGCAAAATAATGATACCTCTTCAGGCTAGTTTTTGAGATATAATTATTTAAAGAAAGGTATCTAATATCCTCAACGTGTGATATTACAGTAAATAAGTAAAGTAATTTACACACAATATATTGTTATAATGCCAGAATAAATATTGGTTATGGTTATTTGAACATTAAATCAGTGACTTTAGTAAGATAATAAAACTATAATTAGGTATCAAAGGCATAAATAAAGTGCTATAGAATAAAATTACTAACAAAGAGCGCCAATCCAAGTGTTATCCATAGATGCGTTTCTAGTAAAAAAAAAAGTTTTGTGAATCATCACAAAACTTTGCTCACTGATAGATAATAATTTATGATAATGGAAAAAAATAATATTAACACACATCTTCAGGCTAGATTTTATTATAAAAAAATATTTGTGTCAATTTTACTACTTATGCAATGTTTAGCCAGCAGGTGGCAGCATTATGTCACTTATGATCAATAAGCTGACAGGTGGCAGCACTGTGTGGCAGTGGTTTTATTGCTTGCCAGTGTTTGCCACTAGAGGGCACCACATGGATGTTCTCAACAGGGTTCCACGTGTGCGGAATTTCGAAATACTGTTCCTGAGTCTTGAATAAGTGCGGAAATTAACAAATGTAGCAAAAATCCGGGAAAAGATATGGAATTTTGTACAAACCAAGCATTTTATTTTTGTTTCAATGCTACCAATGAGCTCGATTGTTTTTACCGACCCATTCATGACTTTTGATAAAAATATGAACTAGTTTCCTCCAGGTGCTACAGTCCATAATAGTTTAGCCTCGTGGATGTAATATTCTTAGATCTAATCACCGGGAACGCATTTGACATATGCTGAACATCGCATCATCGATAGCGCTGTCACGAATCTGCTACAATGAGGCACACTTGACTAAGGCTGATTCTTTGAAACCAGCGAGCGCCTGCTTATTTATCATAATTTATGCATACAGGTAATGGACGCCAGGATATTCACATTTGTTTGGGGATAATCTTATATTATTCCTCTCATGTGAAATATCTAATTTTATGTTGCATGCCGGATCACATATAAGGCGTTTGGGAACAAACTCAGCAAGTGTCAATGATGACCAAATTGTATTTATCACAAAACAATATGCATTTTGAGATCATCTCATGGAAGATGAAAGATGGTTGACTGTCACCCACTACCTAGATGTTTCAAGGTGATTATGGAACAAAATATTGTGAGAATACGATGATCTATGATATGTTTAGTTTATAGCCTAAGCCAAATGTTGCTACGATTAGTATAAGTTGTGATACTACGCAGTTTAAAATTCGATGCCGACCTGTCAAATTCAAAGCGGCTATTGCTTCTGACGTTAGTTTAGATAATTTTTTAAGCATAAAGATGAAGTTATATGCGCACCTAATGGTGAAAATAAGAAACTGCGGGCAATTTTATACATCTACGTAAATTGGAATGTTGAAATTCCCAATAATTTAGACTCAGGAATAATTTGTGTACAACCCGCGCTAAAGTAAAAACAGCAAAGACCGAAGCCGTTTTTATTGTTCAAATCAATTTTCTGACCCTGGCGTAAAGGTTCATCACATGTTATTGTCTTCTGGTATCCAGGGCTTAACTGTACATGACAAAAGCAAAGAATATCCTTTTATAACGAAAATGCTAATATTCTGATATTCTGTGGATAATGGTGATCTGTGCTATGTGTGTTTCGTTCGTACGTGCTGTGATATTATAATATATGGTTAAACTGAAACGCGCGAAAGGAAAGTGTCTTGTGGTGTCTCAATTGAACTTTGGATAAAATTGTATTTTTCTGTAAAAAGAAACAGTTCAAAGTTGTTATTTTGATAAAATAACATTTTATGAAACAATTTGTGTTATTTTTCTATGAATGACTTATATTTTGTACCATTCACTCAAATAGTACAAACAAAAATGACCTTGAAAAATTTCGATCAGTAGGGAAAAAGTAGGGGAAAAGTAGGGAATTTTACTGTCCAAAACATGTGGGAACCCATGTGGGAACCCTGCTTTTAACAGCTCGGGATGATGGTATCATTCTGGTCTCACAAGCTTGGGGTCGTGAGTTCGAGTCCTGCCAGGGCCACTTGATATAGTCAAATGGAAGCTTAGGGTTGTTGTAAAACCTGTCTTCAGCTATATCTATCGTTGGTAGAAATATGCTTGCTAAAAAGACTTGTGAGAGAGAAAAGTATAAAAATATATATCCACAAGCACTGGGAAACACATATATATCATTCAAAAGCACTAAAAATGCTAATAAGACCCTTCCCAAAATTTCGTCCTCAAGTGGGATTCGAACCCACGACCTCTGGGTTTAGATGATAACAGACCAAGTATGTAACTGCTAGAAAGGATGAAGGACGCGGTGGACGGGAAGCTGAGAGACAACCAAGCGGGCTTCAGAAAAGACAGATCATGCACAGACCAGATCGCTACACTCCGAATCATCCTGGAACAATCCCTGGAATGGAACTCGCCACTATATATCAACCAACTGTGGACTACCAGAAAGCCTTCGACAGCCTGCACCGAGAGAGCCTCTGGCAGTTATTGAGGCATTATGGCGTCCCGCTCAAGATCACCAACCTGATCAGGAACTCCTACACCGGCATGACGTGCAGAGTGATCCACGGAGGCCAGATGACGAGACCATTTGAAGTAAGAACCGGAGTTCGCCAGGGCTGCTTGCTCTCACCGTTTCTGTTCCTCCCCGCCATCGACACGTGATGAGGGAGACGACAGAAGGGAAGAGGAACGGCATCCAGTGGACTCTATGGTCTCAACTCGATGACCTGGACTTTGCCGACGACTTGGCCCTGCTCTCTCACAGCCGGCAGCAGATGCAGAGCAAGACGTCGCATCTGGCTGACATGTCAGCTCGGGTTGGCCTAAACATCCACCCAGACAAGACCAAAGTGCTGAAGATTAATACCACATCCATGGAACCAGTGACGTTGGAAGACAAGCCCCTCGAAGAAGTGGAGTCTTTCACTTACCTTGGCAGCATCATCAACCAGCAAGGAGGCACAGACGTAGATGTGAAGACCAGGATAGGGAAAGCAAGAGCCGCATTCATAACCCTCAGAAACATCTGGAAGTCAAGGCAGATAACTACCCGCACCAAACTCCGCCTCTTCAACTCCAACGTCAAGTCTGTCCTGTTGTACGGAGCGGAGACCTGGAGGACGATCAAGACCACCACCAACAGAATCCAGACATTCATCAACAGTTGCCTGCGCAAGATCCTCAGAATCCACTGGCCTGAGACCATCAGCAACAAGGACCTCTGGCAGAGAACAAATCAGCTACCAGCAGAACAAGAGCTGAGGAGAAGAAGATGGAGATGGATAGGGCACACCCTCCGGAAGCCACCCAGTAACATCACCAGGCAGGCCCTGACCTGGAATCCACAGGGCAAGCGGAAGAGAGGCCGACCCAAGAACACCTGGCGGAGGGACCTGGAGGCAGACACCCGACAGATGGGCTACAGCTGGAGAGAGCTGGAGAGACTGGCCCAGGACCGTGGACGCTGGAGGGCGGTCGTCGATGGCCTTTGCCCCGCGAGGGGTAATGGGCCTAAGTAAGTAAGTAAGACCAAGTATGTAAGCTGGGGGTTACAGAGACATCGGTTCAGCCGAGTAACCTTTTAACAGCTTGCTGCTTAGGATGATGGTATCATTCTGGTAAGTTCGAGTCCCGCCAGGGCCACTTGATATAGTCAAATGGAAGCTTAGGGTTGTAAAACCTGTCTTCAGCTATGTCTATTGTTGGTAGAAATATGCTTGCTAAAAAGACGTGTGAGAGAGAGAGAGAAGTATAAAAATATATATCCGCAAGCACTGGGAAACACATAAATTAGTTAGATGTTCTATGTTATGGAGGCATGTTTCAATAAGAACTTTCTTCTGTGTCTGCAGCTGCTGGCAAGTTCGTTTCTATTGTTTAGGGTGGAAAAGTTTGGGTGCTATATTATATAATATTTTTCGGTTGTGCACAGGTTGCACCTTTTATTTATCGGTGAGTACGACTTTGCATGTGCTAATATTCTCCAGGTTATTTTGTATGGCGTTTCGCTGTCTTTTAAGCTCCATAGGTGTTTGCTGAGTGCTGTGGCGTTTCTTTGACTTGGTTGTTGAAGCTGGACTTACGCACGTTGAATCGTTAGGCTTTGTTTTGAGGATGGCTTTGTTGTGTGCGGATATTTTCTGTTTCATATTTGGCATACAACTGTAGCTTAATTTCAGAGTGTTTTTGTTGAAAATTTTATGTAGGCTGTTCTCCGTGGGGAAACATTGTTCAAGCAGACTTAAGAATCTCCTACCAACGTTCGTGCCTACATTATCACGGTATGGTGTGTTGAACCAGGTTATGTTTCTATTTCTCCTATTTCTATTTTTGTTGCTATTATTTGGGTGGCTGGTTTCAAATTTCAATGGGTGTCTGTATCTGCTTTTTCTCAGCGCTTCCTGATACTGGGGTGTGGCTCTTGCGAACACATTACTGTTAGAAGAGATCTTCGATAACCTTTTGTTAATGCTCAGGCCAGACCTACTTGATTAGTTGGATGACAAAGCCGCCATTGTGCTTGTATTAAACAGCACCGATAATAAAAAATACATACTTTTTAGAGATTTTTTTTATTGCCGACGCCAAGGGACTTATATCCCACTTTTATTTTCAAAAGTCGGCTGTTGGTGTTTTGGAAACTACTTGTCCATTGTCACAAGAATTTTCATAGCTTGGTAACATCGTACAAACCTATTTTAATAAATATTTGAACTCCGGAAGTTCGCCATTATAAATCATACTCACGCACTAGAGATATACCGAAAGCATTTAGTGAACAAGGTGCGAGTCCGTTTTGATTTGTGTATACATTATAACGAGGTTGCATTATGTAAAGCTCCTAGAGAACCGCATATCATTAGCAACAAGAACGGTGCCGGTAAGATGTGTTTTGAAAAAATATATTATTTATTAATTCTCACTTTAGGTGTATTCTAGCTAAGCTGCAGATTAACACAAATATATACCTGCAAACATTGATTCAAGCTCCCGTCGATGGTTTACATCGATGTTCATTCTAAACCATTGATAGAAAATAGTGAAACGTGTCGGAGCTTCTAATATAGCCCAAAGTATGTTTGTGATATGTCCACACTTGTAATGACACACTTGTCAAATCATTAATTTTAGTTCCAGATATTTATTAAATAAACAGATGAATGTTTGAATCAACAGCTGTGCTAATTTTTTTTCCTCCATTCCCCATTTTTTATTTCTGATGACACCTTTTTTTTATTGTTCCATTCCGACAGTTTTTAAAACCTTTTTTTGAGAAGAAAATTTCCAAATTCTTTAGATCATCCAAACTAATCTTGGTCTGGCCTCAGTGGGATATTTTTTAGGAAGGAAGGGGGGGTGGTTACTCTTTTTTGGACATAGTCTTTCAAAGCTTGAGGTCTGGTCACGCGTTTTCTTTTGACATTCGTAAACTAATCCGTCGTCCCTGTAGAGGCCAACGTTGATGTCCAGCTTCTGGATATGCGATAGAAGATACAGGCCAACCAGTTCACACGTCTCGGCCCTGTCGTAGGACCCCATTGTCACATCAAACGTGGTGCCCGTTTTGGCCCAGGCATCGCCATTGTCGTACAGTAGTGTCTCTTTTGCATGGCAAATTATGTCAGCTTTTTCCTTGGAGATGCTCACGTGCTTTGATGCAAAGTCGATAGCTCTTTGGAATAGGTCTTTTGATATCAACGGGTAGAACTCACGCACATCGAAGCAAATAAATGACTGTTTGCATTTATCATTGATGTCTCTGAACCACTTTATCACTTCGTCAGTGCTTCTCCATTGGTTTACGTTCAACTTCTGGCACAGCTCGCTATTTATCCTCTCTAGGATCTTCTTGCTTATTTTTCCAATCTCTGATTTATTAGGGTTTATTAATCTGCATGTGGCTTTTTCCTTGAAGTTGGCTTTATGGTCTTTAAGCTTAACGAATGCCTGGTTTGGTGCTGTGATATCGATCCTGTCATCGATTTCCAATTCCATCGCTATTGCTCTGTCTTTTATGGTGATGTTCTTCTGTGCTTCCTTATCTGCCTTTTTGTATGTCTTTGTTACAGTCTCTTTAAGTAACTTGCCATATTGGTCGGTTGTCATCTTGTAGAAATTTGTTGTTTTGTCTGCTGCCCCAAGCAACTTGGTTTCTTTTTCTATTTTTTTGACATCTTCACACAGTTTATATTGGAATTGTTTGTGGGACTTTTTGAATTTTAAATTTTGCACAATACTTAGCATTCCGTCTTCAAACTTTCAGCTCTTTCATTTGCGGAGGTGACTTTGTAGATTTGAAACCGAATGCTTCTTTTTGTTTGGGCTTTCTGTCTGGATTTAGAATAAAGTAACCTCTCCATCTTACCGCTCTGATAAACTTCTCACACTTCTCTATAAGGGTTTTTCTATATTCTTTCTGGGTCGGCAGTGGGATGTTTTTGGTTGAGTATCCAAAATTTTCCAGTTCCATGATGATTGCAAAGAGTGCTCAACACGATAGGAGCTTAAAGTCCTAAATTTTTGTGACTCTGCCAAGTCGTGGTCACCCTCTGTACGTCGTTGGAGCACGTCGTGGCACTCGATATGATAATCCATGTTTGTAAACATTACTTGGAAACGACGGCGCAAGGACTCTGTACGCAGCCTCCCACGTAGTCAAAATGCAACGTACGTAGCCTTATCACAACGTCACAGAGGAAATGGAGCCGCCGCAACAACGTACAGAGTATGACTCGCTCCGCCACAGGGCGAAATCACAACGGACGCAGCCCTTTTTACAACGGACGCAGCCTTGGATTTTACATACAAATCAATTGGCTCGGCGACGTCCGTTGTCCTACCACGTTGCCTGTTGGCGCCGTGCGGTGTCAAAAATGACTGCGCTGCAGCGGCGTTCGAACGGAGCCGAACTAGTCTGTCCGCCGCCCGCTATTAAAATGAAAAAGTTACATTTATTTACACGCCTGAATATTACAAATATAACAGTACAAAGTTAGTTTATTATACTTAATTTTATTTCAACACATACAATTTGACAAATTCACAATTCTACAAAATACACATGAGAATATTAGAAAAGTAATATTAAAATCATACTGTTATACATAACTTACATACAACACGACAAAGTCACAATTGTTCAAATTACACATGAGAAAGTCCGAAGGTGCACTGAAATACATAAGTGTTTTTATTTTTTTTGCTACTCAAATTTTTAAATTGGAATGTTCAACCATCTTGCATCTCTTCATCAGTGTCTACGTCAACATCACCATCACCTTGGGGTTGGATTTGAGTAGGAATATTAATATGTATCCTGGCATTCACACGTTCTTCCTGCCACGGCACCGCTCCAGCAGGACTATTGAAGTATGCCACCAAGACCTGGCGTTGAATCTTGGCTGCTTCCAGTTCTCTCACACCCTGGTGGCGAGCATCAATAGGTTCCAGATTAGCATGTTCACGCCATGCCCCGGTATAATATTGTGATCATCGTCCTCGGCATCGGGCTGGACACCAGGGGCAAGGTCTTGCACATTGTCTCTGATCAACCTGATGCGGATGAAGTTGTGGAGGCAAATGCCTGCATGTACTATTTGCTGGAATTTCCCGGTTTTTGTTGCATGGTAGTTAAAAAACACTGCCATCTCTGAGCGAGGATACCAAAGGCATTCTCAACGACCATCCTGGCACGTGAGATGCGATAATTGTAGATACGTTGTTCCATACTCAAGTTTTTCTGGCTAAAGGGTTTCATCATGTACTCCCTGAGTGCAAACGCATCGTCCCCTAATATGAAGTATGGAAATGGTATATTGTCATTTGGCAAGTTATCTGGTCGTGGTATTCCGAGGTCGCCCTCATCAAGCCCTTCCTTCAGAGGCGATGAATTGAAGAGCTGCATATCGGATTGGTGGCCCACACCACCCACATCAGTGAACATGAATTTATAGTCCGCATCCACCAGGGCCATGAGAACTACAGAAAAAAAAAAAACTGTAGTTATGGTACAAACTGCCAGACTTGTTTGGTCTTCTTATGCGTATGTGTTTGCCATCCAAGGCTCCCAGAGCGTGAGGCATATTCCATTTCTGCTGGAACCTTTGAGACACTTGTAGCCATTCTTCTTCGTTTTGGGGGAACGTGACCACCTCCTCTGCTAGCTCATCTTGAATTGCCTTACACACCTCGGGGATTATCACAGCTATGGTGTGGCGGCTAACTCGAAAACCGCAACTTAAAGTAGGGTAGTTCTCACCTGTGGCCATGTATCTCAACGTGATTGCCAATTTCAATCCAGGTGAGTGTGCTTTCCTGTAATTGGTGTCCTGTTTCTGGATTCTTGGAGTCAAACGGACGAGAAGTTCCTCAAACATTTGCGGAGACATGCGTAGGAAGTTGAAGTAACTATATGGGTCTTCCACTCTCATTTCAGCCATGAGGTTATCGTAGTGTCCAAATAGGAGTCTGCGGTCACCAGACCCCCACGGACAAACCCACCACTGCCTCCTCTTCCTGGGGCCTTGCTTCCTGCGACGCCGCCTTCCGTGGGCGTCAACGCGAGCCAATTGGACTTCACGTGCTTCTTCTTCTTCTTCTTCATCAGCATCTTCTAGATCGGATGGTACGTGTACTTGTAGGTGCCCAACATCTGCTTGAGGTGGATGGTTGGCTATTTGGTTGTCTGGATAATAAAGTGCAGCCTGCTCTGGATGATTACTTGCAAGGTAAAGTATCATTATATTGTACGTATTCCTGGTAATGTCTTTCATAAGTGTCACTGCCAGTCTCAGGCGCACCACATCATCAAAAGCCAGCATTGACATATTCCAAAATTGTTTTTCAATTGTTTAAAAATATACATACATACGTCCACTACACTTCGAGTGGTACCAAATTAAATGCAATCTTCGTTTTTTTTCATTTATTTATATACGGTCACCAGGAGCCCTCTGTCTAGCGCCACTGACCGCGGTGGACGTCCTCACAAACGCCGCCCACGTCGTACGTAGACTACGGACAGAACGCACCGTTTCCTTGTATCAACGCAAACGGAGGGATATATTTCCCTATTCAACGCTTGACGCAGCCAAATAACGACGTCCGTCGAAAACCCCAATAGAAAGTCATAGTAAAAACAACCCCGCCCGTCGCCTCTGGACGTTGCGAAATGCTCTGTACGTCGCGCAAAACAGAGCCAAATGACTACGGTCTTGATATATCAAGAGTATCAAACGACGTCCGCACACGCCTGGCAGAGCCCAAACGTTGCCTCAACGCAGCCAATTTACTCTGGCCGCAGTTGAAATACTCCTGACAGAGTGGACGACGTACAGAGGATTTTACGACGCCACGCCGCCCAAACAGAGCCAAAATCAGCCAAACGTCGCCCAAACGTCGCATTTCCTCCGTCCGTTGCCTCCGGCCGCAGGGGATTATCCACCGATCAATACTCATGATTCTGCCCGGAGGGGAGGCTCCGACCTTTTTTCCAGCCCTTCGTGGATTCGACGGACGGATCGCAAACAGAGTCCAAAAATCCGTACGGATTTGGTCGACGTTGCGGGACTTTGTCATTTTTTGCCATTTTTTTCGAAAATCCGCCCGGAGCCTGCTTGGTGTATTAATATCGCGGGATTTCTTTTCGATATGTAAATTTGCTGGCCGTTGATCCGCCATATTTCTTCAACAACAGACGAATGAAATGTTATATTTTCATTTTACGGGCTCTAAGGATCTCTACCTATCTTAATATGAATGGCATAAATAAAGTCAAAATAAAAGAAATGATTTGCTGTTGAAAATCCACCTCAAATTATAGCTATGGTGACATTTAATGGCTTTGAGGAACAAGTGAGTGATAATGGGTGTCTTTCTTTGGTTTACTCGATAGACCGTCTAGCCAGGGAGTTCAAACTTGGGTGCGCCCTGTTTCTTGAGAATAAGAACATGCGCTTGATTATGATGTCAAGAGCAAATTTAACTATCAAAAGGCCTCAAAACATCATGTTTTTTGGTTATAAGCGCGGCGCTTTAATGCACGGGGATACGGTAAATAAACGCTCACGCATATCCTAATATTTATTGTGTGACTTTATCCTATCAATCTGCGCTCCTCTTTCCGAAAATTGCGAGCATAAATATTAAAAATGCGAGATCGGCGCAATTGTGCACCCTGGTAGCATCTCTGGATATGAACAACTTTATATATATTTTTCCCAAGTTTGCTTGTGAATTTAATTTTACTCTCACTGTTCTTGCAAGCAAGCTCCTACCACTGTATATTGATATAGCTGAAGACACAGCTTCCATTTGACTATATCAAGTGGCCCTAACGGGACTCAAACTCACGACACCAAGGTTGTAAGACCAGAATGATACAGTCATCCCAAGCAGCGGGCTGTTTGGGATGATGGTATCATTGATATATATGTAGTCAAATGAAAGTTGTGTCTTCAGCTATATCAATAGTAGGAGCTTGCTTGCAAGAACAGTGAAAGTCAAATTAGAGTAGTCTCCACCATATGTATAACACATTGTGATGTAGCATATTTTAACACATCTTATGTATTTTCAGAATGTATTGATCATTGTGAAGATTGTACTGCAGATTCAACAAAATGTGACACATGTAATATTGGTTTCTACTTTGATGGAAGTGCATGCTCAGGTTAATATGATTTTGATGTAGTCTCCACCATATGTATAACACATTGTGATGTAGCATATTTTAACACATCTTATGTATTTTCAGAATGTATTGATCATTGTGAAGATTGTACTGCAGATTCAACAAAATGTGACACATGTAATATTGGTTTCTACTTTGATGGAAGTGCATGCTCAGGTTAATAACGATTTTGATAAATCTAATCATAGGTGGAGATGTCATACAATCAATTTACATATTTGAATGTTCACCTATAACTTTCTATGATATGAGTATGATATTTACACTGATAAGTTTCGCACGCCATACACTGCTGTAAATTACTGCTAAAGCTTTGGATGACCGTGTATTCAAACGCACGACTTCCTGATCTACCCTACAGACGGGTCATATTCATGTAGTTCGTCTTGCTAACCGTTTACACCATTCACCCGACATGTTTGGAGACGCCTTGCAACTTGGCCAGCATACTTAACCCTTTACCCCTCAAAACGGCCTATAAAACTGCCCGACGGCCCTCTCCCTCACAACAGCCTAAACCGGGCGGGTGATTTCACGTGTTTTGGTGTCGAAAGCTACGTCATACAAGTCATTTGTTTGGGGTATAGCAGCGGTGCCATCGTGATTAAAACTAGATAACTATATGTAAAACCATATAAGGAATTTTATCCTGCACAAAAATGATTGAAGATACTGTGTTTTTTTTCAGTCAAAATACTGAACTTTTGGCCTCAGGGTAATAAAATTTCAGCAATAGAGGTTGGCAACGCTCCCATTTAATTGTGTTCAATGTAATCCCTAAGGCATTGATGCATTTAATTTAAATAAATTTTCTGTTATAAATTAACATCACAGGGCCAACGCAGGTAATCTTTGGCTGTTTTATTTCAAGGCGAGATTTCAGTTCTGTGCGTTTGCTTTTAAAGCAGAAGCTAGCATCAGACTACGGTGTGCTTGGGTGCCGCTCTCCACAGGTAGCAGTTTTATAATGTGTGTCCCCACAATATGTTAATAATGAATATAAATAAAAGGTATGCACAATTGCATTATAATAAAAAACGGCCGGTTTCCAACAGTTTATGCTGTAGACATACATACATAATTATTCATTTTAAACAGGATAATAGTTTAATTAAATACATTGAGCTTTCAACAGTAACTCCTGTATTTTTCACAATGACGTCATGAGTCGTCACTGTACGCATGGGAAAGTCCCCAGCTGCGTACAGTGACGACTTGTAACGTCATTGCGATCAAGACCGGAATTCCTGTTGAAAGCTCAATGTATTTAATTGAACTATTATTCTGTTTGAAATAAATAAATATGTATGTATGTCTAATAAACATTGTCTATTAAATCCAGGATAAATGAACCTCCATCAAACTAGTTAATGCTGTGTGTAGGCTGTTATAAAATTCGGGCTAGCATTATCGCCATGCTGCTTTGGCCTCTAAAAACCATAACGCGTGTGCTGTTTCATGCGGCCACCTTGCTTATGCGGCCATTTTGTGTGATCATCAATATTTGAAAGAAATTATTTGCTTTCTTTTCATTCACGCAATTCAATCATGCCATCGTCATTTTATTTATTTACAGTGCATCATGTGACTGGTATCTGGCATACAAATCACACCAGCCATAAAAATAAGAATAAGATATTTGAAATATTGTAAACAAAGTGAAGTCAAACGCGTACCCTGCCTCTATTGGCTGGGCTGCAAGATGTGCTGGCTCGCGACGCCACGGGCCACTGCCCGAGACGCGCGACTGACGACTGACTTCTGGACGATGTTCCTTACGCACTGCTCGTTGGTGCCCCACGTACAGACCACCGTCCAGCGGACTGGGCGAGGGCCTGGCATCTAACAATCCGGGTTTCACGATGGGCCCCTACTCGGAGGGGACTTTGCACCGGTGCTGCACGCAACAATCAGGACGTCCCCGTTACGAAGCTACGCGGTCCCAGGCGCAGTGAGGAGGGGTAGCCACCGGCTAACCCCGTCAGAACAAGTTAAGAGAGCCTATTCTCATCGAGAATAGGTTACCAGCCTTACGTGCTATCCGACTAGCGTCTACAAGGAAACTGAGGCCCTAATGGCCAAGTCTCAGTACTGAAGTATACTGAGTCCCTAATCCTACAGTGGGCTTAAGAAGGAACAACAACAAGGTGTGTGTAACAATGGGGATAATATAACCTAGTACAATGCAACTTATAGCAGGGAAAAATACCCTGCGAGGTTGCTGCAACCTTGCGCACTGGAGACTTACTAAAGAACTGGTTTCGTTACAATATGAAATATATGTTTTTATTGAAGATTTATATATCATGACAAAGCTGAATTTATTGGTAAGACGAATATGTATATTATTTTAGAATCAAACCGCTATAACTATGTCTACAAGTGCATCAAAATTTTTGTTTTTCCATTTTGTGTGGATGCTATAAAATGGCGCCTGTGGTAACCTGCAAACAAATGATATGAAGTGAAATTTCTTGGTATTCTCTTAAAATATAAAAGTAAGATTAAAATAACTTGTTTGCGATGATTCCTCATACGGTTTTACATAAAATTATCTAGTTTTATTTTGGAGGACACTGCTATTATACCCCAAACGAATGCATTGTATGTCGAAGCTTTTGACCGCCAAAAGCGTGAAATGATACAGCCGGTTTAGGCTGTTAGCTCTAGAGTCTGTATTGATATAATAAGTGTTATTATTTATAGAATTTTTCTTGTATGATAAATGTATACATAAACACATAAACACCCATATCATCCATATTTTTTCTGAATGACCCAGAATATCACCCGCACCACCTACGTCTTGTGGTAGGTCGTCCGGACGGGCTCGCTACGATTTAGAATTAGAATTTAGAAATAACATTATTTGACTAACAAAATACACTGTATCAGATGTTAAGATATGACCTCTGAAATCTTGCTATTGCTCATATAATATGTGACCAGTCAGTGACTTTTCTATTTGAAAAATCAAATTGGGTCAGTCTGATGTTGCGTCGCCATGGTAACAAAGACTGTTTATTGTGTTGCCTGTTCAGCTGTTACTGTTACCAAATCAACTGTTGCTTTCTTTACAGCTAGAGAAAAAATGAATGGAATTCTTGTAAGAATGTGCTTCGAATGGTGAATAAACATTTCTTAATGTGTGTTAGTACTTCTGGCAATTCGCAAACTTTACACTTTATTGACTTGACTGCCAACCGTTTTTGCTCAATTACTTGACAAGTCTTAGAGCTAGCAGAGATAGTTTAGTTAAGTTTTGCGTTCCCAGCAGGTGTGAGCAGGTGCCCGGGAGAGGATGGTCAACAAACGTTGTCTTCTACAAATGAATAGAAAATTGGTTGATTTTGACATGATATGTTTGCATTTTATGATTAGAAATATAAATAGCTATGAATGGGAAGTCATTCATTATACTATGATCTTCAACATACAGACCATTTCTGGGCCCTGACATCTCTGAAAAACTGTGTAGGAACATTTACAAATCATGTTGTTTATCCATAGTGATTAGTCTATGGGTATTCTCGCCGCACGGTGATTGTTAAACATAATGTAAATGTAAATGTGCTGGTTTATCATCCTGATCCAATTCTTGCTCTCAAGACTTTACAACAAACATATGGCGATGCATGTGATTGATGTTCAAAATAAACTATTTAGTTCAAACAATTACCCAGATTTATATATATGAGTGGTATTGCCTATTACTGCAGATTATTTCCATCAGAATTATACATTTATACGACAAGCGTGTGTTGATGTTTTTTGGTCATCTGCTACTGTCATTGATATGATCGATAGTATAACAAAGTTGAAATCAGTCACTTGTCACATGGGTGCTTGTAATTTGCAGAGGTTTTACTGACAAGTTAGGGAACAATCATAAATAACGATACTGTGGGGGTCGTCCATTTTTTGGGGCTCGAAGAAAAAGTTAGTCGACCCCCTCCCCATCAACATCTTAAAATTTAGGGTTGCCACAGGACTTGAAAAATCAAGGAAATCAGGTTTTTTTCAAGGTCAGTGAATTGTCAGGGAAATTTGAAAATTGGTCAGTGAAGAATCTATTTTCAAAAAGTCAAGGAAAAGTCAGGGAAAAATGAAATTTCAGAGGAAAAATCTGTAGAGATGGCAGATTTCAGGCAGTATTTTGTTAGGACTTCATAATTACTAATTCAAATGGTTAATCATTCTCAATCACCTGAATAAAAACTTCAGCAAGTTGTTACAGAGTTTGCTTGAGTGTAACATAAAGGAGGCAGCAACTTATGATATTGTATACTGCAATAATATAAGAAATTCCTTACTGAAATACAGATAAGATCTTTCAGACCAGAATTATGATTATAACACATATGATCCTGACAGCAGTGATGTTCTGTGATGGTCTAGGTGTGCAATCTTTTATATAGCTATATGCTATTTCTTGATTATTGCGTCGCTTCAGTAGCTGAAGCGAAAGCCTTGTGATCACTTTGTTTCTATGTATCTATGTATCTATGTATGTCTCCGGACAAGCTAGAGCTTTTACCGTTACACCGATTTCGTTCAAACTTTACACAGCTATGAGGTATGAGGCGACACTAAAGTGATTCGATTTTGGGCGCTCTGCCAATTAAATTGTGTATGTTAGAAGGCTATTTATGAAATTTTTACTGATATTCAATGCACTTAGCGTCAAACGTCAAACGTGAACCGTTCAACCAATAACGCACACCGCCTTGCACGGATTACGTGATCCTTTGTAGTTCGTGGTTTATTGTGTTAGTACATTGTATATACTTTCACATAGACGTGTCATTGACGTAGTGTTTGTAATAAAAGCATAGATTCTTTTTTAACATTCGTATTCTTATATTTATTATTGCTGTTATTATTTTTTGTAATGTGTTGGGGAAAACATAACAATGAACAGTGACCAATTGGCAAATACCAAGTACCCCCCTCCCAGAAGAAATGATTGTATATTGATTCTGATTCATTCTGATGTTTTCTCCTCAAATTCATAGATTTCTTGATTGTAAAGTATACATTTTTTCAGTATATTATCTTAATTGCCCAAAAGTCAAGGTCGTTCTAGCGACGCAGTATTCTTTGAACACTTTTGATCTAGTTATGAAAAATTGTATTTCCCTGAAGAGGACACTCACGCATCCAAATGTTGGAACAATCTTTAATGAATCAAATGAAATTATTCTTCAAAGTTTATCTTAATTTTTGAATTTTCAAATTAAGTCTCCAACACAGTTATACCCAGTAGGTCATAATAACCAACAATGAGACCATTTGTGATGTCCGAAATGAAACATTGAAAAAAGTCATTTAGCCAACAAAACATAATAGCATTTTTATGTACAAGACCATACTTACATGTATGGTCACCAAATAAATGACACAGCATTTCTTTCAATATAACTATGATTTAGGTCTCAGTTCAAGGAGTGTTTGCAAGTTTTGTTAAGATCAAACTTAGAATCTATCAATTTTAAATTTCCAAATGAAGTCTCCGACCACAGAAAGAGACGTAATAACTAAAAATGAACATCTTATCCTTACATGGAAGCTAATGTATGAAATATTGTCAAAAACTCGTATGATATGTTTTTTGTTCAAGTTTTAAAAGTTCTAGTTGTAATTGTTATTGTTTTAATTGAAACTAAGAAAGAGGTCTTTTAAATTCCTAAAATGGTTTGCATAATGTGCCTTATAAACTAGTACGGGGCCACAGATACATGTAAGTACCATCCTTTTGTCCGAGACTGTTATCTGTGTTGTCAGGACTGGTAAACATTTTGAGTTACTTGTCCATAGTATTCTCAGTCACCCCAGACATCACTTTTTTGAATTTACATGAAGTTTGTTGATTTGCACATGTAAATCTTTGTTAGGACCGGTACATGTATATTTTCCTTTGGACAATTATGATTTTTTTCCTATTCGTGGGCCTGTAGTAACTTCTACATTTTGTTAAATTTCTAAATATTCTTATTGTTTAACTGTTAGTGTTCTAAATGTTTATTACATTAAACCGTTGTATAAGGTCGATTTATTTCCTTTAGTAAGTAGTGTGAACACTGTGACGAGCAAGCATATGTACGTGTAATTCTTTTGAAGTTATAAATATTCATATAGTTCTGTTAGTATGTACTATCGAAGGCAATAAAATGAACTAAAGGACAGCTATAGCTATAGGCAAATTGGAGGCGTAAATTTAAGGTGTTATGGTCAGTGAAAATTCAAAATAAGTCAGTGAAGAGTCAGGGAATTTTAGGTCATCCTTCTTGTGGCAACCCTGTTAAAAAGTTGAGTGACCCCCCCCCTTCCAACCCCCCCCCCCACCCACCCCCACCCACACACACCCCCCCCCCGCTAAAGAAAATGTCCTCTATATAGTCATTGCAATGCTAAAAGAAAATATTTGAAAAAATATACCGTAACGTTATGAAAAAGTTCAGCGACCCCCGCCCCCACCTATTTGGACGACTCCCCCGGTATCATTATTTATGATCGTTTCCTTAAAAATTATCATAGTCACATAGGACACTTAAAATCTGATGCAGATTCTTATTTTTACACTTTCAGTTCATACTTTAAATTGGGAAAGAAATGTCCATTGACCCCATCACATATATCACTCGTCCTAATGCTCTCTGATGTGCTGTCAAATCCACTACGATGTAGGCTCCAATCAGTCTGAAAATGATGACTAAAATTGTTCATCAAACCAAGTCGCGATTCTCATGAATTGTCAGTACCTGTATAAATATGGCCGTAACAGGTATTGCATCCCAAAATTTTCACTGTTAACGTTCCATTTCATGTTGAGGACATCCTAAGGCTTCAAAAAAATATAGTTTTGTTAAGAGGTGGGGGGGTAACGAAAAAACCATATCTCGCCGGTGCCCTAATTGTGTTTTACCATTTTGACTAGCAAAGTTTGATCATGGAATGTCTGCTATTTTATAATAATTGGTATGGTTAGAAACGCACACTTCTGTAGATTACATATAAAGTAATAAAATATTTTTTGGACAGGTATGGATGAGATACTGACATATTTATTATTTAGCAACTAACTTTATTCGTGCTAAATGATTGTATTAGTGAGGTTGGGGGTGGGGGGGATTTTTGAGATTTTTGTTTTTTGGTGGAAGAGAGATTGCTTCAAAGTAAATTTATATATGTTTCTATTGGAAGGGATTTTTGAGATTTTTGTTTTTTGGTGGAAATCGTATTGAATTACACTTCAGCTCCGAAAATTTGGCAGTTCTTTTATTTTACAACATTTAATCTTTATCATCATATAAGAAATAAATATAGTAATGTATTTGTTGTGATATATGTATTTTATTCTGCAATAGTCTGTGGCCAAATCTAACTTTATAGGAGAATTTCAGTCCATGTTGCTACCCAAAGAACGCTCAATTTTCATTCGTAATAAAGCAGCGTACTGTGTTTTACCCGGAAATCAGAGGAACCAGCAGGATATAACTTCCACATAAAAAAATCAAAATATATTGTTACCTGTACCAGTCGGGTGCATCTAAAAGGTTCTAGTATTCAAAGTATTGATGCTGATTCTTATTATCGCACTTTGAGCCCATAATATTCTACATATTTTAAGAAATCCATCGAAACTCCCCAGATCCAGATAATAATAATGCTCTTTATTATCACCCTGCCACCTGTCTGCTAACATATCATCATCGAAAGCGCTGTTCCGAATCTGCAACGAGGAGGCGCACTTGACTAAGGCTGATTCTTTGAAACCAGCATATGATTACACATATGCATAAATTATGATAATGAGCATGTGTGTGGCGCTACTCTTAATCGCATTGCGGTATGGTCGGTGTTGACATGTTACGGTGTGTAATAAAGGCTAATTATTGATTACTTGCATAATACGTCATCATTTCTCGTGTAAGCGGGTTTCGATGACGAAATGCACCTCGCTATGGCGGATGTTACAAATTCTGGTAAGTTTTTCTTACATTTTTCTTAAATTACATCGTTATTTAAACGTGTTAGGTTTAATAGTGACAGATAAATTGTATTTGTTCGATTATGTGGCAATAGGGTTGTTTTTCAAGCCGGATTTTCTCACGGTGTGGGCAGTGTTGACATATTATGGTGTCATGAATGATAGTTATTGTTTCCAAGTGTAATACGTCATCAATTCTCGTATAAGCGGGTTTCGATGACATACACTTTGCTATGGCGGATGTGACAAATTCTAGTATTTTTTTTTTTTACATTTTTCTTAAATTACATCATTATTTGAACGTGTTAGTGTTTAATCGTATTGGATAAATTTTATTCGTTCGCATAGGTGGCAATAGTATTGTTTTACAAGCCGGATTTTCCGAGATAATCTTGTTTTTGCACAATTCATGTGCTGTGTCAAGTCAATCTCTAATAAAATTCTGAATTTTAACGAACTCGGGGGAGCCGAGATGGCGGCGCCGTAGGCGTCGCATATGCAGTGCCACAGGCACCGCGGGTGGGTGCGTGTGGTAGGGGGGTCATCCCCCTACTGCACGGGGGGGCTAGGGGGATCTCCCTCCGAAAATTTTGAAAATTTGATGCATTTTTCTGCAATCTAGGCTAGAGCTACTAAAACAAAGTACCGTCTGAAGAAAATTGCTAAGAAATTTTTCAAACAACGTTACCAGTCTGTTGTGCTAAGCAAACAAACATTTAGCAGATGCACTTGCCGGAAAAGTAAGGGTCCGTTGTGATTCGTGATTTTCATGTGGTCTTGTTTTTACTGAATCAGGTGAGAAAAAATGTGTCAGATTTTCTTCAATTTTTCTTAAAATTCCCAATTTGGGGGCCAAAACAAAGGGTTCGACTTATATGAGGGTTCGACCTATACATGGTCCCAGACGGTAGCTACTTATATTATAGATATTTCTTTTATTCTTTTCCAAAGATTGATTTTTTTTTTTACATTTTGTTAGGGATATATTATTTATTTCTCAAAATTGGGGTGGATGGGGGGTATCGATTGTTTATTTCAATGTTTTGCCTGGCCACCCCCCCTCCCCCAGGCATTAAATGGTCCATACCTAAGGGTTATATTTCACTCTCTACGATGGAACCTCCGACTGTGAATAACCTTGTCAAGTGAAAAGCCGTAACGGCAGTGGGCTGCAAAAACATTGTTCCACTTTTGCGGAGGGTGACAAAATATACATCATACCTTACTTATATTTTCATAAGACAAATATTACTTATGAGTCATAAAAATTATATGATCTATGGTGCAATTCGTTGTGTTAACATATTCACACTAGAAAAGGGAGGGCGGGGCTAGGGCAATTGTTCTGTCAGTCTGCAGGCTTTCCAAAAGTGATATGTGTAATAAAGTGTAGGAATTGACCACGAGATTGGAGTGTCAATGGGAAAATTGAGCATGCTGACGTCTGATTTACCCGAACAAAGTGAGGGTAAATCAGACGTCAGCATGCTTAATTTTCCCATTGACACAACAATCGAGTGGTCAAATACCATTCTATCATGACTAAAATCCACACTAAACGAGTGTCTGATTCGTTTTTATTTTAAAATAAATCATATCATAACGTTCTCATTGCAAGTCAATTTGTCAACCAGCGTGCTCAATTATATGATTGACTGCACGTGCGGAGACCACTACTACGGCACTAGTCTAAACTTTTGACCATGCGACGTCAGCGGCTGTATTGAAAATGTGACGAGTTTAGACTAGTGCCACTAGTGGTGGTCTCGGAGCATTCAGTCAATCGTATAATTGAGCACGCTGATTGACCAATCAGGGTGGGTTATTGGGCGGTGATTTTTGCACGGAATGATAGAATGAACAATTGATAGTTTAGGCGGTTTGTAAACATATTCATATTTGGGATTTTGATGCCAATGCACTCGATATTTTTTGCTTTTGTTTCTAGCATTTCATAGTTTATATCTTGATGGATAAACATAACTACTCCTCCCTTGATATTATTTTTTATTTCTTGTGGTCGTCTGGATTCTGGGCTATAGGATTCTGTTCTACTTAGTATAGTTAAATTGTATTTTCCTAGTGGTGAACGTAGACCAGTAGGATTGTGGATTTATTTGTCTAGAAATTTGGTTATGGCTGATGAAGTTTCTTTCACCTTATGGAAAATGTCCTCTACATATAATTCTAAGAAATCGAGAGTCTTCATTAAGGGAACTGAGGGCGGGAATAAACGTTCGTTGCTAAATTTCGAGGGTGGGGGGGCCTCTATCTAGTTACCCAACCAGCGTTTGACAATGACAGCCATACTGTGAAAATGGGATTAGGGAAGAAAAAGTGTCCAAACATTTTGCTTAGTATTTCAGCACATGCCATGGATAGAAACATTTAATTAATATATACGTAATCTACAGAAATATGCGTTTCCAACCATATCAATTATAAAAATTTAGTAGCATATTTTATTACTAAACTTTGAAGGTAAAATGTACATTATATCGAAGTGGATTTGACAAGCTGATTAGTCTAGGCTTACAATAAATGTTATCTTGCTGAGTTTCTATCAAGACAATATATATTTTATGAAAACAAGAAACTACTCACTGTTGTTTATACATATGTGTACTTTTTTACAATTTAATGTATCATATAAAGTCGTGTAATAAGTTCTTAGGTCATCTTCCTTTCTTTCACCTATGAATACTTAGTCACTTCTCGGATATAAACCATCCCTATCGTGGCACCTGCACGCACCTGTTCACTACTTTGACGTCCACTATAGGAAACATACAACGCTAGATCTCTTGGCAATGCTCTTTGGAGCTAGACGAATTTTGATAAGATTTGAGGAATCAGCATATAAATTTAGTCGCGATCCACTATAAGTTTAAGGTAAAGTGCTGGTAGACCTGTCATTTGGTAGATAGTTATTAAATCGGTTTATGTTATATCTGATGTGTGAATTCGTGTTCGATATCTCATCGTAATGATGATAATCTATTATTTGTAAAAGTATGATCCAAATGGCTTGTTTTTTACGCCATTTGCATATTCCATAATTTCAACATGACCTCATGTCTCTGAGTGCGCAGGTACACAAGTGCACGTGGGACGCTTGGCAAGCTATTATTACCCGTCGCAATATTTTAAACGCTGATTATGAAGCTGGCGATATAGACTAGTCTTTTCAGCATTTATTGAAGTACACAAACTGCGTAGTTGTGGAAACATTGGAAGACCTCCGCTGTTTCTTTGGGACTATCTGGTGATGATGTCATTTAGAAAAATTAAACCTCAGTTCCATCACACAGAGCCGGCGATTACCTTCAAAATGGTATTTTATACTGATATGGCGGGTCAATCTTCATAGAAATATGAATATTTAACGGTGTAATTTAGTCTCATCAAATGGATTGCTGATGCGCAACATTTTTTTCTTCCAAATGACTGAGATTATATTAATACTGTGCTTATTTTCCACACATTTTATATCGTTAGATGTTATTTGTGTCTTGACCTACATGTATTCGATTGTGATGATGGGCGGTCCTTCAGTATGAAAAGTTGTTAGAAAAAGAGGGTGATTTTCGGGTAAAAAAGTCAGAGTTCACTCGATCTGGTAGAATAAGACTTAATTATGATAAACCACCCACTAATGAAACATTTCAGAGGTCATATGGTTCACAGAGTGAAAAATACAAACTTTACAGGACTCCCCGTTCATATGGGAAATATATGTTAATGATCATGGTGGCTATATTTTTCACTTGTGTTTCTAGCTTGTTTACCGAATTGTGATGTTTGCTCTTCTTCAACCGTTTGTACAAGTTGTGCCATTGATTTCGTGTTATATATGGAATCTGAAACATCTACATGCAAAGGTTAGTAGCAAAGGCAATTCTAACATGTTGACATTTATTATATCAGCCTATTAATGTAAAAAGCAACAATACCAAACATACAATGAATATATTTTAGACCTTGTAAACATATATTGTGGCTGAAGAGTGCTGTGGCAAGAAACATTTATGTACCACAAATAAATTACATCCAAGATGGACTAAGTTCTTCCGTCTTTCATTTATATATATATATGTATATATATATATATATATATATATTTTTTAAAGAGAGTACAAGGAACTAGATCATGTTGTGATACAACGTTGTTTCTTGCTTAACCCATTCCTATCGGGATGTCCCTTGAGGGACATTTTTACGTCCGATTTTGCGCTGAAACGTCCCTGGCTTTATGACCGTTTTTCACATGTGAACAGGGGGTCATGCTCCCTAGATATAGACTAGTGTCAACAAAAACGCCATACTTTGACATTTCGATGTAAATTTTATGGAAGTAAAGCAGGGTTTTCATAATATTCATGCATCATTTGTAAGAATATATATCTGCGCAAGAAACACATGATTTACACTGCGCAGTTCAAGCTCAAAATACTCTAATTTGCGCGAGATTAACCCCCGCAAGTTTCATACCATCTTGCAGGGGAAACACTGTTCTTTTAATTCGGAATGAGGTGATTAAGCTTTTTAGTGACGTCATTAGGAAATACCCATTTAAATATTCATGATAATATTAGTATGTAGCCTCGACATAACTTGCGTTAGCGGCAAAAGTCCGTACAGCATCTTTTTTATAAAGGCTACTCTTAATCGCACCTGCACTACGGTTGGTGTTTTGACGTAAGACGGAATGTGATAACGGCTAATGCCCCGCTGTTTGAGCTGCTACTCTTGATCGCATCGTGCTATAATCGGTGTTGAAATATTACGGCGTGTGATAAAGGCTAATTTTCCTTACAAATGGCCGTGTGGTTAGATCGGTTTAGAGTGAAAATATTTATGAAACGAATGGATTATCATTGTTACAATAACATAACCATCAAGAATTTACTTGTCGGATCAATTATAAACTGATTATGAAAGCATGGACTAAAGGATATTTCTCAAATCAAAAGCATTGTTTTATAATTCGTCTTTCTAAAGTGTATCTCGAACCTGTCATTTTTAATCGATGTCGGCAACAACCTCACGTTTGGAAGATATTCTAGACAAATATTTCCATATTCCTATTACTGGGTCGTAAAAATAAGAAGCTCTATGCGATTCTGAATACACGTGTACAATTTATGTAAAAAAATAAGCATATATGGAGGCCCCAGATAAGTTATTGTGTTGCACGTAAAGCTGTCAAATTGCACTGTTCGCTAATGTTTATATTACGTGTTGACGTTTTGCGTATGCCGATATGAATGGGTTAACACGCAATCATTAGTCACAAAGTGGTAAGAACACAGAAGCATATCTATGCTTCTGTGTTCTTACTTTGTACTGACTTTGTATATATATATATATATATATATATATATATACATATATATATATATATATATATATATATATATATATATATATATATATATATATATATATATATATATATATATATATATATATATATATATATTCCATATATTATATATTATCACTTCTAGTTTTTATAGTGGTCAACAAAATATATATTTTGGAGCAGTAATATATTCTATTTTTATTATTGAAGACACATATTACATATTACTTCTACAATTTTGTTTCATGCATACATATGGTATGCAATCATCAGGAAGTTATGCATTATGAATGGAGTACTATCATATGCCAAACAACCGCATGCACGCTATTGATTTTCTCATGTTCTTGGAAATGAGTGAGTTCTGGGAATTCCCCTACTATAGTACCACAGCACCATAGTGCTGTCACTAATTTCTTCCATCGTTTCCACCCTGCACTACCATTCCGCCCCGCGCTATCCCCAATTTCTCCGGCCGTTTCCACCCTACGCTACCATTCCGCCATGCGCCATTATTTGGCATGTGATAGTAGACATTAAACAATCAACATATACTATACCATGTTACACAGTTTCTAGTTTGCAATATTTGGTTTATACTCAGCAATTTTTGAAGTTATTACACTATGTCCTTTAGAAGGAATTTGTTCTTATGCCTGGGAACAGAAAAATAGCATACAATCAAATCATAGCAATGTTGAAAAGTTAAATAATATATAGTTATATATAATAATCATATGTAAATGTATTTGGAATATTTTATTATGAATGATATTTGACAAGGATGGTATTGCATTGAAATTGAAATAAATATATTATGTTTTCTATGTTTGGACATTCGACGGCAAACAAAAAGAAAATAAAACATCACCAAAAAATTCCAATTATGTGATAATATAGTTTGTATTTGCAATGAAATATTTTTTTTTATTCCAGCTTGCCCCAGCATGTGTGCTGATTGTAGTTTTGACTATGATAGAGGCACTACTGTATGCGCAGATTGTAGTAAGGGAGGAGTGAAGGCTGCACGTACTCCTGAAGGTCTATGCAAAGGTAAGTTAGCATTTTCTCAGTATATATAACTTGGGTTACCATGATATTAGGGCATATGAAATCAGGGAAAATCATAGAATTCAGTGAAAAATATTCACAATTGGGAAAAATAAGGAAATCAAATTTTGTTGAAAATTAATCCATAATAAGCAGATCGTAAAAAGTCAGACTTTCGGAGATGTGAACTTACTTTTTTTTTTCCCGTATTTTTACAACTTTTGACCCTTGAAAATTCATTACGTCCGGGACACGGGTTTATTACTGGATTTTGCTAGGGTCAGAGAAATATGTAAAACTATTTTTTTTTTTCTTAAAATACCGATGTTTTTGCTCGCAATTATGGGCGCAGCCATTAATAAATAGACTCGATTGAACTACGCATCCGTGTAAGGCTTTTACCAGCTCGCAAATATGTACGCAATTTAAATAAGGTGTTGTAACTAGGGGTGGGCCGATGCTTCGAAGCTTCGAACCTTAGTTTGTCTACCTATACCTTCGAAGGTAACTTTCACAACCGAACCTTCAGGGTGACGCTAATTTGATTTGATATTTGCTCATGCGTGGTTGAATAAACATCATAACGGTCGTCGATTTCATGATAGAAAGAACATTTAAATCAAGACTTGCATTATCTATTCTTTGAACAGGAAACAAAGGCACCCTTAAGGTCAAGCGTTTGTTACATAATCAACTGACTTGTACAGTTATTTACACAGCCTTGTGGCTTGCTACAGGTGGAGAGTTGTTACGTAACTGATAATTTAACGGGTAAGTAGAAGACCACAGTAAACAATAGCGGTAATAGCCATTATCAACTCAAATCAAAGAATTACTTAACCCCTTGCCTGGGCGGCCATTGCTAAGTGTCAGCACAGATCAAACTTGAAAATTAACTGCTAATTGGTCATTTAACCCTTTGACGGTCGCTAAGGCATTTATGCCTTAATGCATGTCTTAAAATAAGCCTAAAACATATGTTTTTCAAACCCTGGTACCTACCAAAGCGTCCGCAACGTGCATCGTACAAGACCACGTGGAGACTACAAATCGCCTACTCGATTCAATAGTCATCACATTGTATCGATATAAACCAATTTTTATAGTAAATAATTTTTTTTTCAAAGAAAACATACTTAGAGATGAAACACCAGTTTTTGGTACTCAACTTTGGCCACTAAATCTAATTATTTTTCATTGGAAACCCCTATCGGCTTTGGTGTCAAACGATCGGCCGTCCATTTTCCTATCTACCGTATTCCCGCGCATAAAAGCCCATGGGCTTAACATCGAAGATGGGCTTAATGTTCGAATATAAGCCCATGGGCCAATAAGTGAGAATAAAAACATTTTTCCCTGCCAAAAAATCGATGAAAATTGATAGTTACGTGCACCCTGAACCCAGATGAGTGACCAAAGACACGTGAAAACAACGTAACACACCTAAAGAAATCCTGTGCTCGTATGCGTACACATACGGTCATACCATGATCTTGCTTTGGGCGATATTAGAAGCTCCAACACGTTTCACTATTTTCCATCAATGGTTCAGAATGAACATCGATATAAACCTTCGGCGGGAGCTTGAATCAATGTTTGAAGATATATATTTATGTTAATCTGCATCTAGAATACACCCAAAGTGAGAATTAACAAATAATATCGCAATATATTTTTTCAAAAAAAATATTACCGCATAGTTCTTGTTGCAAACGAAACGTGATTTTCTTGGAGCTTTCCACAACGCAACCTCGTTTTAATGCATTAGAAATCAATAGCGGACTCAGACTTAGACTGTTAAATGCTTTCGGTATATCTCCAGTGCGTGAGTATGATTTATAATGGCGAACTTCCAGAGTTCAAATATTTATTAAATTAGGTTTGTACGATGTTACCATGCTATGAAAATTCTTGTGACAATGACGAATATGAAGACAGCATTGCTAGAAAAGATGTAAAACTAATAATTACCATTGATGATTAAAGGAAAACGTCGCGCACGTTGTCAAAAGTCAGTACACTCATCATCGCCCGCGTAGGTAGACTAGTACCGTACAGTAACACGGAAGAATCCATGGTTAAGAAACTTGGTGGCTCTATATAGTCGAAATCCAATGCTTATTCATCGCCAAATAGGGGGTGGGCGTAGTATACGAATATAAGCCCCTGGGCTTATAAGTGGGAATTTTTTTCATTTTCAAAAGGTCCAAAAAGTTGCTGTTTTTCGTTATAAGCCCATGGGCTTGAATGCGCGGGAATACAGTATATTCAAACAAACCTTGACCTTATAAAAAATAATTTATTCATTCATTATATTTCGTGTGATTCCGGCTATTTCGGAGCCTGTAGCCTCTGCCAACAGCGTTTAACAAGCATAGTAGCATTGCAAAACAAGCATGATAGGGAACCTGCTACCGTTTCAACCAATCACAAGCATTTCCGATGACGCCATGACACATTTTGATTGAGGTAGGCGTGAAACAAAATGGACTGGACATATTTCTCTGGATCATCAAAGGCAGCACTTGTACCTGCGGCATCTTAAAAGACCTGTACTAATCTTGATCTGATTGCCTTGTGATAGAAGCAGATGTGAGCTGTTACAGTGACCATTTAAGAAAGGCAACGACGCAAACAAAGATAGGTTCTACGGTGTCTGCCATTTTTCTGCTCAATATATATCTCCAAACATGGTGTTTAAAAGTTTAATATTTTACTCATCTACTTATCAACGATCGTTAGAAGGTTCGTTCGGAAAAGTGTCCCGAAGGTTCGAAGGCTAAAACCGACTGAATGTCCCACCTCTAGTTGTAACATTTTAGTCTCGATCAGCGAGGCCTAGTTTATGCGTGCTGTCACTTATGCGTCAAAATAAAATTTTATCACTACATTCAAAAAGAGTGTGCATCACGCCCGATATCAGGTGATTCTAGTATCAAGCTGTTATCTATTTTTAATCACGATGACTGCTTCAAATGCCATTTGATGGACTTACATGATGAAGCCTGTGACAGTGGGGTAAATGGCAAATGCTTGTTTAATCTAAATATTTATCAATTCTTGTCGGATTGTGGTGATCTTTTTTTTAATTGACTCCCGTGATATCTAGATTTTTTTCCACTTAATTTTTTTTTCATTTCACCTTAGAGTAGTTTACAATACTTGTAAATATTCATAGTTCCGATCTCTGCCCCTTTCAAGTCTATCATCCAATCAGCGTGCGCTCTGAGAGATGTAAACAAAACAACCGCCATCTTGGTCCCACAAACACAGGCTTGACACAATACAAAGCATTGAAATATGCGACATTTTAGAGGTCTTTTTCTAATGAATAATACTAATGTTAACACAAAACTTTCATGCATATCTAATGTACAACTCACGAACTCCAGAAACATTGATATTAATGTATGAGAACACAGACTTTTTTGTTTATTTCACAATATCCGTTTGCTAGTTTTCTTTGCTAGTCTAATGACACATTCCCATAGTAAAATGGAGATGCCCTTTTGCATTAATTATTGCATCAATTCCAACAAAAGTAAGGCATTCTGACAAGAAATGTATGTAGTTTCTTATGTTCAACACAATGAATCAAAACAGTAAATAGTTATTGTTGTAATAACCTGCAAACATCGACACGGCACTGCCACTGTCGCCGAATTTCACCTGTTATTTTTTTTGAATAGACAAGATAAATGCTCAAAGTAAACTATTTAGTTGAAACAATTACCTACACTTATATATATATATGAATGGAATCGCATATTACTGTAGATTATATCCATCAAAATTATATATTGATACGAATTATATATTGATACAACAATGTATAACAGAGATATGATCCAATATCTGTGTGGTGTTTTTAAGTCACGAACTTCCTCATGTGCATCACCTGTCAAATTTCAACATCGGCACATACTCAGCAACAAGGCATAAAAACAACATCGATTATACGGCAATGCGGGTGATGTGAGAAATATCCTTTCATCCATGAATTCATAATTAGTTTATAATTGATCCGACATGTCTCCGCTTCCGCTAACGATTCGCCAGTCGCCATAGGCGATTGTTGATGCATTTTGGCTAAAAAATATTTCCTACCTTTCGCCAAATTGGCTAAGATCAATCATCTGTAAGAATAACCATCAAATTACACAATATTTTCTAAAATAAAACAGACAGCATCACACGGAAATGACTTCATGGGCGCGGCCATTTTGTCAGGAGTCAAGTCTTCTATTCAGTCGGGTGAAACACTGTGTGTGTGTTGGGTTGGGGGTTAAGTCTTCTATGTGCTTCTTCACCCGAACGAATCACTTGAATGACGGAGCATTTGGCAGCAGTACACGTGAAGCATATGGTGATACAAGCACCAAATTTGGTATGATGACTCTCAAGGGCATACTAAAAATTTCTATCCGTAGAGCCACCTGAAAATCCAAGATGGCGGCCATTTTTCAAGATGGCCGCCATCTCGGCCTTGAAATATCAATTGATATCATGAAATGGGATTTATACAGTGCCTATGGAACTTTTCTGAGAAAGTTTTATGTTTTGAAACGTGATAAATTCATTTTTCATAATTTCCAAGATGGCCGCCATATTTCAAGATGGCCGCCATATTTCAAGATGTCTGACATTGGATCGAACAGAGCAATTCAAAATGTTAAAATCATAAAGTTTTCCTCTTTTAATCTGATTTCTTACAGTTTCAACAGATTTTTTTATAATATGAAAGTACTTTATTTTTCTTAATCTATATTAATTTTAAGATTACAGCCTTCTTTCCATGGCACTAGTATATCTCTGTTTCAACATTCAAGCTTTGAACTGCCATGTGTAGAACGTGAACCACTAAAACTTGCTACAAATATCAAAGTGAAGAAGGTTCCAGAACTCCCTGAGTCTTTTACTAATGTACGATGAGCTTATATTAACAAGAATCACAATCCTCCAGCAGTAGCAATCCATTCGTATCCATCTCCCATTCTACTTCAAAACCACATGAAGGAGGAGTATAAATGGTTGGAAGAAGTGTGCATCAATCAAACCATTAATGACAAAGTTGATATCACCTGGGCTGCCCATCATGCATCAAACAAGAGAAACCAGCCATTTCAAGTGAGCATCACTTCGCTTATGCCCTTAATTCGTGATCAGGCTCACTCAGTAGCGACCATTAAGCACTGCATGCAGACAATTAGAGACACAGTGGCATTCCTTAACCCTGGTCAGATCCTAGTCATAGCTGCCGACCAACCACTCTTTTCATTGACGAAACAGATTCAATGGCAGTGGCCAGAGTACGAAGAAGACAAATATATATGTCGTCATGTTTGGAGGTTTGCACATCGAAATGATTGCATTGAAATCCATTGGAACATTCTTAGAAGATAGTGGTTGGACCACTGCCATTTCAGAGGCTGGAGTTGCATCATCAGGTACAGCAGAGTCTTTCCTTGTTGCGGCAAGGTTACCAAGACACAGTTTGCTCACCAGATTACAGCATCCAGCCTTTATATACTTTTGAAGGAAGCCTACAAAGACTACTGTAGTGAGGTGGAAATGTCAGGGGAGTCGCCCTTGTCTTACCATGAATAGCACGCTAAAAGAAAAAGTGAAAGTCCACAATTCCAGTTCTGGAATATGATCATTAACATGGAGCTGACCATTTTCCTCCTGATCCGTGCTATTAGGGAAGAAGACTTTGATTTATATAGAGAAGCCCTTTCAGAATTGATCCCATATTTCTTTGCCAACAACAATACCAATTACACAAGATGGCTTCCAATCCATTTATGAGATATGATGTCACTTGACAATCAGCATCCAGAAGTTGCAAGGGAGTTTCACAAGGAAAACTTTGTTGTTCACAAAAGTCAATGAGAATTTTCAGCTCTTGCAATCGATCAAGCACACAAACAAAACAATGCAGTTATCAAAAGGTGATGGAGGAGCTGCTGGTTCGGCGGAAGATCCTTTAGCTTTAAGGAGATAGATCGTGTCTGGCACCCAAGTAAGCCGATTAATCGCAGCTAATGAGGCCAAAATCTGTGGCAAGTATGCAGCCAACACCAGCAAACATCATGAGCAAAATTCAAGCGCTCAGAAAACGTTTATTGATAAACTTAAAGCACTGCATCTCGTATTAAAGGAAAATTTCTAGAAGAATTGGATGATTTACTAGCATTAGATACCAAGAACATTGCAGATCCTGCCCTTGCAGATTTAGTTAAAACACATCATGAAAGAGGAGAACAGAAATTCAAGTCCTTTGTGAAAGCGCTAGAAAATGAAGATACTAGTGCATTTTATCATCCCATTAAAAAAAAATAAAGTTGCTTTTTTCAAACATGAAGTTGAAGTCTGCAGTTCTAAGGGAAAGTTGCTTAAAGATGATTGCTCCATGTTCGCCAAACTATTTATCTCGTGCCAGGTGAGGCAGTGCAATTTAGAGGAGTTTTTCAAATACGAAAATCAAGCATTTCCTGCATCATTGAGTGTTGGTGGTAGGCTACATGCGTGCCAAAAATCACAGTTCATTGAACTTCTTACCACAGGAATCACTTTGTCAGACAGAGAACCATAAGGAGATGCCATCATCATGGGTGGCTCTTCCTTGCAATGCCATAACGCCTAAAACCTCAAAGTCATTTAATGAATATGCCACCAAAGACAATGCTAATTGCTAAATCTTCATGTGCCAAGTATGAACGTGTGGACATAATATTCTATGTTTACAGAAAGGTAGTTTAAAAGCTGAAACAAGATCCAAGAGGGGAAATGGGATTAGGAGAAGAGTATCCGTAGCAAGCAAGACACCTCAGAATTGTAAAAGCTTTATGCGTGAGGACGAAAATAAAACAGAACTTTTCCATTTTCTCACAGAAAAAATAAGTGAAGCTGATACACCAAGCACTATCATTGTGACAAGGGGTGACAATGTCATCTGCAATAAGATGAAGTCTCTCGATATTATAGCACCATGCTCTCACGAGGAAGCAGACACGCGCATCTTTGTACATGTCAGAGATGCAGTGTTAGAGGGTAGAAAATCATTTATCATTAAAGCCAATGACACTGATGTCATCATTATAGCCACACCAACACTTCCATGTCTGCAATCTGCAAGAGCTTGGCCTTGAAAGAATGTGGGTTAACTTTGGCCAAGGGTCCTGTGCTCGTTGGATACCAATTCACGAAGTAGTGTCTATGCTAGGGCCAGAAAATGTTAGTGGTATCCTGTTCTTTCATGCATTCACAGGGTGTGATGTGGTATCTGCTTTTCGTGGAAAAGGAAAGAAATCTGGCTGGTTGACTTGGAATGTTGTAAATGACATAACTGAAACATTTAAAACACTGAGTAACTGCCCTCGAGAAGTTTCCAATGATGATCTGATGAAACTGGAGAAATTTGTTATTTGCATGTATGACAGATCCAGTCCAGCTGCTAGTGTGGATGATGTACGGCTTGATCTGTTTGCACAAAAACAGAGATCATATAAAGCCATTCCTCCTACTTGAGCAGCACTCAGGGGAGCATGCAAAACGTGCGGCCTACCAGAGTGGCTTTATCTGGAGTCAGGCAATGGTTGCCAACCCAGAAAAGATCAGTCCTGGACTGGGGTGGGTTCAAACAGGAGATACATGGCAGGTATACTGGACAGCCCTTCCCCCAATCGCAACATGTTGTCAACAAAGTGCGCCTGCAAAAAGGTGTGTACCAGAAGATGCAAATGCTTCCAGTCAGGACTATCTTGCAGTGCTCTGTGTAGCTGTATATGTGAACGATAGAGAAAAATAGCAATATCAAATATATGAATAATCACCGAGAGCCTATTCATAACAGAGTATAGTTATTATTGTTATTTGATTAGGAACACTGTAATTATCATGGTGTATGTTTAACAAAATCATGTACTTTGTTGTTTTGTAAATGCGAATGAAATGAATGTGCAATAAAAATATTTATAAACTTGTTTTCTTTCTATAATTGATATTTCACAAATCATATTTCATAAAGCTCTAATTAAAAAAAAATGTTCATAAAATACATATACAAATACAATTCATAAATAATTTATCAACACCAATATTTTATTTATCCAGCTACACATTTATTGGGAAGAAATAAAATCATAGGCAGCAGTACTTGCTGGCCATCTTGAAAAAATAATCTTAGACTTAGAAATAAAAAGATAATGAATTCAGTGTTAATTGAATCATCCAGATTCAGAATAATTTAATCAGCCAAATATAGGCCAATCTTTTTTAATTATCGTGCTAGTTCATTCAGTTGAGATGCCTATCTTTAAAATGGCTGCCATCTTCAAAACAAGTATCTTTCTTTAAATTAAAAGCAAATAACTTTTCGTGTATGAAAATATGAAATATTTAGGAAAAGAATGTTCCTATACCATATAAATTACTATGGATGGAAAAACACAGCATCATGAGGAGTAATGAGTAAAAATTCCATTTTTGTAATGGCGCCATCTTGAAAATTGTCGGCCATCTTGAAATCACTGTATCCATCTCCGACACGAACACGGACCATGCGAGGACATTTGGCATACATTGACTGGACAAGCTTAACAAGCCACTCTTCCACGCCTAGCTTACGCATGGCCCACCATATGACTTGTCTGGGAACCCGATCCAATGCCTTCTCAAGATCAACAAATGACATGTACAAGGACTTGTTTGCTGCCAGAAACTTCTGCACCTGTCGAACAATGAAGGTAGCATCTGTTGTCCCCTTCCTGGCATGAAGCCAAACTGCATGTCATCTATCACTATTCTCTTTCTGATCAGTTGTTCAGCAATTCTCTCAAGGATTTCATTACTTGATCTATCAACTTCAGCCCTCGGTAATTGCCTCTCTAGTGCATCTCCTTTGTTTTTGTAGAGGCTAACTATATAGCTCTCCTCCCACTCAGATGGAATGCAACCTTCACGAATGATCTCTTCAATCAAGTCACAAACAAGCTTAACACCAACCTCCCCAGCGGGTTTCAGCATTTCTGCTACTACTCCAGACGGACCTGCTGCTTTACCCATTCCCATCTTTGAAATGGCTTTGGATGTCATGTCTAGGGTGATTTGCACACTGGGACCTTCAATGAGAGCTCTTCTGGGTTCCAAGGAAATTCAACATTAAGCAATCGTTCATAATAAATCAATTACAGGGCTGCCAAGTAGTACAGATGTGGCTGTATTCGTACGAATTTGAGGGTCTGAATACGGAAGTACGGATCAGTACCATTTACAGTACGGATTTCAGTGGTTATGAGGATAAATACAGAAATAGAATGATTTTTCTGTAGAATGAATTTACTTATGTTATTGCTCACGCAAAATATGTACTCGATTGAGTGTGCATGGTAAACAGCTTTCGCCAGTTATACAGACAGCTTTTCAAATCGAGTTAGCGCACACAGCGCCTCTAGCGGACATGTGGCAAACTATATAGATGAGCGATAATATAATTAAAAGTAACACTGCCGCGAAAGTTTGCAGGTCGAAATAAATAATAACTTCATATATATGCGGGTCCTAAAGCACAATATAATTGTTTATAATGAAAGATTTAAATATTACTTAAAATATGACAACATATAAAACATGCGCTGCATATTGTTATTGTATACAGTTAAAAATGCAAGTGCATTATTTGCAACTTGTCAAATCCTAGAGACCATGATGACAGTGTTACATTGATCCCGGGCATGCGGGTGAACACAATCACTTCGCATATTACTTTCATAGCAACAAATCTAAATAATGTTGGGTAAACATTCTTTTACCGAAATGCATTTTTACACATTATCTGTGATGAATAAAGTAGTTTAATCAATTCAAAATGGAACATACAAGTTGACTGTGCATACGAACTCCCTACAAAGTCTATATATTTGACAGAGAATAATATTTGTACCTCTATCTCTAGCCTCACACATAGGCTACACGCCAGCTTGAAATAATATATTGCTTCAATTTCAATCTATTTGCACCAGCATAAAACAGAGGTATTACACACAAGTATGTTCCCTCAGGTTTTTGGGTGCTAAATGACCTTGGTTTCTTTCCCTGGGTACTTTAACTCTTAAACTCTTCATTAAAGTGAACGATTGACCCATCTAGGAACCCTACTATAACTCTTTGTCGGTCGCCGTATTTTGAACGTATGACGTACATTTACATCACACAATGTCATTGATTTTAAGATTTTATTCTTGTAGATACTGCGAATTCTGCAGGTTTACTGAAATGTCCAAAGGTTATCATACTTATACGGGAGACATAAAATGCGATGCAGATTCTTATTTTCACACTTAGAGCTCATAATATTTTGCATTTTTAAAGAAATCGCCATCGAAGCCATCCGATGTTCATCTCTCGGTTCAAAACATGGTCATTTGACACGCCGAGGAGATCCGATATTATGGTATGAAAGCAAGGTGTTTTGTGACATATATCCTACCATTCTCTGCAGAATCGCATTCTGGGCTCACACTCACTGTCATAAATGCCTAGCCAAATTTGGCTAACTCTTTTTTTGTCTAGCCAAATTTTATTTTGTTTAGCCAATTTGGCTAAATATGCTAATTTAACAAAATTGGAATGATTATTTTGTTTTTACAGATAAATAAGGCCATGTGTGTATTGCTGTTAATATTGTTATTGGTTTCATTTGTTTAAATTGGACATTGTGATGCATTGAATAAAAGAAATTGGACACAATCTATTTTTCTAACTTTATTCAAAACAGATCATACAAACTTTGACATTTAGTAGTCATAAAAATCATGTAAAGTCTGTCAAAGTTTAGGATTTTTAACACTTTTACCCCTAGCAAAAAAAATATCAAACTCATGACTATTGGTTCATATTGGTAAATATGAATGACCGACAAAGCTTCAAGACAAGTTGATTTTTTTACAAATGGACTTGAAACTTTGTCGGTCTTTCATATTTACCCAGTACTTGAAAGCTTCATCAAAATTAAAAGAGTGGAGTGGGATTGGACACAGATAAATGTGCATGAGCTTTGCCACACTCTTCACTTTTAAAGAACTCCTCGAGTCTGTTTTAATTGCGTTATTTGCACTGATGTAACGCTCACAAGACACACTTGTGACTGGCACAGTTAAACCAATAGTCATGAGTTTGAATATTATTGGGTAGATGTCTGGAGATCTAAGAACAAAACACTGGAAAAACTGGTCCATGTTAAGCAATGAATAATCTTTTGACTCCATAATCTTTTCAATGAGAGCCCATTCTTTTTGTGCATCATTAATGTTTATGTCATATCGCTCACAGAGAGTGGATAGCGACTTTGTGACATTCATCTTCTCCACGACTTGAAGGTCTATTGGACTAAAAATTTTAAATGTTTGCATGACATCTGTATCGGGGAAAATACAGTCAATAAAACAGAGAAGTTCTGCCGTTGAGAACTTTAAACGCCGTTCTTTGGTATCTTTAATGGAATGTGTACGAAATAGTAGGTCCCCAGTGCCATCTGAATCAGGAGTATTTGGTAAAATTAGGTAGAGTTCTTGCATGTACTGTCCAGGATTTTCTAACATGTTGGCCAATACTTCCCTCGTACTATCAACTTGGGCCTTAACAATCACATACTGTGCACAGTCCTTCTGCATTACCAGTGAAAGTTTGCGAAGAAGTCCAACAACATCACATAGAAAATAAGTTAACATTACAAATGAAACACAACTGAATTTTTTGAGTAGCCCATGAAGTACTGCCCTGCCTTCAACATTTTTCTCTACTGCTGCTGCAATCAAAGCAGAAATAATAGAACTCCAAGACTATCGAACAGCATCTACTGTGTTAGCAAAAGAGAGCCATCTTGTAAAAAAAACTTGCTCTACTCTTCTAGAGGATTCCTGTTGGACCTCTTTACTCATACTCAACATGCGCTTCAGCTTTGCAGAATATTTCAGTTGTCTGGCAAACACATTTATGTCTGCAATATATTTAGAAATTAGCTGCACTTTGTTTGCTGCCTTTTCACACACCAGCTGAAGACGGTGTGCCATACAGTGATTTGTAATAATTGTGGTATTCAAGTTTTTAAACGTGACGTGACACCTTTTCAACACCTACCATTTCATTCCCAAAATGTTTTTCACTCACAAATCATGACCTCTCTTACCTTGTCAAATATTGTTTCGCATCTGTCATCATCAATTCATCAGCACTTAAAAATTGGGTCATCAATTTTAACATATCTTATACCGCCACTGTCACATTTTATTCCCAAAATATCCTGTCAAAAGGACCTAATGGGTCATCAATTTTACTGTCACATGCATGTTGTCAAGTAATGTTCTATGGCGGCGTTCTATGGCTTTAATTGATAGTATATTGCACAACACGTTAGAAATAAACTATCATCAAATGCAAATGCATATATCATCTTCTGTAAAGAATATTTCAAGAAAACTGCAAATAATATTCAAACAATAATATTATTTGTAACTGCGCACAAACCACCTGCACTTTTCGGCACTTGCCGGTCAGAGAACAAAGGGGCCGTTGTGACAATTAGCCTAAGACTATTAAAGGTATTGTAGGAGCAGACGGAAACAGTAAATAATCCTGACCAATATTATCTTTTGAAATAAAGAGGTAGTTTAATCAGAGATTGTTTAACTGAGTTTAACTGTGGGCTTATTCACCGCCACCTGTGGAGTTGATTATACTCCTATCTGTCATGAGGTCAGGCATTTAGGTTACATCATCGTGTCGTTAGTTAAGACACTCCAATCACTACTGGTGACACCAGTGACCAGTCACCATGCAAGCCCACACCACAGGGGGTTGCGGTTAAGTTTGATTGTTTAAATGATTTCACCTTTGTTTGGGAAAACCAAACAAGATTTGAAAATATTGCCCAGGATAGACTAGTAAGAGACATGAAATGTTCGTGCGGAATTTACCGGCACGTGTTATCGATTCTGAATCTATGACTAATAATCAGATATGAGTTCAGTAGGTGATTATTCGCTTAATATTGCAGCTAGAAAGATGTTCTTGGTGTCATTTAAAAGCTTGTTATATGCCCATTCCACGTGTGACAACTGATTGGTCATCAGAAGTAATGTCGGCCTCGTAAAAATCGCCGAAACATGTTTAGTGGCGTAGAGCGATAATGGAGTGTTTTGATCGAAAAATAAATATCATTTTCGTAATCTAGACACTTTTCTCGTTAAATACATGTATTAAACTTAAAAATCTGATGAAAAATAAGCAAGATATTAATTATTCTGCAAACGTTATGGCAAACAAAATTTTCGCGGTTCCCCGATTTATTGAAGCACGTGGTCTTGTTTACATGCGAGCGAGGTTGAAAATATGTTCAGATTTTCTTCATTTTTTCTTAAAATTCCCAATTTTGAAGCCAAAAAAGGGTCCTCGACTTATACGAGGGTTCGACCTATACGTGGTCCTGGACGGTACTTGTTAATAAAACTGATGTGTAGGATGCATCGGTGGCTTCATCCATTTCAATTGAAAAATATGGCAAAGGCTTATTAAAAATTCTTCTTTTTTTTCAGATAAAATAACATGAGCTAAACTGTCGTGAAAATCACTCTGTGACTCATTATGTTGGTACATAGTATTATCCAAGATATATTTGAATTCATTAATACCATTAAACATTTGAAGTTCTAAGATACATGTATTTTTACTAGTTGGAATTGCATTTTTAGCTAAAGCATATAAAGTTGACATTTGCCCAACAATAATTTTCTTTGCACCACTGAAAGCGTTAGACCGTGCAACAGACATATCATCTTTCAGTTTGACAGACTTTACATGATTTTTATGACTCTCTGTTAATTCATGTTTGACTATATCATCTTTTTTAGGATTTTTCACACTTTTACCCCTAGCAAAAATGTTATCTGCATCACACAGTTTACAAACTGAGCAAAACAAAAGTCCTTTTTCACTACCATACACTAGCCAGCTGAATTGTTTAAACCAGCTGTCTTTTATATGACGAGGATTTTGTGATTCAGATTGTTGAACTTGACTTGAGTTTACACTGTATATGTTTTGTTTAGAGTTTACAGTATCTTTTTCTTTAGAGTTCACACTATCTTCTTTTGAGTTTAAATTATCTTTATGCGTAGAGTTTCCAGTATCTTTTTTTTTAGAGTTTACACTATCTTGTTTTGATTTTACATTATCTTTATGCGTACACTTTACAGTATCTTTTTGTTTAGAGTTTACACTGGATTTCTTTTTAAAAAAATCTTCCATCGTGCGCTGCTTTTTAACAGGGTTACTGGTGTGCGTAGCATCACCAGAATCACGTGTTGCCTCACTTGATCGATGCTCATCAACATCATCATCAGTAGCAGGGTTACTGGTGTGTATAGCATCGCCAGTACCACTCTTTCCCTCATGATCATCAGTACCATTTCCAGCATGATTTGGTTCTACATCATCAACATCCATTGGTTTGACAGCATCAACATCCATTGGTGTGACAGCATCAACACCCACATCTCGTGAACTGGGGAGCTGCATCATTATGAAAGAAGGAAAAACATATATTGCATCATCAACAGACAGTTCAAAGTTTTTTATTTTATTACATAATTCACACTACTTCTAGACCTGATCGTCCCAATGACAAAGCTTTTAGACCTGGGCAAGCCGTTTCGATATTTTGCAATACAAGTGGCAAAAAGGACTGGAGCATGCGTTTATGAGAGTGTGTGTGATATGTCAAATATTTTTCGAACATAATCAATGTAAATGCCAATGAACTTACCATAAAATCACTCATAATCAAATGTTAGACCTAGACCTAGATGTTATTTTGTTGCACGCTGGATGAGGTGACGAAAAAATTTAACGTTCCGCTCATAATTAAATGGAATGTCGTTTTTTTTTAAACGCAATAATTTCGGCCGTAACTTCGGACGTAACAACAATGGACGATAATGCAAGATTGATCATTTTCAACAAGGAAAACGTGAAGAGTAGTAAAAATACGGGTGTTGTATGTAAAACTGCATCCTGGTTAAAAATGCATCTTTACATAGGATGCGGTTTTATATGGTGGATGCGGTTTTACATACAACATACCGGTTTATTGTTGATTCGCCAAATTGGCTAGACATATCTTAATATGTCTCGCCAAAATGTACACAATTTCGCCTATGGCGAATGGCGAAGAGCTAGCGTGACCCCAGGCATTCTACATGCTGTGAAATTGTCAATATTAATATCGGACATACATTTCATTCACAAAATGAGAGATTTCAGTCCTGTTGCTTCGCCGGCATGTCCATTGTTGAGAGGTCGTGCATTTGCTGCCAAAACTCCCGCTATTGCTTCATGTATACTAATCGCACATTCCTGACACTTTCCTTGTGTATTCTATATCGTGTCCGCCACACACTGGTGGATATTATAAATGCTTCCATTTCATCATTATCGTTGAAATCTACATTTTACAGAGAAATATTCTCAGTCTATGTTGCTTCCATGCTTACCTCCATGTTAGCTGTCATTTCGTCATCGGAAACGCTTGTGATTGTCTGAAACAGTAGCCTTGTCCCAGCATGCTTGTTTTGCAATGCTGCTATGCTTGTTGAACGCTGTTGGCAGAGGGTACAGCCTCGGAAATGGGCGTAAACACAGGAAATATAATGAAGGAATAAATTATTTTTGTGAGGTCAGGGTTCACCGCATACTAATGAGTTGTATACAAATAGATAGCAAAATGGACGCCCAATCTTTTGACACTAAAGCCGATGGAGTTTTGTGATGACAAATAATTAGATTTAGTGGTCAAAGTTGAGTACCGAAAACTGGTGTTTCATCTCTAAGTATGTCTTCTTTGAAAAAAAAATATTATTTACTATAAAAAGTGGTTTATAGCGAAATAAGGTGATGACTAATGAATGGAGTAGGCGATTTTGAGTCACCACGTGGTCTTGTAAGATGCATGTTGCAGACGGTTTGGTAGGTACGAGGGTTCGAAGAACGTATGTTTTAGACCGATTTTAAGGAATGCATTAAGGCATAAATGCCTTTCCGACCGGCAAAGGGTTAATGAAGTTGAATTATACTCTGTACATTAAAATTAATCAAGTCACTGTTTTAGTGTACATTTTACCTTATTTCTTGTTATTAAAAGTTAAATGGCAGCAAATAATGAATTTTCCCCTCGGAATACTAATTTGGACCCCTAAAATACTAATTTGGGTACAGAAATCTACGAGATGTAGTTGGCAGCCCTGGAATTATGTGACATCATAAACTGACAAAAATTACAGCCAAGTGTTCCTCAATTACTTATACAAATAGTTATCTAGGCCATCCAAACTTGATCTTATGGATGACCACTTTTTGGGGCTTAAAAATATGCATGTAGGAGGGGTACACAGGGCTCTCAATAACTTTTAAAGTAGCAGGCTTATTCAGAAAAGAAGCAGGCAAGGGGGTCTGGCGGGGCATAGCCCCCCTCTCCCCCAGCATTTTGGGGGGTCGTGGGGGGCTTGTCCCACGCAAAACATTTGAGAAATTGGGCGATTTGAGGCTGAATTTGGTGCACTTTAAAGTAAAAATCATACTTAAACACAGATAAACATTTTATTATACAAATACCACCACATTAATTGGATGATTAATTATAAAATCTCCTTGGACATGAATGATAGAATCATTGAATATTGTTATGAGAGATTGAAATAACCCCCATCGCCATATAGATCTCTGGGTCAGGATTAGGTGGAAAATTGCTACTCGTCAGCAGAACAGTGGCACTAAAAAAATCTATTCGTCCTCAAAAGATGGCCATGGTCCTTTTGTATTGAAATAGTTTTATTCAAAAACAACTTAACACTCAGTTCACCTTAACTTTATCCTAAAAATGGAACACTATTCTTAAATTTATCAACAAAGTATCATAACATTTTGTATTTCTTTTTGTATTTACAATTCCAGTGTAGATGTTATCTTCTCCACATCTATTTTACTAACATTTCTCTGGGCTATGCTATTCATATGTATTATGCATAAAAATATAAATAGTGTTTGAATAATAATCTAAACACTATGTTTTTTTTTTCTAATATGGTTGGATTTATTATTCACTTTGACTTCAAAAGCTTATATTACCATTCCTATTAATTGACTTTTTAAAAAGCAAGCATTAATTAGTGGATACATCAATTAAATTCATAAGTTATATCAATTAACTTCATAACATGTACAGTAAAGATGATCTAGGACCAGTACATCTGAGGACTGCTGGCTTGTTGCCAATAATAAAAAGAAAAAAAAACAAACAAACTTGCTGCAGCAGCCTGCTTCTATAAATAGTGTGGCTTTGCTGCTGTTGGCATGCAGATGATTATTGAATGCACTACTCATAAGCAGTATTAGTTACTCTTTAATTACCAAGTGGATGTTGAATATTAAGTTATTGTTTCTGATTTCACTTGGATTTGGAGCCCACAATACAATTTATAGGAGCAGCTATTCATTGAAATGAAGTGTGTTTTAAATCCGGTGCATGTAATATAAATCCCTAAAAATAGGGTGGCAAAGAAGCCGGCAATTCTATGAAAGAAGGCGGACATGGCCGACAGCCGGCAGTTATATGAGAGCCCTGGGTACAGATATTAAAAAAAAAAGTTCAACACTAAACCCAGCAGGGGGGAAATAAAATAAAGAATAAATATTTCACAAATATGCCATGGCAGGGGAAATAAAAAAAAAGAGAGAAAAGAGAAATAAAAAAAAAGCACCATCAGTAGTCAATCATCATACCATATACACTTTCCTCATCATCAATGTACTCATCATCACGATAAAACGCAAAAACAAGAACATGGTAGATTATAAAATGTCTTCTAATACTTCACAAGAAATGATTTCCATTTCTCAGTAAAAAGCTGGTATAAAAAAACATGTCGAACGTCGTGCACATCGTATGTAAGACGTTAAAAGAGAATCTACTCACACGTCGAGAGGTTTTGTTTCCTCAAATGAAATGTTAACTCGTTTATAGTCGCGCATAAGACTATACAAACCTTTTTTATGGGAAAAAAATATCTAATTCAGCCATCTCACCTGCAAAAAATCACCTCATTGCCCGCTATAACGCACTAATCAAATGAGTACAAAAACCGCATGCGCCGGTGCATTATTTTGATAACAGAAGCCGGTTCGTTGCAACAAAAATAAATCGAAGTCAGCGCACAGTGTAGACTGTTACACTAACCCCTCTTTCTCACCACATGCTTGCTGAAAGCGTGGAGCGGAACAGAGCGAAATATAGGCAGTGTAACAGTCTACGAGTGACTAAATCGTCGGAAGATGAAATTAAAAAAATACGTGAGATTTGTGGTTGTAGATCGTCTGGATATTTAAAAAAGAAGGAAGTATGTGATTTTATTTTATATCGGGTTGTTTTTTAGCTCATCGTTGGAATGGTCATCCACAAGATCAAGTTATGATCGCCCTACATGTCAAACGAAGTGATTATCTGTAGCATGTTCTAGCTGTCAAATGGCAGATGTCTTGGATTTTACACGAATGAAATCATTGTATGTCGGCAATATACCACTGTGTTTTGTATGACGATAAGATCATTGTTTGGCAGTTTATCTGCTGCTTTTAAAGATCAAATAACAAGGTCGGGCATGATTTTCGGCAGTTCTATAACTTGGATTCTGTGAACATTATGCAATATAGTTTATGAAAGGTATTCCAATATTAAATGAGAAAAAATGCATTTTAATAGCAAAATCGTCTTACCTTCGAAAAGCTCACAAAAATATCAGAATCGTGACGTAGAACCTGTGAAGTCAGTTTTACAACTCTGTGTACATTCCCTACAAATATGACTAAAAATATGTTGTCTTTGTAGGAAAACTATATGGGTTATGAATGCGCGCCCTATCTCCAAATAATCTTTATACTATTCCCATCATACGGGCATGTAGAAATGTAAATAAAAGTGATTGAATATTCGTAAAAATGCTTATTTATGTTGTAATTAAAACATCACGTGGTCCTGCTCTACAAATAAACCGGCGCTGTATGCTTTTCGTCTGCTTTAGGCGGTTCTGTTCGGTTTCGTTGTGTAAATATTGATCTAGAAACAATTTTGTTGAATATATTCAGAAATCAATTATACCAATGTGATTTATTCTCTTCACTCTTTCTATTGGTGTACATGTATAAACCTTAACACATTTGTTTACAATAAAAAACAACATCCTTGAACAGTACCGAACTTCTAAAAGTCTGAATGTACTTGCAGTTTCTGGTGTCACGTGACATTATTGAAAGTATGTTACTAAATAAATGGTATTATTCTGAAAGTATGTTACTAAATAAATGGTATTATTCTGTCGAACTGCCACGTCCATTATATGGATCGGAAGCAGATTTTAACATGGCTTTCAGTGGTGTGTTTAATTCATTTCTAGTTGTTTCGATATTAACCAAGTTATCTAGATTATTTTTTTTGACTACACTACACTACTGCTTACTATTTACAACATGCACTGACGTTGCGGCGACCATCGCGGTGCCTTTAACAGAGTGACTGTTTTGGTACGATGACGTCACAATGGCGCGAACTGGGTTTCCGCCAGGTGGAGTTCCTAGCGGAAAGCAGACCTCCGCGTTGTTCACCAGCATCCCCATAGAAGAAGCCATCTCGGTTATCAGGAGAAGACTGATTGAAGATGAGACTCTTCCAGACAGATGCGAGTTAGATGTTGAGCAAATTATTACCATCCTGAAGTTTTGTCTCGAAACCACCTACTTTGTGTCGAACGGGGTCTTTTACAGACAAATCCAAGGAGCTCCGATGGGCTCTCCCGTCTCACCGGCTGTCGCAGACCTAGTGATGGAAGATTTTGAACAGAGAGCACTTAAGAACCCCCCAGTGAATCCATCGGTGTGGTTCCGTTATGTGGATGACACCTTCACGGTCCTACCACAGAATCAGATTGAGGAGTTTTCAACTTACTTGAATTCCCTTAGCCAGAGTATTCAATTCACCATAGAAGGTGAGATTGATCAGAAACTTGCCTTCCTAGACACTCACATTGAGAGGAAACAAGACAGATCCCTGAAGACTAGTGTTTATAGGAAGCCCACACCCACTGATCAGTACTTGAACTGGGACTCCAACCATCATCTTGAACACAACGCTCGGTAGTCCGCACACCCTAAGGAGAGCCGAACATCTGGTAACCGAGGAGGAAGACCGTGTGAAAGAGGTGAAACATGTGAAACAAGTGCTGAAAGTGAATGGATACAAGCCCTGGGCGTTCAAAGTTTCTTCCAAAAAGAGAACAGAAGAACCGTCTGAAACTAGTGACAATACGGCTAAGAAGTTCCCTGTGAGAATTCCGTATGTGAAAGGCACATCTGAAACTATGCAGAGGATCCTTAAGAAACATGGTGTCCCGTCCTTCCATAAGCCTTTCAACAAGCTTAGGAGCCTGCTAGTTAGACCCAAGGACAAAGACGACCCAAAGAAAATGTGTGGAGTGTTGTATGACATCTCATGCCCTTCATGCCATGAAACATACATTGGGGAAACTGGCAGGAATCTGCAAACGAGACTGAAGGAACACCTGGACCCACACAGTACCCAGTCTGCCATACAGATCCATACAGAGAATACTGGACATCTATTCAGTAGTGAGTCAGCCAGAGTCATAGGCAGAGAAGATCAGCCCTTCCGACGTAAGATCTTGGAAGCCATCAAGATCTACACGCACCGCCCGAAGCTCAACCTCAACCAAGGCAGGAGCATCCCCCCGAACCTCCTCCATCTGCTTTCCGCCAGGAACTCCACCTGGCGGAAACCCAGTTCGCGCCATTGTGACGTCATCGTACCAAAACAGTCACTCTGTTGAAGGCACCGCGATGGTCGCCGCAACGTCAGTGCGTGTTGTAAATAGTAAGTAGTAGTGTAGTGTAGTCAAAAAAATAATCTAGATGAATAGTCCTACTGCTAGTAATAGTGTACATAAAGATATTAACCAAGTTATTAGCAGAATACGAATACCAAAATGGCGACCAAGCACGCCGTGGATTGCGCATGCGCATGACAGCTGCGACATGAGTAGTGTGTTTTCTGGTAATAAATTCTATAATATTAGAGCTCGAAAAAAATAAACCACACCACAAAAATTGTCAATCAAATGCGATTCAGACATGAGTAAAGGATATGAGTATGCGCACAACATCATTATAGAAAACGTCATTGAACTTCACTGGTTTTACAGGACTGTTGTAATAGGTGTTATGCGCATGTGCGGATATTAGGCCAGGGTAACTGGATTCTATGGATGACTAGAGTGCCGATGCATTAAAACAACTCCCGATAGATAAATAATCTTTCAAATGGCTTGTGTTTTTATATTCGCCGACAATTCAGTTAAAAGATCCATGTTTTTATTAAATTTGTCGGCTGATGGCCCCATATTTGCTAGTGACGTCACGCTACCAAGGACGCCTATGCATTTGGTTTCGGTTTCCGAGCAGGTGTGAGGGACATGTGAACCATTGCGCATGCGCACTGACATGCAAGTGTGCATGTTTCTGCTTAGAATTAGTAAGTTTTATTTTCTATTTTCTGGCAAGCATTTGTAATAGATTTGATGAAAAAACATTACTAATGGCTTACACATTTGTTTAGTTGAGAACGGCAGTCATCAAATGTAATGTTCAATTGATTTGACCACCGGAATCATAGTAAAACCAAGGCAAAATGTAGACGGCTGAGCGATTATAAATGCCGATGTTTAACACAAGAGTGAATTTCCTTTGTTCTGTGACACAATTTGAGCTTTCCAGATGTCCCTAGATGTAAATATTGACATATGATATGATAAGACTCATCATCATCCTTTGACTGGTTGGGGTAAGCAGTGTCTAGCACCATTGTAAAAAAGCCCCCATCATTTTGTAGCACAAGGTGGAACATCGCGCGCACTGAGCAAAATGCAGATATGAACACTACTAGCTGCTCATATTGCTTGTTGTGGACAAAAAAATCAATACTGGAAGTCTAGACACTCCAAGGTTGACAGTGTTATCACCTACCAATCAGATGCTTTTATCTCTTTTGCATATAATTATGGGGTATTCGGAACAACTCGTGAGTTCGTATTTTCGAGTTGACAAGTCGTAGGTACGAGTTGTGGCTATTCGATACTACATGACAACTGGGAAATATGTCTGTTAAAAAAATAGCATGCAGAGTACATAAACCCGGACTAAACGAATGGTTTAACATATATCTATAAATCTTATTAATTTGGGGGACTTATAGCCTGTTGTTATGAATATATTTTATGAAACTGTCTGCGATATTAGAAGAAGTTATGAGCGCCGCCATTTTGTCAGTCAGTGCGCATGCGTAAGAGCATCTCGTAGTGATCCCTTCAGCTCCCAGTTCACAAGTCGTAAACACGAGATAAACATGTATCGAACGGTTTTCACCACTTGTCAACTCGAAAGTACTAGTTCACGAGTTCGTTACGAACGCCCTATTACACCATGTAAGTTGCATGCTCTAGATACAACTTTATTGACCTCCCCTCTCAAGGACACGGAGAGTGTGACCAAGCTTTTGCTGCACTGATTGACCTGACATGCTTGATCTAGGTCAATATTAATGAGCTTCTGAATACTATATGTGGTTTGCATTTGAGGCCAAGGTCTCTAGAATTCGGTGTACCGGGTATACATTTTAGGCTAGAAAAATTAATCCCCACCAAGGTCTTTTTTAAGGACAAGATACATTTGAGCGATTTTTATTTGATAAACTTGATAGTGCATTTTATGATGAATTACAACTATTTTCCCATGTTAATTTTGTATTGTATCAGTTTATTTCGCATATAATATTGGGACATGCTAACACCCTTAGGAATAGCAAGGAGATGTCTGAAAACATTATTATATGCTACAGAAGCTATGTTAAAGACATTATAATTAAATACAGTCCAAATTTGGCTACCATACATACTACTAATAAAAGTCTTAAAAACACATATTTTAACACTTTCAGAACAATATCTAAATTTACTAATCAAAATATTGCCTTGTGTATAGATACATTTTGTGTGACATGCTATATCATCGTTACTGTCTAGTTGTGAAGTAATAATCACCCCAAGATACTTAACTTTTTCTACAATAGGTACAATCTCACATCCAAGTGACATATTGGGAACATGCATTTTTTACAACTTTTTGTTTTAAACCAAATGTACTTAGATTTATTACCATTAAACTTGACAGTGTTGCTCAGCAAACGCACAACAGATATTCAGTAATTTTTTCAGTGCACTTGGGCACGGAGCGACAATGCAGATATCATCAGCATACATAAGATGATTGCACATTCGACCATTAATTTTTACAACCAATTTTTGACTCATTTAACATAATAGACCTGTAGGTCATTCATGTATAAGTTGAACAAAATTGGGGACAAAATTCCCCCTTGGCGGACACCATTGGTTACATTTAAAGGATTAGATAAGGATGAGCCCCATCAAACACAACACCAGAAAACAATTAGGTGTACTATTAAAATGGGAATTTTTCTTTTTTAACAATTTTTAAACAAAGTCCAATGGTTCACCCTGTCGAATGCTTTAGACGCATCTAGGAAACATACATAAACCGCTTTAACGAGCTGAGGGTGTGCACGGAATTGACCAGTGTCTTGACCTTTCGTGGAAATACACATTGACCCATACCTATTAAATAAAGAACAAAATGACCATTGGTAATTGAAATGCTCACACCGCCTGATTAGAGTGACTACTGAATATTTTTTTATCCCCCCATCCCAAACTTTCATTCGGATATTTATTTATTTTTATTTTTCCCCCTTCCTGTCCGCTATTGACCATGTGCTTTATTTTTATTATTCTTACCCACCTATAGACTGCTAGTGGAAAATTTTGAGGACAATTTTTTCGTCATCCATAGAATCAAGTTACCCTGGCCTAATCATAATTTATTACTCGCTAGCCTCATTCAATCACACTCTTTGTTGCATACGTGGTGGGCTAACGCCACAACAGGACGTGGATGATCGAGACTAAATTTATTACGTCACAATTTTTCTGGGGCACTTTTGCTCGTGCTTTTGTTGACATCGTAAGTAACAGAGAAATTCTCAAATTAATTAGCAATATATATGAATACCATGAACTGGTGGTCAGTATTATGTACAGGGTGACCACAGACAGGGAAAATCAGGGAATTTTGTGGAAAAAAAAATTCCTGACTGGAAAAAATCAGGGAATTTGAAAATCTTGAATAAATCAGGGAAAAATCAGGGAATTTTTAAGACAAACTTGTAAAATAATATTAAGAAATACATACAATACATATTTGGTTTATTTTCCGTTGAGCTTTAATAACTTTTTAGACGTACTGGTTTTTACAAAAACATCTTCATAAAGTTAACATACACTAACCTTTCACACCCAATTATAAACAACAATACTATGATCAAAATGAGGTGGTAAAGATGTGACTGAATCTTAAAATCAGGCCTAATTATTAAACGTAAGTCAGGGGAAAATGTCAAGCAATCAGGGGAAAATCAAGAAATTTCATTTTCAAAATTTTGTGGTCACCCTGTATATATCGCAATAGGTTACTTGATACATGTAGATTGTGCATATGTAAACGATTTAGAAAGTTTCATCCCCGTTACTTGATCTTTAAGACACAATTAGATCGTTATTTGGCAGTGAAAGGGTTAATGTATCACATTGATATCCAAGATGGACTAAGTTCTTCCTTATTTCATTATAAAACAGCTCCCATTTCGTCGAGCACTGTAATGGAGTTGATGAATTCTCTGATAATGTTTGCGTTATGGATCATGATTCCGACCTTTCAATCAAATTCGTGTGTCCAATCAGCGTGTGCTCTGAGAGATGTAAACAAAACAGTCTCCATCTTGGTCCCACAAACAACCTCAACTTTCTACCACGTTATATTGATATATCACAGATAAGAGATGCCCTTTTGAAAATTATTGCTGTGCCTTGATTATTGCATCAAAACTTCAAAACTTTTATTAAAAGTAAGGGATTCCGACAAGTAATGTATGTAGTTTCTTATTTTCAACACATGGAACCAGAACATCAAATAGTTATTGTAATAACCTGCAAACATCGACACGGCACTGCCACTGTCTCCGAATTTCACTTGTCAAATTTTCTAATGCCCAAGATAAATGCTCAAAGTAAACTATTTAATTGAAACAATTACATAGACTGGGATGGAATCGCATATTACTACAGATTATTTCCATCAAAATATGATATTAATTCAACAACTAATAAGTGAAATAATAACCATATATTTCCGTGGCATTGCAAGTCCGCCGTAATAAACCTACAAATATACTTACGACTTTCTTGCATATGTTCAATACTTTTACGTTGCTAGGTCTAGATCCAGGGTTGCCAAGTATTCCGAAATTTTGTGATCATTCTGAAATGTGAAGCTGATTCCGAACATTCCGATCGGAATCGAGAAATTCAGAAATTCAGTGGAAATAGCCAAATATTCTAAAATATCGTACTTTTTTCCTTATAGTCTATTAAAATACTGGTGTTTTTGCTCGCATATGGGCGTAGCCATTTTCGAATACTCGATTGAACCATGCATCGTGTAAACAAGGTTTTACCGGCGGTCAAAAATGCACTCGATTTAAATTACGTGTTGTAACAGCAATAGTCTCGATCAGCGAAGCCCAGTTTGTGCGGGCTGTCATTTATGTGGTAGACAGTCTCGACGAATGAGACTGACAGATTCTGCTTGTCGTCGTCGTGAAATACCCCCCCACCCACCCACCCCCAAAAGAACAGTGTATTGAAATAGTCTTATTTAAATATAAGTTAAAACTACACATTAAACGTAAGATTCAGAAATTCTGACCCAAATTCAGAAATTTCGGCCTCGGGATTCAGAAATTTCAAAATTTGAAGTTGGCAACCCATTTACCAAACATCTATAAATATTTCTACATCAGTGTGCTGACAACCGTATTTATTACTGCTCTCTGGTGAGGTATGTCAGTTTGCATGCTGTAGTAATATCATCTCGATTGAAAATTCTATTAAGTGAAAGTTATTTCAAAACTTAGGATAAAAAAGCGCATGATTGCAACCACCTGCTACTCAGTATTTGTTGTTAATTCAGTGTTAGCGTAGAACGTTAAGCGTTCACTGTGGGACTGTTGATTTGATAGTGGATGCAAAAATATGGAAAATTAAACGTCCCAGCAAATCTTTATTATCAGTGATTTCTGATAATACTTCTGGTTTGTTGTAGAACAGAGGTTACGGAATTCATCCCAAGTTAAAAGTAAGAAGATTAGCATAATTTTAATGCAACACACTTGGGTAGAAAGTAAGCAATTTCTCTCTATTTACTATAGGAGATAGGAGTGTTTGTGGGACCCACTTGATAGGAGAAACAAATCCAGAGAAAGAGGCGGAGCATCGGAACTGAATTGTCAGAGTTGCAACTTAATGAACACTGTTATGTTTCATATGAGATTTATGCAATCATTACCATTATATCTTCAGCAAGTCAAACCTTTTAATTGTAGAATGTCCAGCTAATTGTGACAGGTGTGAGTTTGACCAAGGCCAATTAATGTGCTTGCAATGCCCAGCCAACCACGCTCTCAACCCTCAACCGTGTGCCAGTAAGTTATTGTAGCATAAGATCACTTTAATTATTTCAAATCTCAAACTTTTTTATTTTTTTTATTTAACTCTATATTTTTTTATATATATATTATATATATTTTTGGATAAAATGACCATGTTCAAAGGTCCTTTATTCAATCGATGATTGAGAACCTTATATCTATGCATACCAATTGGTCAGTTTGCACAACTTACGCAGATTAGTCCAATTCTAAGATATTTCGGATTTTTGCTGATTTTTGACATCTATTGCTATGATTCTATCGACCTAGGATATATAACATAAAATATTCAAAATTTCAAGAAAAATGAGCAAATATTTAGAAACCTGTCTATTTTGCAATAACTGCCATGACACCAGTAAAAATGTGCAATTTATAAAGCGTATTTCCGCGTTTTGAAGCCTAGGTGTTTATATTTTGCAAAACATGTCTTAGCGTTGGCATTTAATATGAGAGAGGCATCATTTTCTGTCATTCCGAATTTTTTTCTGTGAATGGAAAATATGCCGGACAGCCTAAGCGCTTACATGTAAGTCAAGCCTATCTAGAATGTTTGAAGTCATGATTTGCCACAAACATTTGATATCTGGTTGCAAATAGAATCCATCACTTGTCAGAAAAATACCCCTATTGATATCTATTATTCGTAGACTTACTATATGAATTTTAGTTATAAAATTGTTCCCATATTCTTTATTCATACGAAGACGGTATTACTTATTTGCATGGAGATTTAAAGGGGTGGGTAGTTATCAATGATGTACCTTTTAGAAGTCATACTTCATACCAAGGAAAATATCCCAAGACGTTTCAATCAGTTATCATGTTACAATAGTGTTCAATTTTTTTCATACACACATATACAAATTGAACTCAATATTTCAAACCAATGAATTCATTGAACGAAATGCTGTGCCAGTTTTCGTTTTTTTCTTGTCACATATTGTTTACTATGTACTTTGTGTACAACGCGTTCATTACTGACAGCATACTGCAACAAGTCGAACTTTTAGTGCCTAATAATCCATTTCAGAGACGGGTAGTCAACTTATAGCCAGGGGATCAGTTTTTAAAAGATTGAAGGGTCACTGTGTTTTTTACTTATTTATTAAGTAGACCTATAGGCAAAGATTTACAGTAGCTAGTAAAATATTGTTGCCTATTCCATCACATGACAGATGCCTTTCTACATTGATATAGAGTTTATATGTAACATGTCAGATGATATTATAGCAATAACCATGGAATCTACTGAGGGTGTCAAAATAGTCAAAATACAAGTGATCTGTCAAACCAGCGATAGCGTTGTTAAACAATTCTTGCAAAATGTAAAATATGAGCTGTAAGTTTGAAAATAAGCATCTGCATTGCGTTTCACATCTACTACATGTGTATGATATTGTTTGGACTTGCATACCCATCAACTACTCCGAAATTTCAGAATTCTTCCGGATTCTGGCAAATTAGTTACCATTCGCCATGACACCTCCAACGACGCACATTTGATTTAAAATTTTCTCTCACCAGTGGCTGTAAATGGTGTTGCGTCGGTACAAAAAGGTTGCTATTTGTCATGAGCTGTGACAAAAATGTAAGCTACATGATGTGGTCGGTGCAAATTAGTATGCCACCTCAGGAAAATTGCACATATTTTGGAGTGATAGCATGTTTCCACTGACAAAATGCCAACCGGCGATCATATTCGAATAATATTGTATTGTGTATGTTTCATTTGAAACTCACAAATGTGATATTATATGATTGAAAATGAGAGTATTTCGGAGACCCTGTGGCATGACACCTGTCAACGTGGGCGGGCGGATGGCGGAGCACCGAGGTCTCAGAAAAAAATGACAGTAAGATTAAAAATTTTAGCTTATATGTGCTAACTAAAGTTCATCATTTTTCAATATACTTTCCTGGTTGAGTCATCAGAAAAGATGAGGGTCCTAGCTGAAGGTTACATGCCTCCTGGTGGCAAAAAAACGTATTACGCACTGGTTATTCTGACTGATAATTATGCATACTTTCCATTCACATCAATAGTTGGGTCATTTAAGCACTTTATTGACCGTGTAGAGCGAAGGTTGGATTTTTTAGTGGATTTGTCATTTTTAAGGTATAAATAAAAGATTTAGCCCCCATGCCCCTCGCGAATGTGTAGGCTAGATGTGTGGGAGCCGCAAAAACCTTCAGAAATCTAAAAAAATCATCATTTGAATGGTTTGGCCTACAATTTTGTGTTGCACATAATTTTCAACATTTTGGGGGTCAAGGAGTTAAAATATGATGTCATTTTATAGATTTGACCTATTTTTGACCTTGAAATCCAAGATGGCCGCCCTCTAAGATTTTGAAAAATCATCTTTTGAATGGTTTGGTCTACAGTTTTGTGTAGCTTATCATTTTCAACATTTTTTGGGTCAATGAATTCAAATTTGATGTTATTTTATAGATTTGACTTTTTATTCCAAGATGAGGGGCATGAGGGCTCAAGATGACCACCAAGATAGCCCTCTGTAAAACCATCATACTGGATATTTGTATGTTTTGGTGTCATCATATCTTAAGAAATGTTACACAAGTTTAGGAATTAATAATTGATTACATAATGACATGCAGAGATCCAGCTGTGGCATAGACTGTTCTCAACACGCTAGTTGGTGACAGTCTAGCCTGACTCAGTCTCCGCAGTGTAACCCACGGAGTTGTTATATAAACAGGAGCAGCTTGTGCTCTGGGAGGAAATTGGATTAAATACTACAAACAAAGTACTAGTCTGATTCCAACGTGTGACATCTTTGGTGCAGATGTTAGGATTAAACACCAAAGTTTCATAACCTTTCATTATTAAGAAGATTAAACACTGAAGTTTCATTAATTTTCACTGCTAAGAGAATTAAGAATATTCAACACCGAAGTTCATATCCTTTCACTATTAAGAAGAGTACATAAGGAGATTAGCGGCGGATTTTCATAATCTTTCGCTATTCAGAAGCGCGCCTCTCTTCCCATCATTTTGGTGACTTCCAAAATACACACCAACGCCACGGAATCTCTCTCAAAATACATTACTAGATACCATGAGTGAAATGGACGACCTCAAACGCGAGAACGCCAAATTGCATTTGGATATGCAAACAATGCAACACCAGTTGCAAGCCTCCATCGATAAATTGACTACACAACTTCAATCAGCCGAAATGAAGATCGGAGAATTAGACCAGACAACCCGCAGAGACGATACACGCGATATGACCGACTTATGTGGTCAGCTTTCACGATTAGCCACATTACCAGCTCGTCATCACCTCATTATTGGTTGCCTCACATACAGTGCGGCCAAAGTTAAAGCTGCCAGGTGTTTGTCATCAACTCCTCTCACCGGGATGCCAAATTCATATCATGCAAGTCTACTTTGATCTACGGAAATGTTCAGTGACAATCTTGGTGCAATGAAAGTGCTATATATACTATAGATACACCATTTCTTCCCGGCTGCAGTTTTCAGTGAAGTTTCAAGGGGATTTACAGCAAGTGCTAAGTGTTATTTTATAAACATTCCCTGTGTGTCAAAGTTTTAATGTTCAAGGACCTCTATTTTTAAGAAGCAAAGATTTGTTGTGTTCAAGAAAGTGTTCAAGGGTATATCTTATAAATAGACAGTGCTTAAGGATATTTGACATGGTAATACATAAAAAAAAAGATTAAAGCAATTTTGTACTTGTGTGAATAATATTGCAAAACTTATATAATTACATGGACTATCAGTTTTTCATGCCTATATTTTAATGAACAATGTGTTAATCGGTGTTACACGCAGTGACATATTCAGTATATTATGTTACAGTGACTTATGTTTTTTTTTCTTTCATGTTGTAACTATTATATATACCGCATTGGACTACATTTATTTGTGCATGGATTCATTTGTATTTTGTGTAGCTTAGCACATTTTTTTTCTTCAAGTAAACACTAGTTATTTTTTTCTTTATTTGATGCATATATATATATATATATATATATATATATATATATATATATATATATATATATATATATATATATATATATATGCATTTTTATTATTATTTAAATTTGTATTCGCAAACGAGTCACCCAAACTAACTCACGTTGATTATTCACACATGTCATTTATCACCGCTTTCCCGCGGTGTGTTTATGTTTATCGAGTCGCAAGTGTGCCTCTGGCTGTTTACAGTCACATGCGTGTAGATCAGCCTTATCAGGCAGAGCTGTCATCAATCACCATGCTAATTGACTATTATCTCTAATGTTGAATTAGTGATTAAAGGTTGTTTGGGTGATGAGTTTTATCCATGTTTAATTCAATTGATTTACATGTATACATGCTTTATTAATTTGGTTGTATCAGCTGAATCTCTGTGTCCTTTTATTTCTTTTGTAATTTGTAAGTAGTTTATTCCGCTATTTTATGGGTTTACGGTACCCTATAACCCATAGAATATATCTAAGAGGGAGAAGGATGACACGCAGAGATCCAGCTGTGGCATAGACTGTTCTCAACTCGCTAGTTGGTGACAGTCTAGCCTGACTCAGTCTCCGCAGTGTAACCCACGGAGTTGTTATATAAACAGGAGCAGCTTGTGCTCTGGGAGGAAATTGGATTAAATACTACAACCAAAGTACTAGTCTCATTCCTACGTGTGACAATAAAATTATATTACAGTAACAACACCAAAAATTCTAAATTGTCAAGTTTATCTAACTAACTGAAATATCGTCTTCCTCAAAGCTATCATCACCATATTCACTCTCACTATCACTATCACTGTTGTCATTTGTGTGATAATCAAAGTTGAGCAGCTGCTCAGGAAGTGCCGAGACTGTGTAGCGGACCTGGTCGACACTTGCCATTTATGATATCCCATTTACGATTTCACATCCATTACCAATAGGAGAAGGATGATCCCGAAGAACGTAATAAGTAAGGTAATTGATTCGTTCAAAATGGTGTACAAGAGTGTCTCTGTCAGGCAGCATTCGCATTGTACTTTTTTTCTTTTGCTTAAGCTACTTGAAGGCTCCAGTTTCTCCACAGGTCATCTCTTCACTCTGGCCATACATACAAGAGAGAATAAACCGACCATATGATTCTTGACATCTTCCTCCAGCACCAAAAAATGCCCAATATTGACCAATAATTCTCTTGCCCTGTCATCATAGATCATCTTCCTCAATACTGATTTTTTACCATGACCATAAAATGTGGTCACTTCCAGTTATCAAATGAACAGGTATGATAACATTCGCAACCTCTTTTAGGAAGATGGACTTGCAGTTTACAAATGCTTGCTTATGTTTCATCAACAGTACACCATAAGAGGCTTGTAAGAGCCATTGTAGTTACCAGCCCTTATGTGAACATACGCAAAGAGAAGCATTGTGTCTGCCTCAGCATGGTTAAACGCATATTCTGTGCTGACCTCCCAAGTATTCAGGTTTGTTGAAATATCTCCTTCGCCGTAGAAAATCATGCTCTGATGCACATTTAATTGTTCCTTAACTAGCTTTAGAAGCCTCACTTTGTTTCCTGAATTTATCATGAATTTACTAAATTCTGCAGCTACTGGGAATGTATGTTCAGGTTTTGGATAAACATTTGGTACTTGAGGAAATTTGGCTGTATGTCGATGATGTTCATCATCTTTAATGCTGAAGGGAATATCATACTTGTCATTTTTAAGAATGGTAATGTTTGCATCCTGATGGCTTGAAAGGGTCACAGCGCATATCTTTTTTAAATATTCATTCCAGTGTATTTCACACCATTTCTCCGTTTCTCACGATCAATGGGAGTAGGAGTAGCCAAGCGCCATATTAGTCCCATGTCCACAAGGCTAATGTGATTTCTTGGTCTTTCTGTAACAGGTTCTAGGTTGAACAGGTCTAGTAACCTGATCTTAGCTGTTTGCGCATTGACCCATCAACATTACATTCTATTTCGTCTAACCGAATATTTGTTGAAATTAATTATAAGAACAGCGGCGTGGTCACATGATTCAGCATTCAGCGCTGACGAAACGTGGTTCGGATATTTCTCTCTCTTGTTTTGGATTTCATACGCGATCCACCTCTTTTTAGACCTTCTCTTTGTATTATTTACACAGAGTCATTTACTGTGATCACAGAGATCGTCACTTTTGGGTAGGCAGGGATCAGGTATGGCCGCGCATTTGCGATATTTGCGCACTTATGTCATAAAAATCGCAAAAAAATGAATACAGTGCGCTGAAAAATCCCACCACTACTCCCGGTCCCGGATTCACAACAGCTTGTGTATAAAAACGTTTTTACTCAATAATGTTGTAAGTAAACATCTTTTATATCTAAAATTGGGTTTAGGAGTTAATTTTATTTAGGCATATGAATTTCTAGAAAAAATTACTGTCTTATAAGCCCTAAATCTTGCTAAATCCACTATATTCCCGTGGTGGTAAACGTACACATGGTGGACAAACCACTGGATCTCAAGTGGTGACGCCTGGTGGGATAATTGGCACCAAGCTAAAGTATACAGAGGCCATTTCGGAAAAATTTGAAAGTAATATATCTAGAATATTTTCATACATCAACCCTTAGTAATTTTGTGGTTATTACACTATATAGGTAATAAATGAAATGTCTCATGTATCAACTGTACAGGAAACTATATTACAGAAGTACTTTGTGTATGAAACCTGGATAGTTGTCGCCGCATGATTGGAAAATTAAACATATTGACCAGATTTCATTGAAATATTGAAAAAGTAACCAAGGGATGATGTACATTTTCTCTTTTTAGCTCGCGTGCGTCTGTCTGAAATAAACAGGCTGATCACCCAAAGACTACTTGAGCTATTGATTTGCAAATTGAATATGTCTTATTTGAGGAAAAAAGTACCTCTCAAAATTTTTTGTTTGTACTTTGGCCTACTTTTGACGAACTTACGAGTGTTACGTAATAAACCTTGTTAACACTTTACAGGGAGAAGTATTTGACCTATTGTCATATTTAGCTTCCTTGTACTACTCTCCAGAGCTGATTAGATTTTGGCGTATTTTGGCCTACTTTTGATGAAGTTACAATGTGTTTTTAAAAACAAATTATTACGTAATTGTGTTTATCTGTCTTCTGGGAACAGTTTATGACCTATCATCACCAAACTTGACATTTGGTATGTTTATATCACTCTCCTCACGTGATTTGATATTGGTGTACTTTGGCCCACTTTTGATTTTTTTGGGGAATATTCGAGTAAAACTATTGTTACCACTGCACTGCAAAAAAGTATTTCACCTATGGTCATTAAACTTTACAGTTAAGTTCACTATACTAGTCTCCACAGTTGAATTGACGTTGGTGTACTTTGGCCTGCTTTTTACAAACTTGTGAGTGTTATGTAATAAAACTTGTTACCACTCTACAGGGAGAAGTATTTGACCTATGGTCACTAAACTTCATATCTAGCTTTGTTGTACTACTCTCCAGAGCTGATTAGATTTTGGTGTACTTTGGTCTACTTTTGATGAAGTTACGATGTGGTTTTAAAAACAGATAATTATGAATTTGTGTTAATCTGTCTCCTGGGAATAGTTTATGACCTATCACCAACCTTGACATTTGGTATGTTTATATCACTCTTCCACTGGGATAAGTATTTCACCTATGGTCATTAATCTTTACAGTTAAGTTCACTATACTATTCTCCACAGTTGATTGACGTTGGTGTGCTTTGGCCTACTTTTTATGAACTTATGAGCGTTACGTAATAAACCTTTTGGTTGAGATTTAATGACACTACCACTTACATTTTAACATTTACTTAACGTTGCGGTCACCATCACGGGAAGTGACTTCTTCTGGTCTTTTCTTGATGACGTCACACGGCGCTTCGTCTGACAGGTGGAATTCCCGTCAGACAGCAGATGGAGGAGGGTCGGGGGGATCCTCTTACCTTGGTTAAGGTGTAGCTTCGGTTGGTGCTTGTAGATCTCTACTGCTTCTAGGATCTTCCTTCGGTGTATATTGAAGAAGGTACTCAAGATCAATGGTTATAAACCATGGGCCTTTAAGATCCCGCCCAAGAAGAACAAGGAACTGACTGAACCGAGTGAGTCGACACGCAAGAAGTTCCCGGTCAAACTACCGTACATTAAAGGGGCTTCTGAAGCTGTCCAACGAGTGCTTAAAAACCATGGCATTCCCTCGTTCCACAAGCCCTTCAATACCATACGTAACCTATTAGTACGCCCCAAAGACAAGAACGATCCCAAGAAGACGTGTGGGATCATATACAACATCTCTTGTCCCAGCTGCAAGGAGACGTACATAGGGGAAACAGGCAGAAACCTGGAAACCCGCCTGAAAGAGCACTTGGACCCGAAATCCTCTCAGTCAGCTGTACAAATCCACACCAGCAGTACAGGACACTTGTTCAATCAAGACTCTGCGAAGATCATCGGCAGAGAGGACAATATACACCGAAGGAAGATCCTAGAAGCAGTAGAGATCTACAAGCACCAACGGAAGCTAAACCTTAACCAAGGCAAGAGCATCCCCCCGACCCTCCTCCATCTGCTGTCTGACGGGAATTCCACCTGTCAGATGAAGCGCCGTGTGACGTCATCAGAAAAAGACCAGAAGAAGTCACTTCTGTTGAAGGTTCGTGATGGTGACCGCAACGTTAAGTAAATGTTAAAATGTAAGTGGTAGTGTCATTAAATCTCAACCAAATGGATATTCCTACTACTAAAAACAGTCTTCATAAAGATACGTAATAAACCTTGTTACCACTCTACAGGCAGAAGTATTTGATCGATGGTCACCAAACTTCATATCTAGCTTCGTTGTACCACTCTCCAGAGCTGATTAGATTTTGGTGTACTTTAGCCTACTTTTGATGAAATTACGATGTGTTTTAAAATCAAATTATTACGAATTTGTGTTTATCTGTCTCCTGGGAAGATTTTATGAGTTATCATCACCAAACTTAACAATGAATTTGAAATACTAGTTGATTGACCTAAAATGGCCTGATCGGGGATATGGCCTGATAGGGGAAGGGGAGATTTACGGCCTTCCCGACGACTACTTGTTGTAGTTACGAATGTTTCACCACATAAAAACTCTGTTAACCCTATTCCTGCTACTGGGCCCTTATAAGCGCCCAACGTAATATACCTTAACTTGCCATAGGGCGCCTTTAGGTGCCAAGTTTCATAAAAAGGCAGTGTGAGTTTGACTGCCATTCGTATGTAAATACTCGTGGTTCTAGTCTCAAATTCTGGTGTGTCAACAACAACAACTTTACCTTGACATTTCGATGTATTTCTAGAAGGAAATAAGCAGAATAGTGTTAATATTTTAATTCTATTTGTGACAACGAATATTTACCCACCCAGCACGCATTATCTGCTTCAAATTTGAGCCATGAAATACTCTTATTTGCGTATACAAAACCATGGCTTGTCGTACATCAATGGAAACCTTGTGAAACCAGCTTTGAATAGACACCAAAAATAAATCTGAAACGAGACTCTCAAACTCGTATCACAACAAGTAATTTTCAGCCTTGATAGCTGTATTCTAAGGTTCAATCGCCGGCAAAACTAGATTGACACTGCAATAAGCCTTTATCAAGAGCGCTCTTACATTCTATTGCGGTGCGCAAGGCTGATTTCCGAAACGGTCCAAATAGGTTTGAAAATAAATTTTTGAAGAAGAATTATCATATTATTCATCATCCATGCCTCATCTTATTGTATCTTGGATACCGGATCACAAATAATACGTTTGGCAAACTACCCAATAAGTGTGGACGTTGGATATAGAGTATTTCTATCAAAACGGAAGATGTGTTTGTCGGGTGAACGAGTGATGCCTGTCAAAAGTCCACAGCGATAAGAAATCTAAGTTTGAACACGTTTTTGGTCCGTAATATTGTAAGTAAAAATATATTATTATGAAATATGGATGGTTTATGTTGTTTATCGTGTGTATCCTGGATAAAACATTGCTGCAATTAACCCATTCATATCGGCATACGCAAAACGTCAACACGTAATGTAAACACTAGCGAACAGTGCCATTTGACAGTTTTACGTCAAAGACAATAACTTCTCTGGGGCCTACACATATCCTTAATTTTTTACATTAATTGTACACGTGTATTCAGAATCGCATAGAGTTTCTTATTTTCACGACCCAGTAATAGGAATATGGCTATATTTGTCTAGAATATTTTCCAAACATGAGGCTGTTGCCGGCCTCTATTAAAAATGACAGGTTCGAGATACACTTTAGAAAGACGAATTATAAAACAATGCATGGTATTTGAGAAATATCCTTTCGTCCATGACTTCATAATCGGTTTATAATTGATCCGACACGTGAATTTTTGATGGGTATGTTACTGTGACGATGATAATCCATTTGTTTCAAAAAATATCTTACCTTCAACCAACTTAACCATGGCGCCTTTTTCAATAGAAAAATTAGCCTTTATCACACGCGGTCATATCTCTACACCGATCACAGCACGATGCGATCAAGAGTAGCGGCTTCATTAGCCGTTATCAATGCAGAGAAAATGCGGGTTTATGGTGACAACGCACGGTGTGCTCGAGGCTGAGTATTAATACCCTTATTTGGAGTAATGAATATTAAGTGGCTTTTTCCTAATGACGTCATAGAAAAATATATCAGCCTCATTTTCAATGAAAAGAAAAGAAATTCCCCTTCAATATGGTATAGAACTTGTTGGGGTAATTTTTGTCGAAATTAGAGTACTTTGAGCTTGAATTTCGCAGTGTAAATCACGTGTTTCTTGTGCAGATATATATTCTTACAAATGATGCGTTAATATTATGAAAACCGTGCTTCACTTCCACAAAATTTACATCGAAATGTAAAGGTAAGCAGTTTATGTTGTCACTAGTCTAAATCCCGGCATCATGACGCCTCTGTTTATATTTGAAAAACGGCTATAATCCGGGGGACTTTTCAGTGCAAAATCGTGCGTAAAAATGTCCCTCAAGGGACATCCCGATACGAATGGGTTAAGATAACTACCGATTTTACGGCATTCAAAATTGGTCCACTAACTGTCAAATGAATCGGAGATCTCTAGAAATAGTCAAAATTGAGCTTGATGCTGTATGTATCTTTATTTAAAATGGTGAAAATAAGAAACTAGACCGTTTCATCAATGTGTAGCATAAATGTTTAAACATTCTGATGAACAGCGCAAGAGCTACTAAGAATCGTATTTCAACTCTGACAATTGAAGACCCCCACTGTGAATAACACGTCACGCAAAATGCGTGTCTGGCACCCCTGGGTATTATAACGAATTTACGTCTGGCAGGAATAGGGTTAATATCTCTTTAGTGGTGAAATTCACAATTTCACCACTAAATGGCGTATCATGAAAACAAAGTAGAATTTTTATTAGAAGAAGGTTTAAAAAGCTTGTATATAACATGCGTTGCAAAATAGCTGTAGTCAGATATCTTAACAGCTTCTCACTTATGTTCTGTATCTAAGTTATTGGTGATGAAACCTCATCTATGTGAATAAAGTTCGAATATTTACTGGATACTGCTATCACACACAGCTGTCACAATGGCAATGAAGCGACTTCATGATTTCTTCAGTATTGAATTCCTAATTCCTTTTTGAGCTACATTTTATTGAATAAAAATTTTCATAAAATGTAATGTTATTATTTATTTATAATACAATGCTAATTTGTATAGCACATGTAACATGAGTAAAAAGGCTGTTCAATGCGCCTTCCCGCCCTTGTTTGTGAGGGCCCCTTTCTGTATTTCATAGGGGCCTTTTGGCCCACGTTTTCCATTTCATAAAATCACCTCTGCTTCAAGGCAAAGTGACGTGCCTTTTGCGGACACCATATTTCCTGAGTGAGGCAGGCGACCTGTACTTTTTAGTTTATTTTTCACACCAGTAACACCTTGGTATACACCATGGGAAGTTTGAAAGAAAAATTATTCGTGGGTCAATTAGGAGTGTATACCTTTAATAAGACCACAGTAAATCATTCCATTAATTCTGAAACTTGCAGACTCAGGGTACAAACTTTTCTAGGACTGTTTGAAATGCTTATTTCTTTATACAAATTAATATGTATATTTATTCTAAAATCATAATATGGTTAAAGGTCAATTTTTACTCAGCTAAATGTGTTTCAGGTTGCCCAGTTGGCTGCGCACTATGCGAGTTTGTAGATTACAGCATGGTCTGTAAGCAATGTCATGCAGGGTATGTCATGGATAACTCAACCAAATCTTGCAGAAGTGAGTACATGTAATACCATAATACTTTGCAACGTGAGTGTACAACTGTCATAATCCTAGTATATGAAACTATTTCGAATCAAACTAAAGCCTTACTAACTTGATTCTATGGATAAGCCATGTCTTTTTTTCAGTAAATACATAGTATGGGCCCTCGAGGGCGCATCAGACGCAGGAGTGTTAATTGTTAAAATCTGTTGCAAGGTTATCCTCGATATGCATTGTAGGAGTCCATCTGTGCACCCTTATTGCCCCTACTTTATTTTTAACTATGCTGTGATGCAGGAATGCAGGAAATAGACACTAATTCCCAGGACACAGACAGAATCTTTATTTAATTATATAGCTACCTATTGGAACCTCTCATTTTATCTTTGGCAAGACTTTCGCTCTTGTCTCGAGAGCTCCGTCAGGCCTAATGAAAAAGATCCTCTCACTGGGTCACATGACTGCCACAGATTTGGCAATCATGTGACAGCAAAGCTGTGTACACTGGGGGCAAGTCGTAGCTGGTGTCATGGTACATCCAGGGTTGGTGCTCTCTGATTGCAATGGCCTCACGGACCTTTCTGTGCAGCTCCAGTTCCTCTTGTGCTACCACTCTAAAGTCACAAGGGCTGATCTTGTGCCCTGTATCCTTGATATGGTCCCCAATTGCTGTTGGAACACCGGACACCGGCTGCGACTATATAATTAATTAAGTATTTATATAATGGAACCCAATAGAAGCTTACATCTCTGTGACTGACAGAATCATTGTTTATTCTAAAATTCTAACGTAAAATCACGCAAGTCTGAAAATAGTCCTATAGCTGGCAACTTTCTATGTGTATTTAGGTCCTGTGAATTTATCTTCATTTTTTATGTAACATGATGAGGGATTCAAGAAAAGTGAGTGTGGACTTGCAGCAACCTGGCAGAAATTTCAAAATTCAAGATGCTGCCATGTAGATCGTTTATATATTCTGATGAGTGCTGTTAGCACGAAACTGTTCAGTAAATGAATAAATGTTAATTTAATCTGTCAACAATTTTATATATATATATATGTATAATATATATATATATATATATATATATATATATATATATATATATATATATATATATATATATATATATATATATATATATATATATAAAAGAATATACTAAAAACAATGACTGGCTTTCCTGTTTTTT
>CM032663.1:15778873-15782758 GCA_019095985.1 Streblospio benedicti
ATATATATATATATATATATATATATATATATATATATATATATATATATATATATATATATATATATATATATATATATATATATACGTAAAACTGGATTACATCAAGCGAGTGCTCAACAATTGAGGAGCAAATTTATATTTATTTAAAAGATACAAGTAAACTAGTTACTATAAAGGAGATACTTAACCATCATGGACATACGTTGGACGTAAGACATGACATCAGAGCTAGCAGTGGGTATCAATACGTCATTGAAGCAAAGGTTTTTAGCCTTGTGGATGTGGTGTAGTTGGTATAGCGTTGGCTCTGTTTGCTAGTCGCTAAGCGGCGCAGTTGACCCAGAGGTCCGGGGTTCGATCCCCGCCCAGGCCATGTAGGAAAACTCTGATGGAGCCTACTTTGTTCTGAATGTACTAAAAAAGTACCATGCATGTTAAAACACAACTATAACCCTACTAAATTTCTCGACAGGGGCAACATGACATAGCCCTATAGACTTGGGGGAAGAATTCTCTACGTAAATACTCCGGTATACAATGTATCTATGTAAACATTACCTGTCAAATGGTTTTTATTTAGTACTTATTGGTTACTACAGAAAAATGCAAATAGTGGCAAACAGCATTGCAAGGAGGTAGTAAAAATTGATGATGAAGTAGTAGATCTACAAAATTTAAAATAAAAGTAACTTATATTAAAGTAAGATGAACAGAGGTATCATATTGAAGATATGATAAAAAACACGTATTTAACTATCAAATAGAATGATGTACATTTTTATGGGCTCATTTATTGATATTTTGTTATAATGCAATATTTGTTTTTATCTATATGCAATACTATTAATCTATTTTTTATATTTTATGTTATTTCAATTGAATTGTAGTAATTACAACCTAGTGTTTTAGAATTTGTTTCCAATACAGTAAATGTATACACTTCACAAGAGAAGAAAGGGAATACCAAACTTTGAGTTGTATTTAAATTGTATTCTTTTCATTGTTTTAAATACAAGTGCTGAATTGATGATTCATCATTGTGTCGAGACAATAAAGTAGAGTAACTTTAATGTGTTGCTTATATTCATATACTAGTAATTTTAAATAATACTTCACCACCACGTTTTGTGAACTGAACAATACACAGAATATATAGCATTTTAAGTAAAGACGCCCAATTCTTGCAGGAATTAATTGTTAAGTAAATATTTCTTTGCAACTTAACCGAGTTGGTACCACTCTGCTCAATGCTGTAAGGTTATGACCTTCTCAGTGATAAGGAAACTTATCTTTTGAAGGTCTAAAAATGAAACTGTATGTTCGCTTTATACATACTCTGGTGGTATTTGGTATCAAATCACATGTTGTTGTTTTTTGCAAGCTATTCATCCATGTTAAAATTACATACAACACATTTATATGCTGTTCGTAATATACAAATAACTTTTTAGTTTTAGTGACCACGCCTATGTCCTTTGATGTTGCATGAAGGGAATTGATTGCCCCAGTGTAATTTTTGAAAGGGGTGTCTGACCACTCTGTGTCATCGAATGTGGTTGGTGCTATATATTGGTCTTCGTTGATAGAAAACAATGTTGTATCAAGTGTGATTTACTTGCTTCCACTGATGGAAGTAAATGGAAACTTTTGAGAGCAAAATTCTACTATTGGAATCTTGTTATTTGGCGTAATAGATATACTTAAAGATGTACACCATGAAATTGAAAATTATTTTGACCTTTGAGCTTCAAAAAAAAGTCATTTTTCTTAAACTCCTCTTTTTGGTGGCCATTTTGGACGCCATCTTGAATTTTAAAAATTCTGCGGGGTTGCTGCAAGTCCACCCTCACTGTTCTTGATACCCTCATCATGTTACATCGAAAAATGAAGAGAAATTCTGTGGACCTAAAATGCACATAGAAAGTTGCCAGTAGTAGTACTAAAAACCTCGTAATTTTTTCATCCAACCATCCATGCTGTAAGCAAAGGAGATTGTACTGTGTTCTCTATGCATGTTTGACCTGGTATGTTATGCTTCATAATGCTTCATCTAATAATAACATGTTTTACAGTCTGCTCTTTAGAATGTAAGACATGTGAAAGTGCAAGTGGAATACCTGAATGCTCCGAATGCAAGGCTGGCTTCTTCCTACATGAAAACATTTGTAAAGGTCAGTAAATGGATAAATATGGTTTCCAAGGGGAACTGGGAGATGGGGTATTAGCGTTACCTTTCATTAAATTTATATATTTCCGCAAAAAAGTGTATGAGTTTCTAAAAATTAGCACTTGTCTTCTAATAGTTAAATCTACCCGGACGAAGTCCGGAGGGAGATTTCTAGCTTTGCTTCTGTCTGCGTATGTATGCCCCTCCGAAATAAACATGCTCATAATGCAAAGACAGTTTGAGCGATTGCTTTGCAAATTAAACATTTTTTGTTTGAGGAAAAACGTATGACTTACTTTGCTACCACGGTATAGGAAAAAACTATTTGACCTATGGTCACCAAACCTCATATTTAGCTCTGTTGTACTACTCTCCAGAGCTGATTAGATTTTGGTGTATTTTGGCCTACTTTTGATGAAGTTATGATGTGTTTTTAAAAACAAATTATTATGAATTTGTCTTTATGTGTCTCCTGTGAACAGTTTGTGACTTATCATCACCAAACTTTACCTTTTGGTATGTCTATATCACTCTCCTCACATGATTTGATATTGGTGTACTTTGGCCTACTTTTGAATATTTATGGAATATTTGAATAAAACTATTGTTACCACTGCACTGGGAAAAGTATTTCACCTATGCTCAAACTTTACAGTTAAGTTCACTATACTAACAGTGTTCACTCCAGGAATTTTGAAAACTGGGCCCAGGGCCCACAGCTCTGGAAAAAGTGGGCCCTGGTCTCACAGATGTGGGCCCTGATTAGAGGCGAAGGGGGCATTGCTTTGTTTATCGATAATTTTGTAAAACGCCTCTGTGCTACAATTTACCATTTATTTTGAAATGTAAGAGAAAAACAACTTTATTCATAGAATTCTTTAATCTAATATTATGATACAATTAAATAAAATACATCATCACACATCACACACTGCTTTTAAAGGCATATTAGACATGTATTCTACATGTATGATCAATTCCTACATTTTGAAAATTATTGAAAATGATTCACCAAAAGGTAGCAAAATAAATCTGGTGTCAGGATAGTGTCATTGGCAATAATTAATCAAATAGCTAGTACAGTTTATTGTATCAATGCTATACACACATGATTTGGATGCATTATTTTTCTAATTTGAAATAAATTATTTTTCTCGTATTTCTAATCTATAAAAGTATAATAAAAATTATAAATAATAATCTAAACACTGGCTAATAAATTGATATGTGGTATACCTTCGTTTTCACCCCCTGTCAACTTAATCATGTCAATGTATGCAAGCTGATCAATATACATTGCTGCTAGTCTAAAAATAGCCGGCTTATATCTGCTGCCGGGCTTTGTTTAATATTGCTGCTGTGTGCTATAGCGGGGATCAATATTGTAGACTAGTGACTGACTCGTCAGCAGTATATAATAAGCAAGTACTGTTGTCGCATTTGGCAGACGATATAAAAAGGTATTTTTTATTATGCCTTAGAAAGCAAGAAAGCTGTAATTGTAATTTGTCTGAGCCTGTACCTTGTCCCGCATTAACAATGCGCAAATGCGCCCTTCCTATAATAAATGCGTTTTATGGCCGCAGTGGTATAATGTTTTTGCGGCTTTCATTAATAAAGTGCGGAAAAGCCGACGGCCGCAGCCTAGAATGAACACTGATACTAGTCTCCACAGTTGAATTGATGGTGTACTTTAGCCTACTTTTTACAAACTT
>CM032663.1:15782858-15798625 GCA_019095985.1 Streblospio benedicti
TAAACAGCGATTATCAGCAGTCATAAAATGTATTTGTACCACGGACGTGTGATTTATAATACTTGGTGGCCTAACTGTGTCAGTGTCAAAGTCTGCTGCTCTTCACAAAAAGATATTGAATCAGTACTTAGTGTACAGACGAGACTACACTACAGTGTGAATGGGATGGGTTTGGGGTTGTTTACATGGTGTACATGTAAGTATCGATGTGTATGGATGTTAAAGTGGCAGAATAATTATAAAGCCTTGTAAAATGAGAGGAGTGTCAAGACGACCATCATGCTAGATATACGGGGTAAGTATAAAACCATCAAATACTTAGTAATTTTAACACCCACTATACAAATAGTATTTGAATTAACATTTTCTTATAATATTTTGTCATTTTAAGTATGTACTAAACCGTAAAACAGTAAGATTTTATTTAGATTTTACTCATTTTTTATTAAGATTTTTGCTGGAAAATTAAGATTTTTCAAGGTTTGGATTACGATTTTATGCGGTGATAGGTTCACATCTCTGCTATTATCACCAATTTTCATATTTAGCTTCAGCTCTCCAGAGCTTATTAGATTTTGGTGTACTTTGGCGTACTTTTGAATAGATTTGAATAGATAACTAAACGTGTATGCTTTCTCCTTCAAAAGCAAATCAAGATTTTGTTTCAAAATTTCTCATTTTCGATTCAAAGTTTTGGTAGAAAATTAGGCTTTTTCAAGGGTCTTTTTGAGATTTTCGGCCTTGACAGGTTTACAATCCTGCATGCTCAATGCTACATGTAAAACATTTTACGACATATTTAACAGATCTTGTGTTTGCAGCATGTAGATCTGGTTGTGCTGAGTGTACTTCTGCCAACACTTGTACAGCATGTGAAGATGGCTTCTACCTTGATGGATCTTCATGCTCAGGTCAATAACAATTCTAAAAAAAATTCCCATCATTTGTCACTATATTAAAACTGGCCGTTTCAGAAATGTTATATTGGGTGAGAGAAATTGTAGTTTTTGCTCCTTAAATGAGATTGAACAAGATGGTGAGTCAATTATCACTCTATAGGGGCTATCTTGACACTAGCAGGCAGACAATCACTCTAGCTGGGCAAAAACATGGATTAAAAAAAAAAACGCTCATACACATTGAGTATTTTTTCATAATTTACCATTGACCATGAGATGTTCATTCATATTGGTTTGCTCATTGAATGTGTAATGATGTTAGGAACCCGAGAACACCGATTGCTATGTAACAAAGATAGTGATATCCAATATCAAGTTAGTGAGTTAGTGAAAGTTAGTGATGATTTCATGAGTTTGATTACCAAACAGCCACACCAATGTTTACTAAGAACAATATGGTTTTAAGATCTAAATATATCAGTACCTAAGCACTTAGGTGTGTGTTTGATTATCCGAATGCAGAGTTGCCAAGTATTCCAAAATTTCGGAATCATTCCGACATATAAAGCCGATTCCGAACATTCCGACTATTCCGTCTCGATTCCGAAATTCAGGGGAAATGACCAAATATTTTAAAAACTTGTAATTTTTTCTTAAAATACCAATATTTTTGCTCGCTTATGCGCAGCCATTATCGAATGTACTCGATTGAACTACGCATTGTGTAAACACGCTTTTACCGGCGCGCAAAAATGCACTCGATTTAAATGAAGTGTCGTTGGAGCAGCTTTAGTCTCGATTACGAAGCCCAGATTATGCGTGATGTCATTTATGCGGTAGACAGCCTTGATGATTGAGACTAATAGATTCTGCTTGGTGTCGTGAAATGCACAATGCACCTGCACCAACATATCCCGTTTACGATATTAAAAAGTGAAACTGATAAGAATTATTGTAGGATTTGACAACGAAACTGGAGTGTCAATCGGTAAATTGAGCATGCTGACGTCTGATTTACCCTCACTTCGTTCGGGTAAATCAGACGTCAGCATGCTCAATTTACCGATTGACACGACAATTGAGTGGTCAAATACCATTCTATCATGACTAAAATCCTTACTAAATGAGTGTCTGATTCATTTTCCTTTTAAAATAAATCATATCATGACGCTTTCATTGCCATTTTGACCATGCGACGTCAGCGGTTGTATAGAAAATGTGACGCTACTAGTCTAGTTTAGACTAGTGCCGTAGTAGTGGTCTCCGCGCGTGTAGTCAATCGTATAATTGAGCATGCTGGTCGACCAATCAGCGTGGGTTATTGGCAGTGATTTTTGCACAGAATGATAGAATGAAAATTAATGAATTTGTGCGTTCTCAAGTAAAGTTATGATGATAAAATACCAGGAAAAGTATTAAAGAAAATGCAATGATATCACTGCATCGAAAAAGAGTGTGCATCACGCCCGATATCGTTTGATTGTAGTATTGAACACGGTGGTGGATACGACATTGTCATTTTGGAGCATGAGAAAGCAAAAGAACGCATAGATCTGGTGGAAATTCGTGGTGCATACAAGACATAAGATGCATTATTGTTAATGTACACGTCTGACTTTCTAAGGTAATGTGCATTTGCACATCCCATGTGCTCTTCCAACTCTATATGGCTGACCATCATTTTAGGTGTCAATAGACTCGGCGAAGCCGACAGGCGAAAACCGACAAGCAATTTTGGTGATTACCAACGGCGCATTTGATATTCCACAATGGGGGAGCACGATCACTGAGTCCCAATGTTTGTAGTTGATGGGCTATGCTAGTGCTGTCATTACGACCTCCTGTAAGGAGGGACACTGAGTCCCAATGTTTATAGTTGATGATGAGCTACCATTACGAACTCCTGTACAGGAGGTCGTAATGACAGCACTAGCATAGCCCATCAACTACAAACATTGGGACTCAGTGATCATGGGGGGGAGTGTGCGAGAGGGGGGACACCCCCCTCTTGCGGAAGGGGTTTTGGGGGAGTATCCCCCAATTTTTTTTTTCAAAAATGTGATGTATTTTTCTGCAATCCAGTGTATAATTTACTGCAAAATTGGGTCCTTGAAAGACTTGAAATAGATCTTTTTTTTTTTCAAACAAGATTCATTTCATCACTTTCAAAACTGTGTACTACTCGTACATTTGTCATTGATTTTTCCTTACTTTGAACGTTTTTACGCGAAAAGTAGGACGACCATGGTCCAAACCTTTGTATTTATTTTTAATCAAATAGGTGGTTGAAACCAAGTTGATTACACTTTTATGTGCATTTTAACTGTCCATTGACCCTTCTAAACTCAGAACAGTGTTATTTAATAGTCTTATTTAAAGATAAGTTAAAAATACATATTAAACGTAAGATTCAGAAATTTTGACCCAAATTCAGAAATTTTGGCCTCGGGATTCAGAAATTCAAAATTTGAGGTTGGCAACTCTGTGAATGACACAATACAATCTAATAACTTTTATCAGTCAAAGGTAGTTTAGACAAGAATAAGAGCATCCTAACATAGTATGACACTTTTCAACTTTTTGCATTGATCAAAACCTTAATCTGAACTCTAGGAGGGCTTGGTTAACCACTCTATGAGTAAAACTACCACATGTATCATTACAGCTCAAGGTTAGTTTAGCTATCAGCTTTGAAAATATGCTATTGTGTACATGTTGTGTCATATTCTATGAGTTATAGTACAGTATTTGAAAGTGAATGATATCATTCATTATATATTACCCTTCATGTACAGTAAATGTTCTGAACAACCGAGCAGTGTTCAACGGAAAAAATGGTAATTGAAGGAATTGCTGTGCATTAACATTTTTCCCTACATAAGATAACTTTCATGGATGTTAATAGATATTATAAGTTGTCATCTGACCAAAATCTGATACTTAAAAATTTAACCACAAAATTGATACCCTGGGTTTATAAAATACCAGTTGACATAAGGCGCAAAACTCTATCTTCATCAATGCACAACTAATATTGATACTTGATAGACCAGAAAAGTTACCTTTTAATGTCAATATCCAATGGAATATTATCAAATTGTGAAGTTGCAGTATATTGTTTATCAACTAGAGTGATTATCTGCCCAGTAGAGTGCAGATTGCCCCTATAGAGTGACAATTGATTCACCATCTTGTTGAAGATGAATTACACTTTGTTTAAATGCACTCAATATGATTATTTACGTCAATGGCTATTAAAAGTGAAACAAAAATTACATGAATTTGATACTCTTGATATTAAACAGAAGTTTAATATTGTGTTTACTAGATTTTATTATTGTACATCAAACTTTATATTGAAAAGTTTCAATATATGAAAAAATAAGTTGTATCCTTGATGATGTAATACTCAGCACTCTATTATATCCTGTACTTTTTTTCTTGTATTCTAAATAACATATCCATCTTTGTGTATATGTGTAATGGTAAAATTAACTTAGTTCAAGATAGATAGTCACTCTATAGGCCAAATAATAGCCAGGTCCAATATCTCTTACGTTTTATGTTTTTACTTGTGTATATATAATATTTTATAGAATGTAGATCTGGTTGTGCTGAGTGTACTTCTGCCAACACTTGTACAGCATGTGAAGATGGCTTCTACCTTGACGGATCTTCATGCTCAGGTCAATAAGGATTGTATTAAACCTTAACATCATACCTAGGGATGGCATATAATCATTTTGCATAATTGTATATTCGCCTTAATTTACTATGGTATGAATATGAAATTTACACTTAAGTTTCACATCCCTATAAACCGCTGTAAATTACTGCTATAAAGCCCTAAAGATTATTGAAGTATTATCTAATAGATGAAGTGCGATATTTTTTGTGGTAACCTGTAAAGGATGACCATGGATTTGAACTTACGAACTACTGATCTACCTTACAGACGGATCATATACATGTAGTCAGGAGCTAACCGTTCACACCATCACCCAACATGTTTGGAGACGCCTTCTATCTTGCCCAACACTTATAATCCCCTTTAGGACAACCACATTAAACCTCAAAAGCCTAGGCTTTGCGAGACCTGCCTGATGTCTTGTGATATCAACTGTGTCTGGGTGTTTCATATCGGCTGAGAGATGTGTTGTCCCAGTGGCAAGGGCCGACTCAAGATCAAGGATTCCGCAGTGCTTTGCATCCCACAGTTATTTACAGCAGCTAGTGCTACTGACAGATACGTGAAATCCCTTGTTTCAAGGCCGACCATCTAACACCTAACTGTTAACAGTTACGAGTCTGATAAGTGGGCGGTATCCTCCCCTAGCATCTTTCTTGTGCTTAGATGACCCATGAGGCAACCTTTGTAGAGATGTGAACTTACGGGAAAAAACCCTGTAAAATGAAGTTTTTTGAGGTCTGTTAAATCATTATGTCTGGGATATAGGTTTGATATGGGATTTTAAGATGACCACAAAACATTGATTTTTTTCTTTGAAACTCACCGATAGACTGTCCAGTTTTGATGTTCATAATGCAACCTCCACTCTAATGTATAGCTGGTTCCCACCTTTTAGTACATAAAAACGTGTTATCTGGCTGTTGTCTTCCGTTGGGATAAATACATATACAGTTGGGTACCGATTACTGCACTTGCACTAAAACTAACATGGCGTCTGCTTTCAAGTTTTTCAAACTTAAATCATTTCATTTTACAACATAATCGGGTATTACCAGCAATAGAAAGGCATCTGTAACACAGACATGTAATTTATAATACTCAATGAAAGTTGTGATCCATTCAATTTCGCCACATTGTGTACCAGACTTCAAATGTGTTATTTTCGAAGTCTTCTGCTCTTGAAAACCTGACAAAAGATGTTCAAGAATGAGATCTCTTATTTCTACAGTAGCAGGTTCTGATTAAGTGCATGAGTACAATAAACCAACAGAGTCTAAAGGATTTCAAAGATTGCTGTTTCAGACATGGAGGCTGAGGGGTTGCACTCCTTCCCTCACCGTCCAGCCTCTATATGTAATTGCTTATTATACTAATATCATGCTAAGTGATCATTATTGTTAGATCTAGCTTGCTTTATGGAGAAAAACCATTAAGATTTATTAAAATTTTTGATGCATCTGATGAAGATTTTTCGCGGTGACAGTTTTGTTATAGTTTCCAGTTGATGACCTAGACATTGCACCTAAATTATTCTTATTTGGTTCCCTACTATTATTACTAATGGGATTACCTGTCTCGTTTCCTATTGTATACACAAATATTTTATCATTTTCACTATGTTTTTTACTTTTGGTATACACATTTTTTGATTTACATACGCTCACAATTCCTAAAGCTATGCTGTCCTGACAGCTCAATATTGCTGTACCTACTGTCTTTACTACAAAAAATTTGCAATATCTCCAATCTGACTGTTCAAATTTACATTTTAGGCCAATAACCCCTTCCTGCTTTAGTTCAGTACCGTTTACAGCTGTTAATTTACATGAACTACTATTCAATAGCCTGCCTAACATGTGTTCATTAACGTTTGGGTATAACTGCTTTAGGCATCTATATGGTAGTACATTGCAGTTTGCACCAGTGTATTTGGCTCATACCGTGAGACATGTCATTGTATAGTCTATCATAACTACTAACATCGTTCACTCTAAAAATAGTCTTTTTTACTCACATTGTCCATGTCCCAGGGGGGTACTTGCTGCGCCTGGTGGTGGGCTTCCTGTTGGGCTCTCCCACTCACAGTCAAGTTGCTTGACCTGTCTGTGTCGGTCTCTGGCTGGCTGCCTGTGTCCGTGCTGTACGGCTGTCTCTTGTGGTGCCACCGGCTGACGGTTCCGTTGTTTGCACACTTCCGAACCCGCAAAATGTCCTACTGCCTTGCATGCGATGCATGTCTTCTTCCACGCCGGGCACTTCCGCGGCGGGTGTGTCATCCTGCAGAACCTGCATGGGGCTCTTGCCGCTCCTGTGTGGTTGTTTACTAGCTCCACGACCTTCTGCTTATTGACGTCAAAGTGTGCACTATTCACCAGGGATGCCTCGTATGCTACCGCCATCTCTGCCGCTTTTTCCACTCGAGGCCGTTCCCTTCGGCTATCAGCTTTTTACGTAGGCCAGGCCACTGTGTCCCCCGTATCAGCTGGAACGTGGCTGCTCTGTCCCGGCCTTTTGTGCCTTCAAACTGTCCTTCATTCGCTTTTGTCTTGATTTTCAACATGAAATCTTTCACGCTCTGATCTGTGGCTTGCATCATGCCGCACAACTCCAATCGGGCTACCCACATATTCGCAGTGTCGGTCATGTATTCCTCAAATTTAGCAAATACTTTGGAACTGTCCTGCTTATCGGCGTCTTCCATATTCCATGACTGAAATAGTTCCATTCCCTGGTCTCCCGTGGATACCATAATGTAGTGCCATTTTAATTGTTCCTCAGTTTTATTTATCACAAAGAAACTGTCCATCGCCATTTTCCACTTGTCAAAGCACCTCTTCTGGTTGCCTTCCTCCCATTTTAACTTAGGTAATGGTATCTGCCCATGCCTAAACTCATGTCCTGCTTCTTCGCCCATTTTGCTTACTTAAAATATCCACTGCACTACACTTTATCACTAATTTTCGGAGACTGTCCTTTTAACCGCTGCCACCATGTTATAGTTTCCAGTGTACGTGTGCAGAGAGTCCACAAGTAATATTCAGATATTTTATTATATCCACCAAGCATACAGACGTTCACACATAAAGAATAAGATCATATCATTTGCTGTGCAATATATACAAGTGCTGGTCTTGTACTACTACAATACAATGAGTCTACTATCGGAAACCCTTATATAGCCTGGACATAGAACATTCGAGAAGCATCTATTAATAGTATAACCTGTATAAACCAGTATGTACCAATGTTGAGATGTCAAGGTGTGAGCCTGATTAATACGTGTGTCTATGCTGCAAGTACAGTTTATAGTCAGCAATACGTGTGTGTATCAAACTTACAATACATTGCCAAGGTACATACTATGACAAGTTTCACATCACTGCCTTAGGTCGCAACCTAAAAAAGTTGTGGGTATTGACGACTAGGTCGCGACAAAAAATGCACATTTTTTGCAGGAAAAAATTTCTCCCAATTCTATGGTTGCCATAGGTTACGACTTGGTAAAGACTGGTGAAGACTAAATCTGGGAAATTGAGGACCTGCCACTGTGACTGCTCCCGACTTGAGGAAGACTTGATTAAGACCACATCCCGACATGGTGAAGACCTGATGAAGACTAGGTTGAGACTTGGTTGCGACATAGCCCAGATGATGGCGATGTGGTTAAGACCTGGTAAAGACCTGGTAAAGACCTGGTAAAGATTAAGAAGACTTGATTGCGATTAGGTCTCGAGTAAGTAGAGACTTGAGGAAAACTTGGTCGTGATCTTGGGTCAAAATGGTTTAAAAGCAGTACCCCATCCCTCGTACCAGCTCCTGTTAGTATACAGGTCTGTGACAGATTAAAGACACCCCCATCACCTTCCTCCCATTGTCATATGTGACCGTCACATACACACTACATGTATATGGCAATGATTGATCCCTCTAATATCCCTCGCCCAGTTACTGCTACCCCTGGGATACACGTGTGGAACAGATTAAGTATTACACCCTCCACTACTCTTTCTTCCGCCGCCACTATCCCCCTCTTCTCTCCCCAACCCTCTCTACCTCAGCGGCCGCCAGAGACCTTGACCTGGGGTGACCCGGTGCACCTGGTTGTGGTCAGGCCCTGGGTCGGCTTATCAAAGGAGTAATAAGGCAGCGTGACCTGAATTGACCGAGGGGCAATGTGACGTGGTGAAAGTAAGGCAGAGGTTAATTGGTCAGTTAGTTTGCATAGGGTTGAAGTCTGGTGTGGCCACGTGGGAAGCAGGAAGCAGAGGAGACAAGAGGCAAGATGAAAAGAGAGGGCGGGAAGAGGTAGGAGTTTAAACTGTTACCAGAAAGGGTTGGGCCTGTAAACTATCTGCTGCAGCGGCAGCCAGGGTGTGGTCAGTGCCTGAAGTGAGGTCGGCGAAGCTTAATGTTCTTGGTGGTGCTACCACTTTCATGTAATCTCCCAGTGTTGGGCGTGCAATCTTAAAAGTCTGGGTGTCTGACGCACGGGGGCGGGTGTTATCACTGGTCCCGGGCCACGCCGGGCGTATGTAGGGCGGGGGTTGGCTGAGGTGAAGGCAGGCAGGACTGTTGACTGTCTTGCCTGCGTGTGTCTGTATATACTCCAGGAAGGTGGCAACGCACCCGCCACCGTGAGCCTGGATGTCCCGCTGTGTAGCTCCTGATAATCAGGGATGTGGGACAGGGGAAAGGATGGGGAGGGAGGAGCATTTCATGTGTTACGGATCTCATCTGTTTCAACCCAAGCAACGCCGGGTAAACAGCTAGTAATTGTATATATTTATATTTGTAAGTTTATCACATATCCTATGTACTTTTATTCAAAAGTGTTCAGTCTATAAACCTTTGTCATACTGTCTTACATGTGATTATCTCACTTGGGTAGCATCAAAGAGGGGTAGCCTCATCGATAGCTTTGTGTAAAATGAACCAAACTCTAGACTTTTCCTTCGCTACCGCGTCGTTATCAGGTCGCAATCAGGTGAAAACCATGATTTTATGGTCGTTATCGTGGTATAGACTTGGTAACCACTTGGTAACGATTTTGTATTGATTTTTTGAGTCGCCAGCAAACCACGACGACTTTTTTAGCTCCGCTGCATGCAGCGGAACTGAAGAAAATCGCGACTAATCGCCCGTCCGCCGACGACTTTTTTAACTTATACCATATTTAATCCCCTTTAGGACTAAGCTCTGCCCCTTATCAGCGTCCCCAAAACATGTTTGAGCCGTGACCCCAAAGTTCCTAATGCTGTCAGGTGTGCAAGCGTCACTCAATAGTGAGGTCACCATACTCTAGGGGACTTTTGTAACAGAAGGAATAATACATGAATAATTTTAATAAATTGACGCTGTTTAGTCAATAACTTTTTTAATAAACCATTTAAATGAATGACTAATTATAATTACAGAATAGATAAATAACAAAATTTGAGTATGACTTTATATACAGAAAGTTCATTGGGGTTGTCATAATGTGCAAGTAGAATAAGGTGGCTTTGAAGCAGTCTTGTATATATGATGTATTGCTGTTTTGAGGTAATGAATAGAATCAAAATTAGGGAGTTATCTCTAAAAGTATTTCATCTACTTGCATGCAATTTTATCACTAGGCGTCTAGAAACCTGTCCTCATGACAGTCAAAGTTTCAAAAAAAATCGGATGAGTATATCACATCGTTTTTCATACATGTAACCTATAGTAAACTATAGTATGTGTCATATGTCAAATTTGGCCAAATTTCAAATGAATACATCTTTACTTTTTCATATTGTCCATTTTAATATTAGTAAACAATTTAAGTCATTTATTGATTTATTGTTATATTGTACAGGATTTTATTCAGTATGTCTGTGTGTGTGTGTGGAGGGTAAAGGGGGGGGGGGGGGGGCTCGATCTTTATAGTGTATTGTAGGTGTATGCATTCATGTGAAATAATTTTGAGTTATCAGTTATTATAGATGATTAACGTCCAGAGCTCCTTGAGCGGAGCATACTTTATTTGGTTGCACCTCAACATCATTAAATTTTGTACAGACTTCCTAACAGAATCCAGGAATGAACGTTAGTCCATTAATGTGGGTTTAAAACAATTTTGCAGTCAAACATCTTAGAAATTTTGACATAATATATGTAATGTATTTGAAATCAACATCAACATAGACATATTATAAATATTCAGAGTACCAATGCAAATATACGGAAATTAGAAAAAAAATATTTGATCAACTTTCAACTATCTGTAAAAACTTAAAATATGTTTATATGGTCTTTATCAAACACTGACACTACTGTATGTTGCCTAATTTCCATATATATTCATAACTGTTTTCAACGTAAAGAATCTCTAATTACATTAAAAAAAATAACATTCCTTGAACATTAAATTATATTCTCATGTATTACACCAATACAATTTTATTATAAAGACAGTGTTTCCTACTAACAGCAGATGGCTTACTATACCGGATCTGGTGTTTACATTATTGTTGTAAATTGTTATGTTTGTTCACATATTTTATTTGTTCACACTTTTTTGATACAATCATTTCATGCCAATAAAACCCTTGACTCGTATCTTCTTAAAACTCTGAAAAAAACGTAAAACTCCCCAGGCTGTTCGAGCCACAATCTAAAGGACAATACAAAATCAATCACTATTAATCCATGTTTAGTCTCTATATACATGTATATATTCTTTTGAATTCAAGTCTTCGGTCATAGATATGCACATCTTGCAAATGTAAGACATGAACAAAATGTCACAACATATTAATACGAAGGAACTATGATGAAGCAATTCCCTTGGCTGTAAGGATTTGGTTAAAGCCTAGCTTGAGTGAGGCTCCGTTCACTAGAAATCCATCAAGTCTGGCTTCTTGGCCAACTACTCACATTTCACTGCAGACACGGAACCTGAAATGCAGTCCAAAGGCTTTAAAAAATCATAATAAAAGGCAAATGACAAGAAAGCCCACAAAAGAGCAGATGCAAAATGTGAGATTTCAAATTTAGTACTCAGAGAGCAAATGTAAACAATATTCATTAAAACAGTAAATTAATTTTTTAAAAATTATTTGGAATCTTGAAATAGCCTTTGGAAGTCTACCTACTTTACCATCTTATTTCTTTGGACATCACCATGGCATTTGCAGATGATATCAGATCTGAAACTGACTCCTGCATGTAGATGTGTTATCACTGGTAGCCATCATTATAAGGGTAGATCTGAAAATGACAGTTCTATAATTGATGACAGTTGAAGGTATTGTAGTTTTCTACAATGTCAGGAATTATGACACATACACGCAATAGTCATTTCAATGAATATTTATGTATATGGAAGAAATCCAACAACTTTATGCAATGTTCTGACTGTGTTCTTGCATGTAAACAACATGGGCGATAATAGGAGATTTTCCCGATTTTCGTGGTTAAAAAATTCATAACAAAATTATCAACTACTTCTACAGCTTTTAATTGTTGTTACAAATATAGAAAACATAAAATATTATGTAGTCAAAGCTATTTCCGTATGAAAAATATAGATTTACCTGTAAAATGTTACTCCAAGAACTTGCTATCAGCACAGTAGTAGGATTTCAAACTTCTAATAGACCACAAGTGTGGTAAAAAATACCATGCATAATTCAAATGAAAAGAAGTACACTTTTACCGACTCAATGCATATTGTTATGTAGTCATATTTTAACACATCTTATGTATTTTCAGAATGTATTGCTGGTTGTGCTGAGTGTACTGATGGTGAAAAATGTGACACATGTGAAGATGGCTTCTACCTTGAATCTTCATGCCCAGGTCAATATAATAACGAATGTAATAAATTTTAACATCATAACTTGAGATGTCATACAATCGTTTTACACACCATAAACTGCTGAAAATTACTGCTCATTATATAAATGGTGCCCGCTGTTGGGGGTAGGTACGCCGAAATGTCGCCCCTCAGGAGCAATGTTGCCCGATGCTAAGGAGTGAGGAGTGGAGGGGCCTTGAATTAGGTCAACCCTTAACCCCTCACATTTTATTACATGACAGCCCTTGTATCCTCACAAATATTTGCAGCGTAGCGGGTATAAAATCTTTTTTTTGCTATTAATATATAGATAATCATACGTCTTCGATCACTCACATCTAGCAATCGGCGAGCATATGTTTTTAGAACGATCTCAATATTATTGCAAATTCCATGGATTAAACGTTCGTTGGTGTTTCTTAATAATAAAGAATTAAGACTAGTAGACTAGGTTAGTTTTTAATAATAAGTGCAGCCGTTTGAATCTCACAATGTAATGATAAAATATGAACAAAAATGGAAGTATATCCACCCCACACCCTCCGCACTCCCCCCAGCATGACACCTGTCAACGCGGTCGGCCCGCTGGCGGAGCACCGAGAGGTTTCGAGGCCCGGTGGGATAGTACTTTTACTAGCAACTGTTATGATTTTAAAAAGGTGATTTTTTGTATTTTGTGGATGTCTAGAAATTGCCCCGGTCATCAGCACTGACTATCTTGAAAAAATTGTCAAACATGAGTCAAAATAATTGGTCAGGACCGATGGACCGATGGATTTGGCATAGACTGACAAGGCCAGGTTGATAAATTATGATAATTATTCGCACATTCGCATAACACCAATTACAACAGCTGCTTCAAACCACTAGTTCAATGACGTTTTGTAGTATAATGTTGGGCGTATTACCATATCCATTACATCTATCTGGAACGCGTTTAAACGACAGTTCCATATGTAGGTCTTTTTTTTTCTAGCTCCAATATTAAAAAAGTTCTTACCAGAAAACCGACTAGTCTAAAAATGTTCGCAAAAAAGGTGGGCGGTTCTTTCTACGCATGCCCATGGAGATGGGAAATACCACCTGCTTGATCAGCCATTTTGAAATATTTGTTTTTGCAAATAACTTCGTTAATATCCACCAGGGTTCCCACATGATTTTGGACAGTAAAATTCCCTACTTTTTCTGTACTTTTTCCCTACTGAACTAAAATGCAGTGCGCATATCTGCGCTGATTTTGGAGCCAGTGTGAAGGCATCACTTCTTGTTGTCCGAAGAAAATCTAGCCACCGCAAACAAACAAAAACGCGGCCTACTTAGTACTTGCTGTCGTTTTCCACACTGTTCAAGTCTGTTGTTTGATGTGAAAAAGTAGGGGCCTATAACTAAAGTAATGGTCAGAAGGTGCCGGGTTGGGGGTTGCAGTAGCTCTGCGGGGGTGGATGGGGTCCCACTGCACCAGTGGCCTTCAAATGAAGATGATGCCAAGCGGTGGCTAGATTTTCCGTCCGCCCGTCAACTTTCCTACAAATATCTTGTTACCGCACTTTAGGGAGAAGTATTTGGCCGATTGTCACCAAGCTTCATATTAAGTTTCAATGTACTACTCTCCAGACCTGATTAGATTTTGGTGTACTTTGACCTACTTTTGACAAAGTTATGGCGTGTTTTAATAAAAATGTTATGAATTTTTATTTGGTTACTGCACTTTAAAGAGAAGTATTTGGCCGATTGTCGCCAAACTTCATAATTAGCTTCAATCTACTACTCTCCAGACCTGATTAGGTTTTGGTGTTCTTTGGCCTACTTTTTGACGTGTTTCAAAAAATATTAGGAATTTATATTTACCTGTCTCCTGTGAACATTTTATGGCCTATCATCACCAAACTTGTCATTTGGCATCAATATATTACCCTCCCAACCTTATTTGACATTTGTGTACTTTGGCCTACTTTTCAATACTTTATGGCACGTCCGCGTCCACATGCTTAAAAGCTCTCATAACTTGAACACCATGAGAGCTATTGCTTTGAAAATTAAATATGTTTAGTTTAAGGAAAACCATATGTCTCAAAAAAAAATTGTTTGTACTTTGGCCTACTTTTGACGAACTTATGACCTTAAGTACAAATATCTTGTTAGCGCACTTTATGGAGAAGTATTTGACAGATTGTCGCCAAACTTCATATTTTGTTGGTTTCATAGCTGCTGTCTACATAATGCCATTTAACCCGGGAATCTAATTTTCAGCAAATATGGCCCTGGAATACCCCGGGAATTTGACCAAGTCCCGGGAAAGTCTTTGAAAACGAGCGGACTGAATAAAAAAAATTCAAAATCATCTAATCTTGCCACAAAATCAAGTATATTCCGATATTCAAGGAAATTGACCAAATATTTTCATCATTCGCCATGACACCTGCACCGGCACCAGCTGTCTGCACAAAGAACTGGCTATTTGTCAAAGTCATGATGAATAAGGCGTTGTATGTTAAACAGTTATGCTAAACGACACGGAATGGTGCTGGCGTATGATAAATGCACGTATGTTGTGAGAATAGCACGTTCTACGACAAAATGGCGATCGGCTTTCACATATTTCTCAGAAATGTTCAACATTTGTTTTAATTATAATGAATTGAGAATGTGTCCGTGTTTTTCAATGATTAAGAACTGATGCAGGTGAAGTATACTGCATTTTGATAATAAGATAGGCAAAGTTTATGTAGTTTGAAAGACAAAAAAGTGTGATAATGTGAGCAAAAATGAAAGCAAATTCGAAAGGGTTGGTGTCAATGAATTAGACATTATCAATTTGGGCCCACCAGGTCAAACATATGCATCGCCTATGGGTGATAACAGATACGGATTTAACAGGGCGGCAAAATTGCAAAGATAGAAATGAATAATATACTAAGCATCTACAGGGGGGATGCATTGCTAAATCATGTAGAATGAAAACTTTCCAAACAGGTGACAATATGACAAATTGTGAAACGTGTGGTGGGTGTTATTATTGTACATGTATACGATCCAGCAATGGAGCACAGACAATATCAGCTGTGAACTGCACAACTCTGACAAATTGGCGACTGGCTTCCAAATATTTCTCAACTTTATTCAACTTTAATTGGCAAAGTGTCAATGTTTTTCAACAATGAAGAACTGATAGAGGTAAACTATACTAGTTTTTAATAAAAAAAATAAAAAAAAAATAGGGACACGTCCTAATATGTTTATTATGCACTCAGTATCAACAAATAAATCTTGCATATTCATATGCTATGATGAGCTCCTCTTTGCCACTCACACAAACTATATAACTTCCCCTGTGCGACAAAGGTCTGCACTCCTCTAT
>CM032663.1:15798725-15823117 GCA_019095985.1 Streblospio benedicti
TAGAATGAAAAACTTTCCAAGCAGGTGACAATATGACAAATTAGAAACGTGTGGTGGGTGTTGTTATTGTACATGTATACGATCCAGCAATGGAGCACAGACAATATCAGCTGTGAACGGCACAACTCTGACAAATTGGCGACTGGCTTCCAAATATTTCTCAACTTTATTCAACTTCAATTGGCAAAGTGTCAATGTTTTTCAACAATGAAGAACTGATAGAGGTAAACTATACTAATTTTTAATAAAAAAAAATAGGGACACGTCCTAATATGTTTATTATGCACTCAGTATCAACAAATAAATCTTGCATATTCATATGCTATGATGAGCTCCTCTTTGCCACTCACACAAACTATATAACTTCCCTGTGCGACAAAGGTCTGCACTCCTCTATATTTTTATTTCAATTCAAGCAGTACCACAACTTAATTATTATCGAAGATAATTACCCTGGAAAATTAGCTCAATCTCCTGGAAAAACGACACGTTTGATATCAAAATACCCCTGAAAAACCCTGGAAAAATAAGTAGTTGGGAGTGTGCTAACCCTGTATAAATATGAACTAAACTATGTTAAGCCAAGAACTCTGGAATTATTTTACTAAATAATTTCTTCATTTTTCATTTGATTTCCACCAAACTTGCATAAAATTAGTATGGCTGTCTCGTCATCATATATTGGAATCATTGCCCTTTCCCGGGGTGCATCTAAAATATTTTGTATGAACTGAAACTTTCATTTTTCACCTGGGCACCCCAAACTTAATTTTAAAGCCCAATTTACACATGCAGGTGAGCGCTATTAGGACCCTTATGGTCCTCTTGTTTTATTCTGAGGCAAATCCGTGCCTTTAGGCCTCTTGGCGCCGATTCCCCTATTGTTGGCCTGTCAAAAGCTTATTTTGAACTCCTACGGTATTTTGAAAGGTGCCGTTATAAAGTGTGGATAAAGTTTTATTTTTGAGGAGATAGCTTTACAGATTCACTGATTTCATGGGTGAAATGTGGTGCTATGCCGGCCGATTGCTGGAAGAGCCAACGTTTTTAAGTCTGAATTCTACTGCCGTTAGCCGCGTGGTCGGGTGCCGTTTGGTGAGATATGTTTAAAACTGCTGCTTATAACCACAATGATCCACAATCTATTCTGAAACGAAATACACCTTTGTTCCTATTTATTAATGCTCTTTCTATCAGTATATAAAGTTAAATGAATTGATTTGTTTTTAGAAATGATGTTTTAAAATTTTACACCGAACTCATAAAAGCCTAAGTGCCTTAGGCAATCAGCAATACATCATATCCCTCTCGGCAGTGATTGCTCGCAGGCTTGACGCTTTTATTCTGAGGCAAATCCGTGCATTTAGGCCTCTTGGCGCCGATTCCACTGTTGTTGGCATGTCAAAATATCATTTTGAACTTCTACGGTATTTTGAAAGGTGCCTATGCCGTTATAAAGTGCGTAATAGTTTTATTTTTGTAGAGATAGCTTTACAAGTTCAGTGTGTTCATAGGTGAAATGTAATGTCGATCTGCACCATTGCCGGAAGAGCCCTATGCAATCAGTAATACATCAGTAATACATCATCTGCCTCTCGGCAGTAATTGCTACGACTTAGCGTCTCCCGGCCATCTTGGATAGTTTTTAAATACAGAATAGTGAACCTGCTGCATATTTTCCGATTTTTCTGCTTATAAGATAGATTAAATCATTGCAAATTAAATGCCGGTGTGAGCATGAATAGTTGGAGAAGCAATCAGGATAGTTTGGACGATGCACGTGTAGTTAGAAGCCTGTTTGTGATCGTGACATTGATGCTATGCCATGGTCTGCAAAAATATATTCTGGAATATAACACACACGGACTGGAATTGACAGATCAACAGCGAAGATACAATCCCAGGATCAAACATCGAGCTATACAGGACTTTAATCAGAGAGACTCATTGAAAAGTTTGGCAAATCTCTTTTAAAAGCTAATATTACGACGTCACATTCCTTCTCTCTATCCAACGGTCACAGTGGAAAAAAAAACAGGTCACATGCACAGCCAATATGCGAATTTTTCATTTGCTTCAAAATGTTCATCTCCCTTGTCATTTCTATTTCTAATGAATGGGAATATTGAAGAAAATAAATGTAGTCTACACACAATTTCACAAATATCTGTAGTCTGAGACTGATGGACTAGATCTGGGATAAACCTGTGACTGTGTGTAACTAATTATTGACATGATTGACGTGAAAACATGGGATTATTTATCAAAACGTATCTGTCAGATTGGAACGTTCCTTCAATGGATTATTTGGCAGTTGTTTATTGTGGGATGTTTTTGCACTGTTTGGGCCCGATGGAGACTATCTACCACATGCCATAAATTTATTTTCATGCATTAAATTCATTTTGGTAATTTGTTTGTCTTTTGTTTATATTTATTATTTAAATTAGTAGTATGTATATTTGAAAATGAATATAGGCCTATGAACATTGTTTTATAAAGGACAATCATTGTCATTGATGGACTTTTCTAATATTAGATAAAGCTAAATAACTATTTTCTAGAGTCTACCATCTACAATCTGTACTGCTATTACCATGCCCAAGCAAAACACGGTTGTGGTGATGTGCCGTTTTGTTAAGCATGTTAAAAACTGTTTATCTGCTTTTAAACAAAATATATTTGGAAACATTTTAATACACTTTTGTTCTTCTTTTTTTAAAAAAAAAAGTGTAATCTCATGTTGGGATGAATTTTTGTAAATTTTCTGCTATGAATTTCTCGAATTAACACTCAAATGATTAAATATGACACATAAAATAGTCTCCATAGGAGACGGCCCAGCTAGTAAAATTAATGTAGAATGATTAAGCAGGGTGTATTGTAGTAATATATGCATATCTCAATTTAAAAGTAAACATTAATTACACATTAAAAATTACCTGCTGATGTACTTAAACGTCTTTATCTTGAGAGGTCTTGTGACCAAAACTAAATCAAATAGAAAAATAATTATTTCACAAAAACTTGAAATAATGCAATGATGAATTTTACAATATAATAAGAGTAGATATCAAAATTGTATTGTGTCATACAAAAACATATGCATGTTTTGCAATTTTAAAACAATCTCAATTAAGATTCATCCCAATGGCCATATGACGTCTTAAAGATCAAATAACGAGGTTGGGGGTGACTTTCGGCACTTCTTTTACTTACTGTTCGTGAGCATTTTGGTATATTTCATTTGAACTGTGGCTGGATAGTAAAATTAAGAAAAACATTTTATTAAAATAATTTTCGTGTTAGCGCACACTTGCTGGAAAACACTCTGTTCGACAACACAAGATCACGTGACCGGGTATGACGTATTAGTTGTAAAACAAGGGAATCTCCCGTGGTAAAAACTCCTATTTCTTCGATCTGTGGGTGTATTAGGAGCTTTGAAGTAATTTTTATTGTTCCATCAGTTCAAGAACATCATTCTTTGCAGATTGATAGATCTGATTGAAGATGTCATCCCGCTGGCATTTTTTTCATAATCACGCTGGTTGACAAATTATATCGTTGGAACAAAGCACATTTTGCCTGGCGAAATTTAGGAACAAAATGTCGCACTTTGTATTCATAATTGGTATGATTAGAAACGCATATTACTGTAGATTACAGATATGATAATTAAATTGCTGTAAGTCAAAAACCCTCGGAGATATTGAGGGAAATGTGAGACCACCTCACCTTTCGTGATATATCGTCAGCCGGCTTGTCAAAGCGTTCTAATTGGCGCTTCTGTCTTATTACGTCACAGTTTTACTTCATGCATGCTGTTGCCATTTTTTTGTTTACATTGAAAGTGGACGAAAATACCAAATTATGTTCTAATGTATTCCAGGTACGCTCTGTCATTATAAAATATCACTTGGTATAACTTGATACATATAGATTAGCTATAGCTATGCATTTTACTAGCTTCAAACCCCATTTCTTGATCTTTAAAAACGTCCTTTTGCTGTGAGGTTATATTGTCAATCGACGACAAAAAGTTCGGACTGACAGAAAATCATTCGAACTGACAGTTTTTCAGGACCTGTCAGACAGGATGACTGACACAAAATTTTCACATTTGGCATAGACTGCCTTGTTCAAACTTACTCTTTATTGCATACGTGGGGGCGAACGCTACCTCAGGGAGCTGATGATGGAGACTAAATTTCTTACGTCATAAAATTTTCTACAGCATTTTGCTCTAGATTTTGTTGACAATGTAAGTAACAAAGAAATTCTCAAATTGATTTGCCATATATATGAATATCATGAACTGGTGGTCAGTAGTATATGTAATATACATGAAGATTATGTATATGTAAACGATTTAGAATGTTCAAACCCGAACACTTGTATTTTTAAGTTTGTTTTTGTTATTAAAGTGTCTGAGAACTCATTAAATTGTTAGATTGATATTTTCATAATTATACTAAAGACTATCTTCAGTTTAATAGCCTGGCACCTAGAATTGTAGTGGCAATCATAGTGATTACTTATGTGTTGGGGAATACAAATGTAACCAAATAGATATATCGTCTGAAACATACGCTTTGAGGGTTTTTTCAGACAAAAAACCCCAATTTTACCAACTGACCTGTATATAATTCTCGATAGGAAAATTAAAAAAGTAAGAAAATTGTTACCGACCGACCGACCCTGTATTGAAATCTTAGGTTACAGAAAACTATAAATCAGTTTTGTTTGGCCTTATATGCAGACATAGTACTTTAGCGTGATCTGTTAGAAAAATTAATTTGAAGTATTCTTGGTTGGTTTTAATGTGCAATAAGCTAGTCAAGTATGTTTATCAAGAAACAACCAAGTTCGATTTACCCTCTTTGATAGGTTGATATTGTTTTGCTTCTGGACGCAACACAATACGATTTACATACAAATAAAGTAGGTCTATTGTGAAATATGGATATGTTTGTATAGTACAATTATCCTTGAATGTGTTCATGTTGGAATCCTTATATTAGCTTGATTGATTTGTCACACCACTTTTATTTATTTACTTAATAGTTGACAGTTTTGGCAACTACTGCTGCCAATTTCTAAACCTCTCTGAGCATGTCAAATATCACTGCATGACTTACGTTACCGAAAATCGTGTCATACATGTGACGAGTTGGTAGGCCCCCTCGACCCTGTTCATGACCTGCTTTTGCGACGATATCTTTATCGGTTCCTTGATGGTCTTGTTTCATAGTCAATTACCCTATCCAACACACTAACTTCCTCCCAGTCTAGTTCAAGGTTATTCTAATTGACATGATCAGTAATAGCACTCTTGTTTATCCCTTTACCCCTCAAAACGGCCTAAACCGCTGCCGTGTTTGGGCCTTTAAAGCAGAGGTCACAGTATGGCTGCCATAACAGGAAGTGTTTATTCAGCATATATTTTGTACATACTAAGATGTAAAGTATGGAATGCCTTGCAATGTCATAAATCAATAATCATTACATGTTCCTCTTTTACAAATATTTGTTGTTACAAATATGAAAATACTGAGCTGAAATACTAGAACCAAACACACTCCATAGAACTTCATTCGCAAATTGAATTATGCAGCATAACAACAAACTAACATATGTACATGTATACAATATAAGCATCAAGTGTTCATGCAATTGCAATTCAATCAAATGCTGACATCATATCCTCAAACTACTCTACATAGTCCTTCAACCATTTTGGTTTGACCACTGCCCTTCCAGAACGTGATCTGTAAATATCCGCACTCTCCTGCGATACAGTTTCACTGGAATCCACCCTTGATGGACTGCCTTCCTTTTCTGAGATTGTTCACTGGTATCACCTTCCTCCAGATATTGATAATCGTATTCATTATTCATGTCAGGATTCTTTCTTTTTTCTGTAGGCACTGGGTTTATCACTCTTCTATTTCTCCTCAGTATGCTTCCTTGATCAGTCTTCACTTTGTAAGACCTTGGTGCTACCTCACTACTTACTATGGTTGCTGGTATCCATTCCTTTCCCATTTGCAGTCTCACAGGATCATTCACATGTAGCTTTGAAAGAGGTGAAGCCCCTCTATCATAGAATTCTTTTTGTTTCTCCTTCATGTGCTTCAAATTGTCTCTCACTTTCCTTGAATCCATCACTTTTGGCATTAATAGCTCTTCTGTAACTGGAAGAATAGTTCTGGCTCGTCTCCCATTCAATAGCTGCATTGGAGATGGCATGTCGCTGGATATAGGAGTATTCCTATATTCAAGAATTGCTAAATATGGATCACTGTCATCCTCTTTTGCTTTTTTCAGAATTGACTTTACTGTTTGAACCGTCTTTTCTGCCAGACCATTGGATTGAGCATATCCAGGCGAGCTTGTTGTGTGGCTAAATCCCCACTGCCTGGCAAAACTTTTGAATTCAGAACTGGAATACTGTGGCCCATTATCTGACCTCACTTCACATGGTATTCCATGTCTGGCAAAGATGGACTTCATGTGATGAATGATTGTTTCTGATCTTGTATTCTCCAGCTTGGACACTTCAAAATATTTTGAATAATAGTCCACAACAACAATATAATCTGCTCCATTCCAATAGAATAGATCGGTCGCTACTTCTTTCCATGGCAGTGATGGGACTTCTTTCACAATCATAGGCTCTTTGATATTTGACCTCTGAAATTTGTGACAGGCTGAGCAACTTTGTACAATATCTTCTATTTGTGATGCCATTCCTGGCCAAAACATCACATCTCTAGCTCTGCGTTTTGTCACTTCATTGCCCATGTGACTTGCATGTACTTTGTCAAGCATCTCTCTTCTTTGTGATCTTGGCATAATGATTTTATCACCTTTCAGAACTAAGCCTTTTAGAACGCATATTTCGTCTCTCATGTTCCAATAGGGTCTCACAAGGGCAGGTAGAACTTCTTTTTCTTCTGGCCAGCCACTCATGCACATCTGTTTCACTGCCTGCAATTCATCATCTTCAGCGGTCTCCTCCCTTATTTCTTTAAGCTTCTTGTCAGACACTGGGAGACTTGAAATCACCATATTGACATGAAGTTCCATTTCTTCATCAAGTTCTGTATCTTGAGTATTATCTACATATGCTCTACTTAGCATGTCTGCTGTGTACAGTAGCTTGCCAGGGACATACACCACTTCTACATCATATCTTTGTAGCCTTAGCAATAGTCTTTGTAATCTTGCTGGTGCAGATGCCAATGGTTTCTTGACTATTGAGACTAATGGCTTATGGTCTGTGTGAATGGTTATGTGTCTGCCATAAACAAACTGATGAAAGTGTTCACACCCAAACACTACTGCATATAGTTCTTTTTCTATTTGGGCATATCTCTTTTGGGATTCAGTCAGGCTTTTTGATGCATATGCGATAGGTTTCTCATGCTTCAACACCGCTCCTACCCCATCTTTGGATGAGTCACATTGTAATGTCACTGGTTTAGTGATATCATAGTACTGTAGTAAGGGGGCCTCTGTCAGTAATTTCTTCAGCTTTTCAAAAGCTCTGGCCTGTGGTTCATCCCAGCTCCAAGCATTGCTATCTTTCAGCAGTTCTCTCAATGGTGCTGTGATGTCTGCCAGATTTTGGATGAATTTGGCCTCATAATTTACACAGCCTAGGAATCTCTCCAGGTCCTTCTTGCACTTCGGAGTTTGCATCTCTAATATTGCTTGAATCTTGGACTCATCTGGTCTTAATCCATCACTGGTCAGAGTGTGACCTAGGTATTTCAATTTCTTCATCTTTATCTTGCACTTGTCTTTGTTCAGTTTTAAGTTCACTTCTTGGCACTTTTTCAGAACTTGCTCCAGTCTTCTATCATGCTCCTCTTCATTGCTTCCCCAAATCAGAATGTCATCAATGAAGGTATCTACCCCTTCAATATCATTGAATAACTCCTTTGCATCTCTGTGGAATACTTCTGAAGCACTACAAATTCCATACGGCAATCGTAGGAATTTATATCTGCCAAAGGGAGTGTTAAAACAAGTTACATCACTGCTCTCTTTATCAAGTTTAATTTGATGGAAGGCAGAGCTTGCATCCAAACTTGAAAACATAGTTGCTCCAGATAGCTTGGGTGTTATTTCATCCAGGGTTGGCAACTGAAAGTGCTCTCTTTGTATCGCCTTATTTAAATCTTTTGGATCCAGGCATATTCTCAAGTCCCCATTAGGCTTCTGAACATTGACAATTGAATTCACCCACTTGGTTGGATACTTAACGGCTTCTATAACGCCCAGACTTTCCAATCGATCAAGTTCCTTCTTCATTCTTCCCCTGAGTGCCACTGGTACTTTTCTAGGTGCATGAACTACTGGTGTTGCATTTTTGTCAATGTGAATATGATGTTCTCCCAGTGATTCAATACATCCAATACCCTTGAACACATCAGGATATTTCTTCAATATGTCATCATTCTTCAAAGCATCAACGCGTTTCACCAGACCTAGCGATGTGCAATCCGATAGGCCAATAATAGGTGCTTGTTTCAAATCTACAATGATGAATGTCAACACGGCATACTTATTCTTAGTTTCTATGGCCATATCTACTTCACCCAAGGGCTTTATTTTTTCGCCACTGTATGTCTCCAATCTTGCATTTGTGCTTCTCATGTTTTCATTTCTTCTTACTTTCTGGAAGAGATCATTGCTGATGACATTAGCTTGTGCTCCTGTATCAAGCTTGAAACGAATGACTTTGTCATTTATCTTCATCTTGACTTCCCATAATTCATTATCTTGCCCTTCTCTTGATATGGCACCAATGAAGAAATCATCAAACCCTCTAATTTCTTGATTGTCATCCCCACTAACGTCTATGCTATTGACTTGCCTTTTATTTCTACATACAGACGCAAAGTGGTTGTTTCTGCCACAAGCGGGACAGGTTTTACCCCATGCTGGACAGTTTCTTGGTCGATGATATGTTCCGCCAAAAATCCACATGGTTTTCTTTCCTTTCTTTCTTGTATGGGAGCTTCTGTTTTCTTTTCTGCTTTTCTTTTCACTACATGAACAGTGGTACTGCTCCCACCCATTGCTTGAGCTTGAATCCTGCTGATTTCTGTGGCACGGCATATTTCCACTGCTTTCTCAAGAGTCAGTCTATCTGATCTTAGTAGTCTTTCTCTCAGCTTTCATCAGGGTAAACCAGCCTAGTTAACCTATGTCAAAAACGTTCTCCTTCTTCGTTTGTTGTGCGAAAATAGGGGAACACATGTTCTGGGTATATTTTACTGAAATTTGGTACACCTAAGCAATAACCTTTCTTCTTTAGAACACTGTGATTAATGTAACAAATACTTAAACAGTTATAAAGATAAAGACTATATAACATGTGATGTACTTTTTGGCTTATTTTGAGGACACTTTTATATGTTTTGTTCGTTTTCAATTTTCCACTTTGGAATTGCATGCAATTTTTATATGTTATATAAAAATGGTTTTCATTTTATTATATGTTTTCAAATATTTTTGCAGGCATTGGGAAAGTGCTCATTTGCTAACTACAACACGGCACATGAAGAAATTAATAAATATACGTTTCAAGATGTACTCTTGTATGTGATTAGTCACAATTTAATAAGTAATTATTGCAACTTTATAATTCAAAGACTCTGTACAACGTCAAGCAATTTGGAACATTTGGAGCACAATAAGTTTCAAGAAAAAAGCAAAAAACAATGATTTACTGACGTTTTGTTTGGTTCAGTCTGTGGTCACATGTGCATGATTTTCCATGCTGCTCCAGCTTTAGAAGATTTAGAGTTAAAGATATGATGTTTTGTTCGTTTTGGGAAAAACTTGAAATATTGTAAAAAAAAATTCATAACTTAATAAAGCACAAAATAAAGTTTCTATATGTTAATCTTTTAAACGGATATGCATAGTAGTAAATATTCTACATACTTTCAAAAATCTGCATACATCACGCATCACCCGTCAAAATTTCAAATTGTTGAGTTTTATGACAAGACTAGATTCCATTCCCGAACTGAATGTTGAATATAATATATGCTACTACAAACATACAATCAAAGACTTTTTTAAATAATATTTTAATTGCTTATCTTTCAATAGTACATAAAATATTTATGATTATCTCTATAAATGCTTCTCATGTGTGTACTTTAATAATGCTCCTACCCAATCAACAGCATCATATTATTACGTCCTTCGCTACCTTGTACTCACGCTTTCAATGTAAGACTGAGAATATTGTCATTATTTAGTTGATTTACTGTTTACTTATTAAGCTGTTATAATTGTAAACTAAAGTGTTTGTATTAAGTTAATCTTAGGATTAAGTAGTATGTGTGATAATGCCAACTTTAATTTTAATAAGGTACAAAAATCAATGTTTTAAGTTGTCGCTCTGACTTTATACTATCTAGTCCAGAGTTCAATGGATATTTCTTGGAAAGGGATGCTTCATTTGCTAAATGTGTATTTATACAATCATTTTGAATCAAATGATGAATGAAAAAGTGATTTGAAAGGGATGTGAAAGGGCAATGTGGAATTAACAGTCACCTTATTGCAACTTTAAATGATGCCAATGGAAAAAGGTTTCCGTGGAATACTGGATAACAAGATGGTGCGTGTACTGTACTGCATGACCTCTTATGTTTACATAACATCATCGGAAACAAGTATATATCATTGGACCATGCTTGAATACATAAGTATAAAGAACATTTATATTTGATAGTGAAGTACTTGTGCAAACTTTTTAATTCATGTTTTTGTACAGCTGCTTTGCAAAATAGCACAATTAATCGTTTATTTGATGTTGGGTTCATTGAACAATGAATGAAAACATGTGTATGTCATCATGTTATTTTGGATTGTTGTCGTGAATATCAGTGTTGGACTTTGTATATATTTGTAATAATGCTTGGATGTTGGCTAATTGTAATAAAAAAAATCCAAATCATTTATGACGTGTAGGAATGTGTGGTCAACTAACAGAAATGGTTGTCACTTAGATTAAATGTGTTTTCATAGCTTCATGAAATGCTGTCATAATTATTAGAAAACCTTAAATATAAATCAATGTTGATGTCAAGTGTAATTTTAATAAACTTTTAATATTGCAGTCATGAAAATGTTTGAAGCTTTTTATTGCATTGAATGTTGTCCTCATTTCTACATCACCATTTTAGACATGAACTATGGTAGATTTAAATCATTTTATGGACTGGGGTACACTGTACATGTCATAGATAACAATATCATGCAGCCCACTCTATACCCCAGACTCATATGAAAAGTGTGTAAAGTAGACCCTATACTGCCCTTAACAATGCCAGCATGGTTTTCAAGTCATGTCTAGAAACTTGTAGAAAGGTGGTTTGAAGAGAGTGGGTATGATGCAAAATTTTTATAATGATTACATGCATACAAATAATGTCCAAATGTGGTGAAAATCAAATGAAACAAAGAAAAAAAATCAGTAAATATATTTAATCCAAACATTAATGGGATAAGTTCATATAAATTTATATATTGAATTTCACATGTGAAATCAATATGCTAATAACATAAATATACTTGAATCTTTGGTTTATCTTCAACGCTACTTATTTCATAGTGGAACCATAATTGGACACAGTGGCAAATAGATTTTTAAATTTGATCATAGGCAATATATGTATTGTTTTTACATTATCCACAATACAATACCTTGGCCTCCAAAACATGCATTACGAATACAGATCAAAAAGGCTTTCACATCATTGTTATCTGAAAGCAACAAAAATATTGCCGCCTATCTTACAAGTTATGCTGATAAAAATAAGACTACTGTAAAACGAGAAATGTTTGCGCACAATTTACTTCGCGAATTTCGCTGGAATGTCAATAATGCAGAATTAAATAGCAAACATTAATAAGTAGGTGCAGGATGGACCAAAACCTCAAAATTACATAGTCACAAAATAATTGGACGAAAATTGCAAATTTTAATAGCCGTGAAATACTCTATTTTCACAGTATTTCACACTAAAAACTTACATTACAAATATGCCAATACATTGTATTAATTACTGTAAAACTAGAATATATTTGCTGCTGTTAAATTTTGCGATTTTCTTCTATCAATTATTTCGTGACTATTTAATTTTGCAGTTTTGGGCATATTGGGCCTGCTTATCATAGGCTATTAATGTTTAATGACTATTTAAATTTGCATTTTTGCACTACCTGCAAAATTCGTGAATTAAATCTTGCGCAAACATTTCTAGTTTTACAGTATTACAAAAAATTAATATGACCAACATAGACATCTCTATTGTAGCCTTAGTTACATGAAAATTTGCAATGGACTACTTAACTCTAATCATGACATTACTGAATAAATGTTTTTATATTTATTACAAATAGTAACAAGATGTTAATTTACAGGCATTTTTTTACAGATCTTTTCAGATTTCCAGGCGTAGATAGGGTTTGCTGATTTTCCTTTAAATTCTGATTCCTGATATCATGAAAGGTATTAGAGTTCTTTGTTCAAGCTTTGCCTTGTGTTTGACCTTCGTTGTTTGGACAGTTGGTTTACTAAAACTTAAAGCCACAATTTACATCAATGAAACACACTTTGGGGAGTACCGGTATATTGAAAGTCAATGGCGATATGATGTGTTTACATCAAACATTGACAAAATGTTACCACTTCAGATTTTTGATGTTATTTCTGATGTTTTTAACATTTCTTTTACATTTATCTCGACATTTGCTATTTTATATGAAAATTTGCAAGATTTTTGGCAGTGTTTCAATCTAGAATTTGTTTTATGTTATTTTTGGTCAGTTTTGTTTGAGTCATTTGATTTTATGACTACTGATTGTGGCCACAAAATGACTATACAAGAAATAAACTCAATGGTGCCATCATCTGTAGCATGTTTTTTGACCTATTTGCAGGTATGTTGTTTATCAATTCAATTGTCACCTGAGTTAGCAGTGTTTGTTTTATTCATTTTGGTTGGTTCAGTTTTAATTAAGGATTTGTATTACAAAGCGAAGAAAAAACTAAATCTATATCAATTAGAAATCATCATTGATGAAAAAACATACATGGCAGATTGTACATCTAAAACAATTAGACTCGACTTTGTAAAAAAATACATTGACAATGTAATTGGGTTGCCATCTAATAAATTCCGATTCATAAGCCGAGGTAAACATGTAACTGGAAGAGACTTTATCAATCTTCCCTCAATTATTTTTGCTACACATTTTGGCTATGGTGGTGGGCCTAAACGTATTTCTACAGATTCACAAGACATTTGTGAGAAATGTGGTGCTACATGTGATACCAGACTCTATAAAAAACGCAAACTAAATGATGAATTATCAGAGTTCTGTATTCAGACTTACAACACGAGTTATACAATAGTATGCCAGTGTTGTTATATGAAAATTTATCGTGAATTCAGTAAGAAAAAACAAACGAACATGCCCTTACAGTCACTTGATCAACAAAACTACTTAACAGAACATGAATTACCAAGAGCATGTAGCTCTATAAATGATTCAAGTCTGTCAGATGAAGCAGACCTTCCAATATGTAGCGTTAAGAAACACTTCAATGGAGGTTGCTTACAAGAGGCAAAATTAAAACCCCTTCCAGGTTGTTATACACCAGTTGACTTGATAACATCATTAGGACTTGCTGCTGATTTATCCATCCTTGATAAAGAACCTATTATGCTGTGTTTTGATCATTACAAAAAGTTATATAATCACTTTGCTAACAAGAAGAGAATATGTTGCATTTGTAAGCAGAGTATACGGTTTAACTATTCCTTCAAATTGCCTTCAATTCAAAACCACATTGACGAATTAGGTAGCACACATACCACATTTGAAGACCCACAGGGCACTCACAGAATCATGCCTGTTTGCCGCTCATGTTATGACGAAATCAATTCAACACCATTGTCACCACTTGATGCCCTCGAAAAACAGATTTCAGAAGCAAACAAAAAAACAGCCCACGAGAAATCAATGTATTCTGTTTTTAAATGGTACATTGATATTTTTAAAATGTGTAACACTTGCAAAGCCTTTCTATTAAAGGAATTTTATGGTAAGTACTGCAATGAGTATCACAAACATTCAGACGACAATTCTGCACCAAAGACAGACATGACTATAAAAGATCTAATTATAAAATTTTTTGGAACTCATGTTGATTGTCACTCTAAATCCTTGCGTGAAGGTATTATGTTTGTGTGGAAACATCGAGATCTTAAAGATTCACTGCATACATTGCTACATGAAAAACGACAATCAGAAATTGAAAAAGAAAAATCCTACAAGGACAAATCAGATCAGAAAACAGAATTTACTACAAAACTATTTGACATATGCAAGACTCTAAATAAGCAGTACATTCAAAAGCAATGTGACAAAATATTAAACCGGGGACGTTGTGTATGGACCAGTTTGATGATCACTTAGTCTTGCTAACAGGTGCAACATACATTTGTAATTTTCCTCTTTTAAATTATAAAGTCTTTCAAGTACCCAATTTTGCTGTAAATTATACACTGGGTTGCAGAAGAATGCATCACATCTTCAGAGAAAATTTGGGGATACCCCCCTTCCCCCCCAACCCCCTGCCACAAGAGCACTCTCCCACCGCCCGATAATGTAGTCATGCATGTAGAGTTGGAAGAGCACACGGGATGTGCAAATGCACTTTACCGTAGAAAGTCAGGCGTGTACATCAATAATCATGCATCTTATGTCTTGTATGCACCACGAATTTTCACCATATCCATGTGTTCTCTTTTGATTGCTCATGCTCTACAATGACAATGTCGTATCCACCACTATGTTTGATACTAAAATCAAACGATATCGGGCATGATGCACACTCTTTTTTCTGTTGCAGTGATATCATTGTATTTTCTTGAATACTTATCCCTGTGTTTTTGCATCATTACGTTACTGTAGAATGCACAAATTCATTAATTTTCAATATTTCTTCTCAGTTTTACTTTCATATACCGTTGACAGGTCGTGTTGGTGCGCATTACGACAATAGAAATCTGAATCGCCGAGGCTGTCTGTCGCATAAATGACAGCACGCACAAACTGGGCTTTCGCTGATCGAGACTATCGCTGTTACAGTCATTTAAATCGAGTGCATTTTTTGTGCGCCGGTAAAAGCCGTGGGACGTCGTTTATACGATGCATGGTTCAATCGAGTACATTCGATAATGGCGGCGCCCCATGATGCGAGCCAAAATATCAATATTTTAAGGGGAAAAGTACCATTTTTAAAATATTGGGTCATTTCCCCTGAATTTCGAATTTTCGATTCCGGTCGGAATGATCGGAATTGACTTCATATTTCGGAATGAATGATTCCGAAATTTCGGAATAACAAAAACAATTGGCACTAAGCAAAATTGCCATTTTCACCTTTCCTGCCTTTTCAGATGATTCTGATCCGTCTAGGAATATCTGCAGCTGATCTTCAAAATCCCGCCAATTTTGTGCAGTGTTGCCTTCTATACTCAATGCTTTTGGAGGTTTGCATACTTCCATTTTGCTGATTTATTTCTGACACCATTTAAAGAATCAGTGACACAGTATGGCTGCCATAACAGGAAGTGTTTATTCAGCATATATTTTGTACATACTAAGATGTAGAGTATGGAATGCCTTGCAATGTCATAAATCAATAATCATTACACACTCCCTGTTCAATTTCGACTTCACTCGATCCATCATCTATGATTTGTGAAAGTATTCTTCAATATTTACTCAATTAATTACTATCTAAATTACATTAACCGTGTGTATATTTGAAAATATCAAACTCATTTTTAAATTTCCTTCACTTGCATCAAAACATTCCAAAGTAAACAACTCTGTTGCTATGACATCGTACGTCGGACGTGCGACAGGACTACGTGTAAGGCGAACAATTTACACGCACAATTAATCAAAATTAACCAGAATTTTCCTCCAATTGTTCAAGGCCAGTACATAGTGTTTCGCGATATTCATTCAAATATTACTTATATATGCCATAAGATAATACTTATTATATATCTGGAATGTACATCATGTAATGGAATCATAATATTAATGAATGTGTGATATCTGCTCTGTATCCTTTAAATGCCACAATTAAATAGAAAATATTAGAATTCTGGTATGAAAAGTTTTAGCTCGTGCGATGAAATATTAGACCCACAAAAAAAGTGGTGTATCCAAAACTTGACTGAAACCCCCCTCGCTAGAAATGGAATATCGTTTCATTTTTGCAAAGGGTGACAAAATATACATCATCCCTTACTTATATTTTCGTAAGATAAATATTACTTATGAGTCATAAAAATTATATGATCTATGGTGAACGTAGACCAGTAGGATTATGGATTTATTTGTCTAGAAATTTGGTTATGGCTGATGAAGTTTCTTTTCACCTTATGGAAAATGTCTTCTACATATTACTATTTGGCATAGACAAATATCTACATAGTATTTCGCGATATTCATTCAAATATTACTTATATATGCCATAAGATAATTTACACATATACATACTACATATAATACATTACTACAAATAATTCTAAGAAATTGAGACTTAAATTGGGAACTGAGGGCGGAATAAACGTTCGTTGCTAAATTTCGAGGGCGTGGAGGCCACTATCTAGTTGTTGTCAGTTATGGGCATCATATAGTAAGAGTATTTATAACAAAATGTGTGTTGCATACAACAATCTATTTAGAGCTCTTTTAAACAAGATAGAAGATGTAGTGTCTCTCAGAATTTTTAGATAAGAATATTGATTGTTTTAATATACTTATGAGAAAAGCAATATATAGTTTTAGAAGTCGTCTATATCGTAGTAATAATAGTCTAGTCCAAGCTTGCTTATCATCTCTGGAACCTGTCTTATGTGGACACCTTTGTGGAGAAGTGAAAAGTGTCCACATAAGACAGGTGAAAGTCCACATAAGACAGGTGGACAGTTTGTCTGGGGATAATGCTTTTACAGTCTATTAAAGAAATTTACCTCTTTGTATATAATGATTACTTAATTAAGTGATACAGGTGTGAAAATAATAACAAAATGAAATTAATGTTTAATATTGTAATTTTACTTGTGGACATAATACAAATTATTCATAGTTACTCCCCATCATGTGACCAATTATATCTGTGAAAGTTTTAATGTCCAGGATCAACTGACTACCTTACAATTTAGCATGGTTGTTTATATACAGATGGTTTGGTGAGACAAATGTCTGCATTTAGCACTGAAACAAAGCAATGCTACTAAGTGACAGGAGTTATAATTTCCTAATTAAGATTTTGCACAAATTTCTGCTCATGTCACATGTTAATTACTTTTACCCCAACAAGGTTAATGACCATGCACTTGGTGTGCAGTAACTAGTAAGAACATACATGTATTAATTACTGCTCTGCAAACATTAGCACATTGATTTGACCACTTGCTTAACTGGTAAGCAAACATAAACAATGGCTCTTGCTAGTTAAGGTCACAAGTCTTTAATCTATGTTTGCACAGGAGTCTTCCCCAGTGAGTATTTCTTTGTTCTAGTACAGTGGGAAAATTTTAACTGTCCACTATACAGAGGTATCTAAGCTATTTAGGAGCAGATATAGTGTCCACTGTCCACATAAGACAGGTGTCCACTATACAGAGGTTCACTTTATATATGATGTATAGGAAAACTGAAACGGGAGAAGTGAAAAGTGTCCACATAAGGCAGGTGTCCACTATACGGAGGTGTCCACATGGACAGGTTTGTCTGGTTTTATCCAGTTTTATGTGACTTCGCAAATCGAAGACGGAATAGCCGTCAGTTTAGCTTTGAGAGGTTCTTGCGACAACATCGTAGGGGAACCAACACCCCGAATCTCGTAGATTCGGGGCCTTTCAAACTATGCTCACGTATTAATAAGGTTACTAGACCCTCGTGCATACGTGTCATATTCAGCTTGGCGTGTGCCCACGGTCTGAAGCCGGTCTGAATTACCAGCACCAGTGCGAAGTCCCCCTCGTGTGGGGCCGTCAATCTGGTCTGGGGAGAGGCCCTGACCGTGCCGTAGTGTGGGCCTACGTATCATTGGGACAAACACAACGAGAACCCAGGCGGTGTGAGCACCCCTCGACAAGTACCAGGAGCCGTGTACAAGTCCAAAAAGCTTACAGTTTGGTGGCGTGACCAGGATTTGATTGGCGTGTGGCAACACACCCGGTCATTGGATTGGATAACCCAACCCGAACGACATGGATGATCGTGGACCTTCACAGATGTTCCTGATCTCACCACCGGGTGAGGGAATGGAAATCTGTGGCGAAACCAATGTGACCGGACCACACGTGTGCTCTCGACTCACCACCGGGTGAGGAGGGTAGCTGGTGCAAGCAGTTAGGGAGTTTGCTCCCCTGATGGTTTGTTTGGCAGAGCACCGTGCTATGAACATGGCAACCGCTGAGCTGGATCTGGCGAACTTCGGGCGGAAACCATGCTGAGGCGCCCCCTTCCAGAGAACCTCTGGGCCGTTCCGCTGAGGTATCCAGACCTGCTTCATACCTGAAGGCAGTCCGAACTGGTGTGCCCTGGCGCTCGAACATTCGCTAACCTCGATCGAGAACATTACGTTTAGGCCTAAGACCTGCCGTGTCTGGGGCCAATGACGTGATATCAGTCTCGAGTGGCGGGCCGACAACCTTGGACAACCGTATGCACTTGGTGGACTTGTTTGATACGGGCGATGAAGCTGGTGACTCTAGTCGTCCAGCCTCCCCCTGAGAGACAACCACCTAGGGCACATGCAAATGCAGGTGAACAGCACCAGGTGTACGCACCAAGCCGTGTGATAACCATGACTGCCTGGGACTGCCAAACTTCAGAACAGCAATGTTCAGGGTAGCCTGGTTTCCCCCAGCCGTGTCAGGGTACCCGCGATTCCGGACGGTAGTGTGTACACGCCTCCTGGAGCTTCCGTGCTCCAGGACGGGGACATGAGATATGGAACTCGTTCTCCATCCATTGAGTTCCATGGACAACCTCGCAATTCTGGAGCTTCCCTGCTCCGGGATAGCCTTCATCTGGCAACCACGGGGTTGCCAGGTGCCGGTACTACCGAGTTCCGGACAAATTCTAATGGAAATGATGATGCAATTCCTTCCACCAGACTACCAGAAGTGTGGTGCTGGCAATGTGGCAAAGTTATGGTCACTCTGATAGGCACTGTCCTGGTCTGAGTACAGTGGAAGCGGGTACAACCATGACTCGTGAACCTCTGGCATGTGAGTCACCCCGGGTGGTTCCGTCATTGGTTCTGGGCCGGAAATGAGAACCGCCATCAATGGGAACCTCAATGGTGTGGCTGCGTCTGGTACTCAGGAGAACCCCCTTCAGACAGAGTAGTACGGGGGATGCAGAAGTGAGATTTCTAGGTTGGGTAGAGTATAACACTCCAAGCCCTGCTCGATATCCCCCACTGCCCCACTGTGCGCTACTTTGGTACTGTCGCTGGGTTCAAGCCTGGGCGGCTGGATGAACTGCCCACATCGAGGTGGGACACCAGGGTCCTCTAGCTTGGATACTGTCTGTACACACGGTACAACAGTTAATGCTGGAGGAACTCCATGGCTACAAACCTGAGTTTCAGGACCTATGCAAGGAGGGTCACAACCGTGAGGTTGTGACGTACCTAGCGTGTCTTAAGGCTCGCTTTTGTAAGTTGGTGGCGCCCATTGATCTGGCCACGTTCGACCTTGTCTGGGACAGTCTGTTGGAGATCGTAACTGCTTGGCAGGATGAAGTCTTGCAGACAAGACTTGGCGGTCACCCTGACATCCCGGACCATTCGGTAAACAGGCGTCCAAAAAGGCGGGTAATGGCCCCTCCACGGTTAAGGACAGTAGGCACACCACCCCGTGATACGTCACCCGGAAGTTGTGTCTCAAGTCCCCAGTCCGTGAGGCGAGCTATCTCCTGTAATTTGGATCCTGTCCACCGCACCACGACCGTTCGATCCAGGGCTAGATCCGTGCGTCCGTCCAGTGTAGAGGCAAGACCTGTGGTTCCATCCGTGGGTCCGACTCTTATGGATGGACGAGTTCCCCGCTTATCTCTGGGTGCCCTACGTGGGTGCCGCACGAGACCACGAGGAACGAGTCGTTTATCTGTCCAACCAGAGTCCTCTGATTCATCAGACTCAGAGGATGACGGTCCTAGGGTGCCGAGGAAATGTTATCAAACTGCCGTCCGGGTAGGGTCACACGTGGGGAGTGTGAGTTTTAAGGATAGGATCAAATCCTTTCCTAAATTTGCACAACCCCAACCAGACCAGTCCTGGGCGGATTACCCACGGCCTAACACGAGTGCTCTGGCAACATTGCGTGCCCGCCTTGGAGTGGGGCTGTGTGGTTGGCAGACAGGCTGCAGGGCAAGGCCTACAGCCTATAGGTGAACTTGGAGGATGAACAGCTCGATAGCTGGGACTGTCTAGTGTCTGCTATGAGCGCCCAGTTCAATGTGACCCAGGACAGTGCAGCGGCTAGGCAGGATTTGATGACCCGAAAGCAGGGGAAAGGGAGAAACCGTAGCCGACTTCATAAACGGCCTTCAATTGCTGGCAAGGCGGGCTTATGCAAATAACCTGCCCAAAGCGGCAAAAGGTCACTATGGACAGGCTGCGGGATGGACTTGCTACCCCCTCGCTGCGTCATGTATTTGATGCCTGTGAGGAGGACGCAGTACCATTGCCCTTTTTGGAACCCAGCACCGCTTGATTCACCAGGAGAGCCGGGATGAGCTCTCAGTTGCTTAACCAGGCAGGATCGAAACCGAAACCGAGTGGGAAGCCCCAGGCTTCAGGGATACCGTTCTCCTGTGCGAGGCTTTGAAGGGCATGCAGCTGGTCAGTGGCCAGCTGTGACATCTAACAGCCCTGGGGTACCGGGGAAACCGAAGTACGAGCTCGGTTGTTGGGAGTGTGGTGACCGAAACCACATTTGACGAGACTGTCCCATTGTGAACAAAGAGGGGGGACAGGGGATGGTTGCTGGGAGGGTGGTGACGATAATCATCACAGGCGCAACTGTCCCGGGTACTTCCTGAGGAGAAAGCACGACTGATCGGCGTTTTGCTGCTGACAGCAGGAACTCAAAAGTGTGGCTCTGCTCCAAAGGCGCGGCGGGGGGCAGCGGTGCCACCAAAAAACCCTACCTCTGGCTCGTCCACCAGGGGTCAGGAAACTTGTAAGATGAAGTGTTGAGCTGCAAACACTACGGGACAATGAGCATGGCGGCCGGCCTGAACTTCCATGTGTGGGGCATGTAGACTCAGTCCATCCTCTGACTGCGTCCCTGGCCCACCGGAAGAGTATCATGGCTGACGGAGAACCTGGTAGGGAAGAGCTCTCGCAGAGTGATTCTTTGACCTGTGACTCACGTGGATATCAAAAAGTGCATCCAGAGACCTCGCGCGGAGACGCGAGGAGAGTCCTGGGCGGGGTATGCCGTCGTACGGTATCAGTCCCGGGACAAGTGGGCACGGAGTGCCAACTCATGGGACAACGGCGTCCCATGGGTCGTTGGGTAGTACAACACTGCCAGTGAACGAATTCTTGTCAGTTTCGATGTCTGTAGACACCGGAGTCGTCGGGTGCTCGAGCAGTGATGCAATCGATGGGCATGTCGACTCGCATGCTGTATCGTCGTCTAAAAACTCAGTGTGGGGTGACCCACTGGGGAGGAAAAAGTCGAACACCCGCCCAGGTAACTGGCGGCTTGGGGTTAGTACGCAGACCGTAGATGAGCTTGAGTCCCACCACGTGTGCTCAAGGAATGTCCCAGCCGGGGACGTCCCTGTTGTCCGTGAAGGCACCTGTCAGCATCACTCCACATGCTTCCCGGTGGTAGAACCGAGTGTGCTGGGAACAGTGCGTGCTTCATTGTTTTGAACCGAGAGGGGTGGTGTTGGAACGATCCATGCCACCAAAGATGTGACCAGCAGGTCAAGTGACTCGCGGGATGAGAAACTTGACGGAATGTGACCGGCAGGTCAAGTGACTCACGGAGAGAAACTTGACAGGAAAACCCAAGGCGAGCTCCGTCTGTCTTGTCATGTGCACGTGGTACTTCAGCAACCTAGCGCTAATGGAAGTTGGACAGCCACTGCATGTGTGGACAGTGGGGCAACCTATAGTATGCTTTCCACCGCATACTATGAAGCCATGGGCTGTGAGAGACCACCCTTGGAGGATACTTCCGTCGCCCTTCATGGGGCTAGCGGAAGTGACCTAGGAATGCGCGGGTCAGATCACGACGTTGGTCAGTGGGTGTGGAGTCGTGAATAATGAGACACTGAGTGGACCTGACGTACTACTGGGTCGAGATTGGTTATTTGACAATGGAGTTGAACTCAACTTCTCCAAACGTACAATGACTATTCACGGCCCGGCCACATCCAGGGGGAAAACCATGTCCGTCTGTTGACAGCCAAGTGTAGAGGCCCACTGCTGGCGTGTACTGTGCGGCGCCTCGCTACTGTCAAGAACAGACAACTGTGGGGAGAGACTGCCTAGTCGAGGAACGTACTCAGGCAGGCAGGTCGCTATTGTGACTTGTCTGGGCGTGTGACTCAAAGGGCAGAGTATTCTCACAGTGGAGAACGGAAGTTATTTCGAGGGGATGCTCCCAGATTGTAATATTGCACAGGTGACACCACTCACGGACGATACTGACTGCCCAGTAACCTCAGAACGCTCTAAGGTGGCGGGGGTGTCGGTGGACAGAGTTGGTCAGCACCCCTCTTCAGGAGAGAGTGACCCAAACGGAGTTCAGACTGGTACCCAGGTGTTTGCGGGTTGCAAACAAACAGCCCCGAATCGCACCCGGGTTCATGACGGCTCAACGTGGTCTTCTCAACTGTTGGTACGGATTGATTGGCTTTGTCCCGTTCAGCTGGGCGGAAAGTTAACTTGTTGTACCGAGAGGAAGGATCTGGTAACCAATAGTGGGGAGACTGTTTGTGATGGTGGACGGGAGGTGCTCGGCCCGGGCTCTTCCTGAACGTCTCGAATGTATGCTTCCTGAGGAAGGTGTTCTGATGGATGATCAACCACAGCGTCTGTGTTGGGTGATCATATCCTTGGTGGAAATCTTGGTGGTTCTTGGTTGCAAAGTTTACTTTAGCGACTGGATCAGCCATAGGATAGACACTGGGGATGCTGAGGAAATTGCATTGTGACTTGCTGGGTGTACGAGTTGAGTGTCATACCGTTGACCTCTACCGGCTACGGTATGTAGGCTTATGGAGATGGTATTGTCTGACATTGTGTTGTCAAAGTGTCATGTGTACTTGGACGATAGTCTGGCCTTTGTCGGGGACTTCACCATTGCCTTGGCAAACTTGATAGGCGTGTTTGATAGACCAAGATCCGCTGGCCTCAAACTGAAGCCCCACCCAGGGATGAGTTACAGGAACTGATGAGTGTTTACATGGCCTGCGTGAGACTCAACATGCCGGTACTGGGTTCACGCTGCATAGACTGTTTTACAGTCAGTGCGCTGACCCTATGCTGCCTGTGGACCTCACGTATGGCTGTGTGCATAAAAACCATGAACCTTTGAGTGAACAGTGGGTTAGTTCGGCACCTCAAGCCCGTCATGGCGTGCGGGGAGAGGGAGCCTTACTGACCAGCTCGAGAACTTCGCAAAAGTAAGACGTGGTCAGTTGAGGTGGACGCCCTTAAATATACGGCTAACTTGTTTTGCACTTTTGGGAGAAGCTATTATAAACAAATTACTACTGGAGCCATTTATCATCTTTATGGTTTAATTATCTTTGCATCATAATAATATTCAGTTTTCAAATAAATACTCTTTTGTCATTGTGTGGATTTATATCTAAAATTATATCATTTAGTGAGGATAGTGCATATTTAAAACTTCAAGAACTCATTTTAAGAATAGCTCAGTCCATCTTGTTCATAGAAACAAGTTCATTTACTTGGAAGTAAACAACATCAAAGGAGTGATAGCTTTGCTCCTTTGGCTCTGATGTTGATAGCCGCCAATACTTTCCTATGTCTATCTCTTGGTTTATTTTTAAGGATCTTGATTTTTTGCATTGGTGGTGGAATGAATCGTACATCTCCTGTTTTTTCCTGATGTTGGCTGAGGGCTGATTTCTGATCTTTCTTTTCTACTGACTTCTCATGTTCTTCTAATTCTGTCTTATAGAATGTATACTATTTAACATTCTGCTCTTGCAAAAACTCTGTGACTTACATGCATATTGATATTTGGGCAATACAG
>CM032663.1:15823217-15838800 GCA_019095985.1 Streblospio benedicti
CACATTGCAGTCACAACACTTCCGCCATGTCGGGAAATACAGCAGTTTAAAGTTTCTCTTCATGCATTAGGTTTTATTTACTCAGTCATAACACAACAATGCATCCATTTGTTTATTTCATTTCTACATTTCACATGGTTCATTTTGCATTTGATACATGTGTGTGCCACCTGGGATGACACATATCCTTGTGCCATCCCAGTGAAAGCAGACCAGTTTGTCTCAAGTGTCCAAGTGTCAAGTGTCCAAGTGACAGTAAAGAGACGAGCAGACAAAAGAGCCCACAGGAATTTGCGGCATGTCCATTTATAGTGAACCCCGCACGCTAACATGTTAATTCATCTGCTCAGCTGACTGGCTGCATCCAATTACCAACCACACACATCACATTTCCTCACACTTATGTTGATGCATGACGCAACTCATTATTGAATGCATGCACTTTCCCATTCTTGCTTCCTACCACAGCAATACGAGCCAATACGCGGCCATATTAATTACCCTCCTCTTTTACATTATTTCTTTTACTTTACATCTCTAATGGTTTACTCTGTGTAAATTTAATACCTTATATTTCATAATATTTCATAACGTGACATTAAATCTCTAGTACCTAATATTTCATAACATGACATTAAATCTCTAGTACCTAATATTTCATGACATGACAAGTTAATCTTGCAGCTTCTTTAATATGGTCAAATCTGGCTTTTCCCAGATGTCTGCCACCATCCCATCTTGTGACACAAACCATTTTATTAGTAATTTTGTGCTCTCTAAGCAAATTGAGCAGCACTCTACCAGCACCCCACTCACCGTCATCCTCGCAATGCTCATGACCGTTCTCCAGCCTATATGCATAAATATTATGTTGGGCCCTAGCGACCCTTTCGTCTCTGTACAAGGCGTGTAGAGCAGGCACAATGTCGTCCTGGTGCACTACCTGTACGTTATGTCCACAGAACGAGCTCCCTTCATAAGTTTTCGGTGAGGTGTGTTTGGCAGTCATTGTTATTGCCATTTCAGTGATGTCCGCATTAATGTCTGTGACCTTGTCAGTATGAGCTTTAGTCACATTTCCACCTATCACGAGTCTGTCCATTTGCCACTTCGGTTTTTTATTATCCTTTTGTGCTTCTTTAAAAGCTGGCATCAATTACTTTTTCCTCTCCTCTAGCTGACGTGGCAGTTGCTCTTTGACACCAAACTTCTTGCTTTTGTCCAGGTTTTTTATATGGTCCAGCACAATCCTTTTCCCCTCAACAGGATTAAACTTGGCTACTATTGGTCGTTTTGTATTTACTGTCTTTTTGCCCATGCGGTGAACACAATCAAAACCGATTAATTCCATATTCCTATCACTGATTTTCATTTCTGTTTTCAGAAACTGTTTAAGAATATCACGACAATCATTGGCAGGTTCATTTTGATGTTCACCTATGTTGTAAAAAACTAAATTATCCCGCATCATGCGTGCCTGCAGTTGCAGTAACTCTTCTTTTATGTCATCTTTTTTCTTTTTCAGTTCTTGAGATACGTCCTATGGAAACCTTGAGCTGGCCATTTAGTCGAGTGACCTCATCTTGCAAGTTTGATATATCACTTGCCATGGTATCCAAACTAACCTCCTTTGCAGCCAGTTCTTTTTCCAGTGTTGCAACCTTTGAAGAATGTTCATGCATCAACTTACTAACGTCCGTGACTACCATTTCATACACTACCTCAACAATATTTTTCATACTTTCATCATCACTGACAATGTCAAGTATAGGGGACATTACTTTTCGCTTGTTATTAAATTCACCAAACTTTTCATTAAACAATCCTGTTTGTACTTGTGTCGACATTAGTTTAGATTGTTGCTTGTCAGCATAATCAGGCAGTGGTGTTGACATGTTACTGTCCACAGATTGTGCTTGAAGATCAATGTCTGCCATGTCTGCCATATTGCACACTTGACTGATTCTTGATAAAGTGTGTAATGAAATATTCTAAATTCCTACCAAAATAATATGAACCTCAATGTCTAACAATCACATGCACAATCACACACACTTCATTCATGAGATAGTTCATAAAATATATCCATTTGCACTCTTTATCCTTTATATTTTAGCTATTATTCCCCTGTTTTTTGAAAATGTCTATGCAGCGATTTTTGCACACCGCCTTCAATTATTATTAATAATGATAAGAGAGTATCTTGCGTATTGATTGTAAATTTAAATGTAAAATTTTCATGCCATGTGTTATAAAGGATCATTAGTTAAAAGGATTATAAGTAGAAGTCATAAGTCATTGATGGAAATTGTTGATTGCGTCGCTTCAGCTCAGCTGCTGAAGCAAGCATTGTGTTTGGTTCGTTTGTAACTATGTAACTATGTAACTATGTAACTATGTAACTATGTAACTATGTATGTAACTATGTATGTCTCTGGACAAGCTAGCGGGCGTACCGATGAACCGATTTCGTTCAAACTTTACACAACTATGAGGTTTGAGCCGACACCGAAGTGATTCGATTTTGGGCAATCTGCCAATTAAACTGTGGTTTCTAGAAGCCCATTCATGATATTCTTACTGATATTCAATGCAATTTAGGCACCAAGAAAAATCCATATTCCAACCCAAGCAGCAAATATTGATTATTGGGTTTGAAACTGATATTGATTAGTATCTGTTATTCAAACAGTACTATTGTATTGCAACACAAATATCTTTTGCCTGGGTATATTGATTTTCATTCATTCTTATGTTTTCTCCTCAAATTATTCATTTATTGATTATAAAGTATACATCATTTCAGTATATATCTTAATTGCCCATAAGTCAACGTCGTTCTAGCGACGCAGTGTTCTTTGAACACTTTTGATCTAGTTTTAATTTTAGATCACTGGGCTCGCGCTAAGGTTTGTTTTATCGCCATGGGCGAGAGATTTTGCTTACTCTTTCGCCAATGTGGCAAATCATTTTTATTCAAGAAAAATTCGCAAAAAACGAATTTTGTCCGCTAAATCGAGACTAAAATGCAGAACGCCGTTTGCCATCACTCTAGTTGACAACATTTCGGATTTTGATGATACATAGTTAGTTTGATATTCATACATAGTTTGAATGTGCCATAAGGAAATATCTCACCAAGTTGAGTTGTCATAGATTGATTGAATGAGAGCTGTGACTACTCCACAAGCTGAATCATAACAACAGAGCCCATGTTCACTAGGCCGAACAAAATAATGTTTGTTTCCGGTAAGGCCTACTGGAAGAGAATGTGTGTTTAAGGTAACATGGATTTCCAAAATTGGGTAGGTAGGTAGGTATCATTTTCTTTTCATAAAGTATTTTCATGGAACATCATCGATTGCGGTCGGTAGGTATCTTATGATTTTCTTTTCCGCTTTTCTTATGTGGCGGGAAATGAAGTTTACGTCATGAAGGATGTTTTTGTTGATCATCAACATAATCCTATATTACATTCTCCTTGTGTATTACATTCAAAGAATGAAAAGAGTATCTGCCTCAGGCAACATTTATTAACAAAAGGCATCCTAAACAACATTCATCATTTAATGAGAAAAAACAACACCAAAAATTTAAAAAAAACACTTCTAAATTTTGTTGAACATGGAACCCATTTACATGAGCATAATGAAACATGAAAAGCGCCCCCGGTGAGGGCAAACCAGTGTTTTATACCTGGAAAAGCACTGGAATGCCACTGTCTATATATTGTCAAAAAATCAATATTCATATTTAGCAGCTAACAGCACCAGGCTAGACTAATGTTGCTGCCTTATGATATTGATTTTTCCATATGCTGGCTAAAGCATATTGAATACTAGTAAAATGGACCTAATAATGGGCCCAAATGGGCCCAAATATGGACCATTTGGGCCCATAAGAAATAGGGTTCTTGTGGTCACCATTTCCAATTGACATGCCAAATTTGAGCATCCTAGCTCAAACGATGCGACCTGTAGAGGGGTAACGAACCGGACGGATGGACGGACGGACGGATGGACGGACGGACGCAATTAATTGGGTACAAGCCAGTGTATAAAACACTGGAATAAATGTAAATAACAACCTTGAACAAATCAATTATAGTAGAGATCTTTATGAAAAAGTTGTTCTATTTCTGCCAGTCAAATAGAATCCAAAGTATATGTATATTTTTTTACTATTATTATATTAAATTTAATGTATGCTACTATTGTGTGTGGAAGTCATTATTTTTCAGAATGGACCAGTAAGAGGTCTTTATTTTCAACAGACAGACATTTGGGCACCTAAAACCACGTGGTGTGTAAACAAACATACAAACACGTGTATTACAGTATCTCACATGATACTGTTACACATGTTTGTATGTTTGTTTACACACTATGTGGTTTGCAGGTGGCAGCCAGCTAGGAATTGGATTAGTCCTGAAAACATAAGACATATCAAATGTACAATTTTATTGAAACAAATAACATATCTACAAATACAAACATATGTCATACAGAAGTCGTATGCAATATAAACCAACAATCTGGATCTGGATAGATAATTCACAAATTAGCCAGTCTCAGATAAGAGACTGGCCTCCTCTAATGAGGCAACGCGTGAATGGAGAGAGGGTACTTTCTGCCTAAGGGTTGGCAGATAGCCGACTCTTGAAAGTGGTAATAGAGTCGGCATTGACAGTTCCCGGGTTAAGACTGTTCCACCCCGGGATTGTTCTTAAAACTGTTGATTTCCAGTGGAGATTGCCTATCGCCGACTGACGGTCTTACTATCTTCCACTGGTGAGAGCCCCGAGTGGCTCTACCTTGATGTAGTTTAATGCCAACGGTCTCTGGTGGCAAATCCAGGCCTCCATGCAAAAGCTTATAAAATAGGCATAAACGCTGATTTCGCCGCCGGTCTGCTAGACTTTGCCAGCCAAGGTCACGCAGTAGGCCTGTGACTGATATGATACCGCGGGCTCCACGAGCCCAACGTGCTGCTCGCCTCTGCACAATCTCTAGGGAATCAATTTCCTATTAAACTGATGGGTCCCAAATAGCCCCATAATATTCTAATGATGACCTGACGATTGTGAAATATGCTGTCTCTCTCAGTCTGTAGGGAGAACCGCGGAGATTCCTACGTAGGAACCCCAGACGTTGGTTGGCACGGGAAACTGTATCCAAGATGTGAGGCCTCCACTGTGAAGACCGAGCTCCATAGTTGTTAGACAGTGTGACGCCCAGATACTTCGCCTCAGGGACAGAACCAATAATCTCACCAATAATCTCAATACTAATAATTCATGAAGGAAAATGGTGATTAAGAATGAAGACTATATCCTAACTCACACTAACTTTATATGTACAAATTAAACCATTATAATAATATTTGTCACGAACACGTAGATGTGATGCCCATACCAGCTTAGAATGACTGACTGCCAGACTGGTATCACGTAGACAAGAGACACATCAGTATCTAACACAGTATTGAACAACGTAAATATAGATCTATATGAACCTTTTTTAATCAATAATCATTAATAATATCAATAAAATATCAAAATTATCAATAATTCATTGTATTGTTTCACGACCGAGTAGAGACAAGATGTCTAACGCACAACACAGCACTGTCGTAGGCTATTCCATTTTTAATGAAATGGTGACATAGCATGCGTTTCATCATGTTTAAAAAATATTAAATCAAAGATAAACATATTTTCCAACATTTGTGAAAGATAATGCATCCCCTAGGGCACATACATTAAGTCTCTTAAAGTCCCGCAAGAGGTCATTTGGTGAAATAAGGACCTCTTCAAATGGACCTCGCCCCTGCGGGGCTCGGTCCATTCTGTAGAGGTCCTTATCTCACCAAATGACCTCTTGCGGGACTTTAACTATTACATAAGTGACAGTGATCGGATCCATGCTTTTGAAATAAAGATGCCATGCATTGATGAATGACAGTGAAAGATGCTTACATAGGATTCACAGGGGTTATAAAGTTTTTGCAGCAGATGATTGAAAGCTACAGCATGTTTTGCTCCCTGTGCAGCTGGCGAGACAAGTGGCACATAGCAGACGATTTTCTCAGAATTACTCGCTAGTATTGATTGAGGTCGGTCGGCTTATGAACTTTGATATTCTTATGGAGCACGTTTAGCGTACAGTCGGGTGATATGAAAGGTTTATCCTGAGAAAGTGATTTTCTTTTAATTGGGGTCGGGGTCTGGCTGTACGGTCGGTCGGGTGACCGGAAACTGTCAATGTCTTCCAGTAGGCCTAACCATGTATTTCAGAGCAGGGTAGGAAGGTATGGATCTTATTTTTATTTGCTACTAAGTTTTACTGGTCTAAAAATTTAGGTAGGGCGGCTTTTACGTTTTTCTTACTCGAAATATTTACCTATGAATTATCTAGGTTAGGAGAAATTTGTGACTATTTTATCGAACGCGCATGTCCACATCGACCCACTTTTCAGTAAGAACAAAAATGATAGAATCTATAGGTATGATAAAATAGTTGTTTGTAAGGAAGCTTGCATTATTTATTGAGATGAATTATAAAAAATAAAAGATTAACTTCAAAATGCACTCTTGAAGTTGACATACATGTATACATTTATTATCACTGGAATATTTTCTTTGTTATTAATTTCATTTCTAATATTCACTAATAAGTCTCCAAAACAATACAGATATAAGACTAAAAGATACCAAAATATTTCTTCATTACTTCTACACTTAGTGTAGGTTTTTGCATCCATCAAATCAGCTTGCTTGTTCAGTATCTTGCTAAGTAAATGAAACAATGGTCTATTAATTGAGTTTGAGGCTGCGCACACAGGCCTTGTTGGTGGTCCTTTTCTTTTTTTTTCTTTTTTTGTGTCTGTGTGGTTTTTTTTGTGGTCAACTGGACGTTGATATTGCATATTTTGTGAATATGAAAATAGCTACAGATTTATCATTTTACCTGTATAGCAAGTAAAATGTAAATGTAACTGTGCTTATTTATAGTCACAATTCTGTCTGTCGTGGTCCAGTGACTTTACATCTACACCAGGTTGTTGGCGTCCTTTTCATACTACCTTTCTCAACTCCCTGGGGATCATCCAGCATATCGCAACAGTAGCGCAGACATGCAAATCACTCACATTAGCATTCACCCGCCTGACTTGTACCTATTTAACGTGAAGGTACCACGGAGCAGTGTGCAATCTGTGAGAGGTAGGTTTGCTCAACAGCCACCATTAGACCCGACCGGGAATGGAACTCACGACCTCTGGTCGAAAAGGTCGTGAGTCCAACTCCCTATCCATCCATTGGGCCACAGAATCGCTCTTGATGGCATGTCAATTTAACACGTTATTATTATGATTGCAAGTACATGCAGAAATGTGGTTTTAAGATTATCATCAATAATACCACATTACTTTCAAAGGTGTCACCTTAGAGGTATACAAAAGCTGAGCAATCGTCTAAAATCAATAGCCCAGATTAATATCTCTCAGCACCACTTAATGACCCTCTATGATTTGACGGTAGCTCAAACCAACATCGTGTGCCCTTTTGAATGTTTAGTTTTGGTCAATGTTGTGAAAGGTTGCTGCCTGACAATCAGGAATAATTTTTCACAGTTCGATAAATGAGAAATACCTATGGGGAAAGACGATTCTACTATCTTTAAAAAAAATGGTTGTGTACCCATCAACCATGGCTACAATACTATAATTGCTTCGGGATCAATGTGTGACTTTCTGAGCCCAGCTTTGACTTACGCTTGGACACGTTTAGGAGGTTTTGCCATAGCCAACATCGCACGTGTCACATGTATCAGCTGCAGAGCATTTGGCACAGTTATCAGGTCAGAGTAAAATCAAAGTAAAACTCCTTGTCAGTAAGAACACTATGAAAAAAACATTCAGTAATTTTAGTTATCTCCATTGACATCTTTGCATTAGAACTATGCAGCTTACATGTTTTGTTGGTTATATGTTTTATCATATTTGTTAGATGATGCTACACATGAGATACTTCTAGAGATAGCACATTCAATATAGGCAAAACAGCTGCAGAAGCAGCAGAACATGTATGCATGGGTGATCAGGTAAGGGTCAGCCAAGACACTGCAGCACCATGCATGGGTGATCAGGTAAGGGTCAGCCAAGATATTAACCCATTCATATCGGCATACGGAAAACGTAAACACATAATGTAAACACTAGCGAACAGCGCCATTTGACAGCTTTACGTCCAAGACAATAACTTTTCTGGGGCCTCCATATATGCTTATTTTTTTACATAAATTGTGCACGTGTACTCAGAATCGCATAGAGTTTCTTATTTTTATGACACAGTAATAGGAATATGGCTATATTTGTCTAGAATATTTTCCAAACGTGAAGCTGTTGCCGGGCTGGATTAAAAATGACAGGTTCGAGATACACTTTAGAAAGACGAACTATAAAACAATCCTTGTGATTTGAAAAATATCCTTTAGTCCATGCCTTCATAATCAGTTTATAATTGATCCGACAAGTGAATTATTGATGGTTATATTATTGTAACAATGATAATCCATTCGTTTCATAAATATTTTCACTCTGAACCGATTTAACCACACGGCCATTTGTAATGCAAATAAGCCTTTATCACACGCCGTAATATTTCAACACTGATTATAGCGCGATGCGATCAAGAGTAGCAGCTCAAACAGCGGGGCATTAGCCATTATCACATTCCGTCTTACATCAAAACATCAACCGTAGTGCAGGTGCGATTAAGAGTAGCCTTTACAAAAAAGATGCTGTACGGACTTTTGCCGCTAACGCAAGTTATGTCGAGGCTACATACTAATATTATCATGAATATTTAAATGGGTATTTCATAATGACGTCACTAAAAAGCTTAATCGCCTCATTCTGAATTAAAAGAAGAGTGTTTCCCCTTCAAGAAGGTATGAAACTTGCGGGGGGTTAATCTCGCTAAATTAGAGTATTTTGAGCTTGAACTGCGCAGTGTAAATCATGTGTTTCTTGCGCAGATATATATTCTTACAAATGATGCATGAATATTATGAAAACCCTGCTTTACTTCCATAAAATTTACATCGAAATGTCAAAGTATGGCGTTTTTGTTGACACTAGTCTAAATCCAGGGAGCATGACCTCCTGTTTACATATGAAAAACTGGTCATAAAGCCAGGGACGTTTCCGCAAAAAATCGGACGTAAAAATGTCCCTCAAGGGACATCCCGATACGAATGGGTTAAATATGTAATCTTGATGTGTTTCTCAGTTACTTGCACATGTATGACTTTGTTCTTACTAAAATGGATACACCTCCAAATAATAGTCCCCCAAAAGTTAACTATAGTACACCAATAAAAACAAATAAGGATGTCAGACTTCAACCTCTAACCTACTATAAGTGACAATTCTTTCCTTGCAATACATTTTCCAATATTTCTTTCCGATGTTGTCCTACAGTTTCATATCCAATCTTTTGCAAGCTATGTCTAAATGCTTCATTATCCATGATCAGATAACAATGGAATATCAAATAAACAAACTATTACAAAACAGAACGTCACCAAACATTCCCCAATATAAATAATCAGTACCACATGCTAAAGCTTCTGTTACTAACTGTGGCTCAGGCTGGCTTATGTGTGAATTAATGAACTACTATCTACAGCTATCTGCTGCATCTATATGTATCTTTGTAAAATTCTATACTATTACTATCTTTACATCGTCCAACAGTCTGATTGGTTACATTTCATAACTTAGTGATGCAATTGATTTTCAAAGAGGCAAAACTTGAAGGACTCACCAATACAGCTGCCACCATTGAGGTAGTATCCATCCTTACATTGTTCACAAGAAGAGTAGTCACTAGAGCAACTTTGACAGTTGTTGTCAGTGCAGGCTGTAAACAGAAAATGTAAATGTTAATGTGATGGCTTATAGTCTTGTTCTCACAACTTTACATTGACAGAGAAGTAAAAATGTACGCTCCCATTATGTACACTATTTGTACTATATATTAGCATGTTTAGTTCATCTTTCACTCGAGTCCCAAGCTTTCTGCCAGTCTCCAAAGAGCGCATGAAGGATGTGGATCATAATAGTAAGGGAACAGTCACCAGAACCACAAGGAAAGAATCCTTAACACAGATAAACAAGAGTGCTATTACTGATCATGTCAATCAGAATACCATGAACTAGACTGGGAGGAAGTTAGTGTGTTGGATAGGGTAATTGACTATGGAACAAGACAAACAAGGAACAGATACAGATACCAGCGCAAAAGCAGGTCATGAACAGGGTCGAGGGGGCCTACCAACTCTCTCACGTGTACGATACGACTTTTGATAACGGAAGTCATGCAAAGTGACATTTGACATGCTCAGAGAGGTTTAGAAATTGACAACAGTAGTTGCCAAAACTGTCAACCAGTAAGTAAATAAATAATAGCGCTGTGACGAACTAATCATGCTAATATATGGATTCAAACATGAACGCATTCAAGGATATTTGTACCACAGGCGCTCGCATCAACAGACTTTACTATGCTAAACTTAGGGACTTGGAAAAGAGAATTTATTTAAAGAATGACAAGGTATCAAACAGACATTAACAAATTCTCCTACCCTAACGAATTTTGTGTCATCTTATTCTAGTTTGATAGGACCTTTTCTTGAAACAGCACAATATTGGCTGTGACACCACACATGGACCTAATAATTAATCATTTCATGTAAAACATTATCATGGTGAACAAAGATTTCCACACTGTACAGGAAGTTACCCCAGTATGTGTGTCTCTTACACAGCCCTTCATTCTTTGACAGCCTTTCACCGAAAGTCAGTGAGTGGCTGTGAAAGAGATCAGTTCATGTTGTTAAAACCGCCTTTCAGCTAAGGCGCACTCTTTGACAGAAAACTATCTGATTTAGTTTTTTGCTCAAGTGATCATATAATTACTCATCACTAATTCATAGTGGGTGTTTATCCTTTTGGATAAAATGTGACTTGGGACCTATAATTGTGGGTTTGCATAGTGCAAATTTTTTAGTGGTGATTAATGTTGGCATTGTTACAAATTTCACGTGAGACACCTATTCCACTTCCTGAACTTAGTGGAAACTGTAGCTCAAATGTAAATATTGCCTATTTTTTAAACAAAAAGACGATTATCCAAGTCTTTGATTAGTGCCAGTGGTTTTGACTGATGAACTTTTAAGTAGTTTGATTCAGAGAAAAATATGATGATAGAAGATTGCGTGGTAAAAAAATCTGTTTGTTACCTTTCTTTCAAATTTATTTTTCTCAATTATATAGTTATAGGGCTAAAAACAATTTACTGTACTGATGCGAGCGCTTAAATCAACAGGGCCGTCGCACCCGCTCCGACACTCCGGCATTTGTTGGACCACTATTTTTCAAGAATTTATTACGTAATAACGTAATTATGCAATATCCACTCTATAGTTTAACTAATCTGTGGACTAACCGTTCTGCAATATATTTAGCGTAGTTGCGTAACTTCCAGAGACTTATATATAGTTTGACTAAGTGGTCCGTGACCTTAAATGACCCTAAATGATCTAATGATGTCTTTGTCTGTTGTCTTTTATTATGGTCACGTGACAATGCTTCCTTTGTGACAGGGCACATGAGGGTTTATTTTGATTATATGCACAGAATGTTGGACACGTGCTAGTTACGTTTCACTTCTAGAACAAAACTAAATCATAGTTATTAACTGTTAAAGTTCAAATATGTTCGTGTTTAGGCTTAACATTTTCGAACATAATACATTGGTGAATTTGAAGGCAATAAATGGACTTTAATTTGATACACGGGTAGTATTATTCATCACTAATAAAAGCCGAAAGGCACGAAAAAATCATACGATGCCTCCATTATCGCCCATGTGGGAGTGGTCATAGAAAAGTAATTTGTTTTAGAAAAATAGCTCTCAAATTGCATCATTTGTGTTGTAAATTTTATTTTTTTCCTGGGGTGCATGCCCCCAGACCACCTTTCCTAACAGCGACTACATATCACTGTTTTCATGACTACGGTGCTCATTTTGTCGGACCACTCTTAAGGTGCGTGTGACGTCCCTGTGATTTGTACTACACAAACATATTGTTATTTCACAATAGACCTACTTTATTTGTATGTAAATCGTATTGTGTTGCGTCCAGAAGCAAAGACGATATCAAACTATCAAAGAGGGTAAATCGAACTAGACTGTTTCTTGATAAACATACTTGACTAGCTTATTGCACGAAGAATACTTCAGATTAATTTTTCTAACAGATTACACATGAAAGTACTGTATATAAGGCCAAAGAAAGTTGATTTATAGTTTTCTGTCACCAAAGATTTCAATACAGGGTCAGTCGGTCGGTAATTTTCTTACTTTTTTAATTTTCATATCGAGAATTATATACAGGTTGGTTGGTAAAATTTGTTTTCTTTTCTGAAAAACCTTAAAGCGTATGTTTCAGACAATAAATTTATTTGATTACATTTGTATTCTGCAACACATAAGTAACCACTATGATTGCCACTATAATCATAGGTGCCAGGCCATTAAACTGAAGATAGTCTTAGTATAATTATGAAAATATCAATCTAACAATTGAATGAGTTCTCAGACACTTTATTAACAAAAGCATTCCGCAAAAATGATATTTTTGGAACTTAGACTATTTCAAACAGCTCTCCCCATTTAAACACATGATAAGAAATCTAACCTTGATAACTTCCGGTATTAGTCGCACGAAAACAAACTTAAAGTCCAAGTGTTGGTGTTTGAACATTCTAAATCGGTTACATACTCATAATATTCATATATACTACGACATATACTACTGACCACCAGTTCATGGTATTCATATATATTGCAAATCAATTTGAGAATTTCTTTGTTACTTACGATGTCAACAAAAACACGAGCAAAATGCTGTAGAAAAATTTGTGATGTAATAAATTTAGTCTCGATCATCCTCGGCCTGTGGTGGCGTTCACCCACCACGTATGCAATAAAGAGTATAATTGATTGATTGATTTATCTATTACAGTGACATTGTATATACATTACATTAGAGAGGAATATTTTAAATACAAATAATACCCAGCCCTTATAAGGGCTTATATGTCACCTTAAAAAAATTATGTAAATTAAATTTATATACATCATTTATTTATTTTTATTATTATTCATTTATTTTTTTATTTATTTATTTATTTATTTAACCTTCCATTGGACTCAGAACGTAAAAATGAAAATAAAAAACTTTCTACATCTAAATTTACAAAGTTATCGTCTAAATCCGCTGCCGTATTAAATAATAAAAGCCTAACATTTACATATGTACATAGGAAGTGCACTTCATCTTCAACCATATCAAGCTCACATAGCTCGCAAATTCATTGCTCTACAGGTAGATTTAGAAATCTACCTGTCTCTATTCTAAGAGGTAATATAACATGTCTAAATTGGGTGAATAAGGATCTGGCTCTCTTAGACATTAAACAATTCACATATGGCTCAGTGTTAATCTTATTTTTGAATGTGATGTAAGTACGAAGTTTTGGTTTGATTACTACTTGTGATTTCCATTTGTCTAACATAATACATTCTTGTTTAGAGCTTATATTTTGAAGATCATGAAAACCTTTTTCTTCAAATGCATCAACACCAAGTTCAGTAAAAAGACATCTCATCTCTTTACATCAATTTTGTTTACATATTTGATTCTCTGCCATATTAACAAGCCTATTCCAGTCTTATACGACATACACATCTCATAGTGTTGGACTAATCCAACCCGCATCACCAGTCAATGCTAGATTAGGCAAAAACTTATGCACTCCTAAATAATATCTAAGAGCTCTAAACATTATCAATACAACAGCCTGATATATAACCCTGAACACCACTGCCATATTCTAATAATGTACTGGTTTGACACCAGAATTGTACATTCTATCATTCCGTGCAAAAATCACCGCCAATAACCCACGCTGATTGGTCAATCTCCGTGCTTAATTTTGCGATGGAATGAACGCTAAAAAAAAACCTCACGGCGCTAGTCTAACCTCCTCACAATATCAATACAGCCGCTGACGTAGTAAGGCCATGAAGGCGTGTTCATGCTGTGCGGAGTGCAACAGTTTAGACTAACTCCTCTGCGCGCTCAAAACTGTAGGAATTGACGTCTCCGCGCGCTCAAAACGAACGAAATTGACTTGAATGTTGAATGTTATAATATGATTTATTTTAAAATAATATCATGAAAATGGATTTTAGTCATGATAGAATGGTGATTGACCACTCGATTGTCGTGTCAATCGCAAAATTGAGCATGCTGACGTCTGATTTACCCGAACGAAGCGATTGACACTCCAATCTCGTGGTCAATTCCTACATTTTTTCAAAAGTTTTAAACCCAACATTTTTTATTGATTTTAATTTACTAACAAGTTGTTAGATTTGTAGTTCAATGAGAACATTGTGTTTCATTTTAATCTAGTTATCTATAGAGGGCGTTATTGTTTCTTGGTTTAATATGTATAATTAGTATGTAGAATATTTATGTAGGACCAGACAAAGCCTGGTTGTGTATTTTAGTATGTAGGAAATTATGTGACCTCATTTTTAAAACACAAAGGTAGGTCATGTGACTAGTGGTCAGTTGGAAATAAGAGATTCAAATGTACTAAGGATATAAAGTAGAATCAGGATAGAGGGATAGAATCAATACAATCAAAAGTAAAGGAATAATTATTGTCTTTCCACTAAGGATGCTACAGTATTTGTAAGTGTTTCTGTTTTATATTTGTGAAATCAATTATTATTGGTTTAAACATATTTATTTGCTATACGAATACAACAAGGAGATTGGGCAACAGCTAAAAATGCGATTAACGCCCTCTGTCGTGGAAAAAAAAAACGAAACAAAAAAACAAAGAAACAAAAATACATAAAAGAGAACAGCTTACATGCACACATTCATACAAACCGATTGTACATAATATACTAGTGTCAATTCAAAGCCTTCCAGTGTCCTCAATGAATTTATGTATTATGTCAAACAATTCCTTATTATTCAGAATGTCAAGTGCATCACTTCCCTCAGGAGCATTCTAACAGAAATTTTATCACCAGTAATGCCAAATCTATCATTTATTGTTTCAAATAAATCTATTCTCATGTTATTGTATAGAGGGCATCTTAAAAAGTAATGTTCATTGCTTTCCAAATTATGCATACAAAAACAGGCTGGCGAGTCTGTTATGTTGTGTATCCGTATTTAAAGAAGTCCAACTAACGTATATACAATTTGTGCGTAGTTTATTGTGCAATCACTGTTATGTATTAATTACATAGTCTATAGGTGCAAGTGCAGAATACAAGGTGACAGTCAATAATGCATGGCTTATATTGGTAGAAGAACAATAGACATAACTGGTGTCAACTGGTTCTATGTTGTACACAAATCAGACCTTGGTTCTTACAATACATGATTGGGGCTACCAACATGTATTCGCGAGTCTTATTACAATA
>CM032663.1:15838900-15853720 GCA_019095985.1 Streblospio benedicti
GGCCCCCCCCAGCCCCACATCACCTGCAAGGTCCCTAGCTTCGCCCGACCCTCAGCGACAAGCCAGCAGGCCTTTATATGGAATAATCAGTCTTCTCCTGAATCACCGTGTCAAAGACTTGGGGGAGATAGAGAATGGTGAACGCCTGGGAACTCTCAAACGCAGCCCCGCGCGCACTCAAACGCAACCTGGCATGGGAACTCTCAAGCCCGCCCAGCCAAGCACTCAAACGCACCCCGTTTATCACTCGTTTGTATATTGTTTATTACATGTATTAGTATCCAAATAAACGGATCATCAATCAAATAGAAGTCGTTCTTATTTAGAATCAGTGACACAGTATGGCTGCCATAACAGGAAGTGTTTATTCAGCATATATTTTGTACATACTAAGATGTAAAGTATGGAATGACTTGCAATGTCATAAATCAATAATCATTACAGATAACTATATGTAAAACCGTATAAGGAATCATTGTCTATAATTTATTTTAATGTTTAATAGACTTAGAATCATGAGACTAGAAAATAAAATGGAACAAAGTTTTGTTGATTTAATTTTGTTTTAAGAAACTGCAGAACATTTTAAGAATACAAATGACAAATTATTCAATTAGATCAGTCAATTCAATTTGGCTGCTTAGACTTCTTGCCTGAAGTCCACCAAAGATGAAGTGTAGCATGAATTGTCTCAAATTAGTCCATTAAATTTGGCCTCTTAGACTTCTTGCCTGAAGTCCACCAAAGCTGAAGTGCTGCATGAATTGTCTCATCTTGCAGGTTACTGAAGTCCTTGCCTTCAAGTTTCAACCTCATCAGCTGGTCTAAGGTACTAGGGGAGAGTGAAGATCTCCATTCAGATTTAATCACTTTCATTACACTGAATGCCCGTTCACAACAGGCTGTATTAAGTGGAAGTAACATAATAATTTCAGCTAGTGTCCAGATGTGTTTCAGTTCATCACCATACTCGAGAAAAGCTCGCTCCCAGAACTCTTGGAACTTTGGCGGGAATCTGCGTCCAACAACTTTTAAAGTTGTCCATTCTCTATGCGCTTCATCCCTATCAAAATTTTCTAAAGCTGCTAAAAAGTGGTCTATAAGTTGGTCCAGTTCTTCCACACCAAAGTTCTCAGCTATCTCATCCCTTGCTGGCCAGTTCAATGTGTTGAATATCCTACAGGCAAGAAGAATGCCTTCATCTTGAAGAAATCCAAATCGAGCATTCATGTAACGCAGAACCTTGTCCACTATCAGACCTTTGAGGTTCTGGAAATCAGCATGAATTTGTTCAACACCCTCAGATACTTTCAATTGTATGCCACAAAAAACAACCACTCCTTCTTCACATGGTATTGATATGAATTCCCGAGTGTTCTTTCCATTTCTGCATCTAAAGCCCTCAACGTTGGTGCAGAAAATGTCAAGGGCAGAGCAAACTTTATCCAGAGTTTCATCATCCGACTGAAACTTTAGAGACAATAGTCCAACTTCATGCAGCAAGTCGAGGATGAAATGCATAAACAATACAAGTTCATAGTTTTTTAACTGTTTGAGTGACTTTTTGCTCCTACCAATCATTGTAGGACTAGATGAATTCGATGTGATAACATGCTCAAAATAATGCACCACTACTTGAAAATTTGTGAGAAGAAGGGCTTTTAATGCTCTTTCAAGATGTGGTGCCCATCTTGACCCAAGGATGTTACTTGGCATAATGACCTTCTCTTCCAGAGCTTCGGCGATTTCTGACAGCTCTCGCTTTGCTTTAGGGCTGAATTTTACTTGTTTGTAGATACCCTGTAAAAGTTCTTTGACATCACTTAACTGTTTGTCACTTTTCAGACAGTCAAGAAGAGCAAGTTCTAATTTATGAGCTACACACCACATGCCCACCAGCCAAGGTCTCTCTTCCCTAAGTTTGGCCACAACCCCATTTCTAGCACCAGTGTTCACCGAGGCTCCATCCGTCCCCACTGCGATGAGCTTCTTACTCCAATCATCTTCTGACAGACCAGCATCTTGCAACGCTTTCTTAGCTGCAGATATTACACCACTGGAATCTGCAGATGGCAAAGGTTGTAGACCCAGAAATTTTGTTTCCACCCTGCCGTAATTTGTCTAACAACTTTGATGAAAAATACTTCTTCTTCTATGGTGCCTGAATCCGTAGATCCATCACATAACAGACTGAAAAAGTCTCCATATTTTATATCATCTCGAACCTCTTGCAGATACAAATCACTGAATGCTGTGATGAATTCCTTGCACTTGTGGTCATTAGCATATGTATCTCCAAGGGTAGCACCGTTTTTGTTCTGCAGTTCAAGTAACTGTCTGAAATCACTGAATGGACTATAATTGACTCCAATGTAGTAGGCTGTGCGGAAAATCTTCTCCATTTTCTCAGCCACTACCTTTGGTATGACTTCTTGCAGCTTTACCAATGGAGTTGCCTTTGGGTTTTCTTTTGCTCGCCATGCTTCCAGACAGCGAATATGTGTCTTGCTCTTGGAGTGGCTGTCTATGGAATTTTTTCTCATTGTTGTACAGCCAAGTACAAAAGGATTTGATTCTGGCTCTGAAAGCTTGGGAAACTCCAAGTAGAACTTGCAGGTCATGTTGCCTTCTTTGTCATTGTGAATGAGCCATACATGAGTTTTCTTCCAAGTGTCTTGGAATGTCCTTACGCGTTTGGAGGCATCATATCTCTTATTTATCTCTGATGATGTCATTGGTTTCAAAGACTTGTAAGATATCTCATGAGTGGCTTCCCGTTCATCACAGACCTCTGGCTCAGAATTTTGCTTGCCTAAATTCACTTTTTCCACGAGCTTTTTTTCTATAAAATCATCATTATGTTCTTCATCAGTCTTTACCTTTTTTCCGATTTTCTCATTTGTTTTATTATTAAAGAAATCAGTTATTTTTGATCGTTTCATTTTATCAACTACAAATGTAGAACTAGAACTAGAAAATTAGAAGAGCAGACGATATTGATAGCGTCTCAACAGTAACTAAACTTAATTCATGCGCATGCGCCTTTGCAGTAAAACAACACGTTTGGCAAAACATTTTCAAGGACACGTGGTGACAAAATGACTGTCCATTCATTAGTCTTTTACAAAATAGCGGATACTGCCACTTTTTGTGAGCAAATAATACAATAAATTTAAAGCTGGTTTGTTAAAACCCATTTCTGAACCCTACTTTGCCCTCGAAATATAATAATATTTAGTTGTAAACTCCCATCGGTCTTAGTATCAAACAAACTGGCGTCCATTTTGCTATATGTTTATAAACATCTCATTAGCATGCGGTGAACCCTGACCTCACAAAAATAATTTATTCCTTCATTATATTTCGTGTGTTTACGCCCATTTCTGAGGCTGTAGCCTCTGCCAACAGCGTTTAACAAGCATAGCAGCATTGCAAAACACGTATGCTGGGACAAGGCTACTGTTTCAGCCAATCACAAGCCTTTCCGACGACAAAATTGACAGCTAATATGGCGTAAGCATAGACTGAAAATATTTCTCTGTAAAATGTTGATTTTAACAATAATGATGAAATGGAAGCATTTATAAAATCCACCACTGTTTGGCGGATACGATGTAGAAGCATCGCCATCTTTCTCTGGAGCATGTCTAGCCTGTGCATTACGTCACAGCGGGAGATTTGGAACAATGTCAAGTGCGACACGAAAAATTAGTAAGCCGGTAAGGAAGCATCAAGAAAATCCTTAGTTTTGTGAATTAAAATTGGTTCTGATAATAATTTCTTTTGTTCCATAACGTCTAGCATGCCTTTCTGCGTTGATTGATAGTTTAAATAAGTCATTACACCACAGAGTAATGCGATAATACCAAACCGCCTGGGCCTGTCAAATGACATTGTTTTGAATCGAGAATCGAAATCTCGGATGGTTATAATAAAGATTTCTTTCAAAACGTATAATAATATGAGTTGTAAGTGTGAAAATAAGAATCTAAATCGCATTTCATGTCTCCTGTGTAAGTATAATACTATTGGGAATCTTCAGTATACCTGTGGAACTCGCAGTATCTACGACAATAAAATCTGAAAATCAATGACTTTGTGTGATGTGAATATACGTCAAACGTCCAAAATACAGCGACCGTCAAAGAGTTAATAGACCATTGTCTCATTTACTTAGCAAGATACCAGAGTTGTGCCTAAGTACAGTACTTGCAAGTACAGCAATTTGCTGTACTTGTACTCAAGTACATTTGAAAAAAATCAAATGTACTTGTACTTAGACTCAAGTACAACCCAAAAGTACTTGGTACTTGCAAGTACAACTTCAAGTACACTGTTTCATTCATTTATATCCTTGCAAATGATACGAAATTTTACTTCCCTATTAGACAATTTTCCAGACATTTTATCATTAGAGTATCTTCACAAATCTGCTTTATTCTCACACTTACATAACAATTGGAAAAGACCATTTAGTTATGTTATGTCACATTTAAAATGGTCAACAAATGATACATCCTGTTCATTTAAGACAAGACAATAGCCTATTTAGCCTAGGATTACAAACTAAAAGACAATACAACAGGCTATTGACCAGGGGGTTAAGGGGAGTCTAACCTAACAATAGGCTCTTGACCAATCAGTTAAGGGGAGTTTAAGCTAGCATCCTCTTCTCTGATCATGCTGATAGCAATCAGTTGCAACATCTGAAAAGGGTGGTTCATTAGGTGAAAGTTAATCAGAAAAATCTTTTAAGATCTTTCACCTCTGACCATGTTTATCACAGGGAGACAGTAGTTTGACTTCTTGCTAAGGTCTATGGGTCCACAAAACACCTGCAAGCTAACTAACATTCATTGTAAAGGGGACATTTGTGGTGGACATTTCCTTTGTTTAAATTAAATGTACTACTTGTATAAGTTAAGATAATGAAATATTTCTATGAGGTATCTTCTGTTTGCAAAAAAATACCATAAACAATTGTTAGTGATACTTGCATAATAGTTCAACTATCACCTAGTGAAGCGCTTTCCTGAAGAATACTTCCCAATAAGGGAATGGGTAGCAAGTGGTCAGCCTGTCATTAGTTGGAGATATGGTGCATAACAATATGATGGGTTGATGTGAATGTGCAGTGATTGAATTTGTAGATGCTCAATATAACTCTATTCATGTACTCTTAACATGTATGTAGCACATGGTTTCATTTATTGTTTTGCTGTTCTTTTTTCTTTTTATGTTTGAAGTAACAGAAAAAGCTATATATTGGTCGATAACTATATGTTAAATAATATGTGACCCCCCATATGTACATTGTTACATTTATCCATAGTAAGGAAACTATTTTAACAGATTAATTTAGAACATTCAAGTGTTTTTCTCAGCATAAATATCTGCTAGTATTGACTTGGCAATAAACTCATATACACACTAAAAGTAAGTGTTTATGTTCCATTCTGTTGAACAGTCAATAATTGTACTTGATACTTGGACTCAAGTACAATCAAAGTACTTGTACTTTGACTCAAGTACATTGGAAAAATCATCAATGGACTTGTACTTGGACTCAAGTACACATGCAAAGTACTTGGACTGGACTTGAGTCCGCAAATTGTACTTAGGCACAACTCTGCAAGATACTGAACAAGCAAGCTGATTTGATGGATGCAAAAACCTACACTAAGTGTAGAAGTAATGAAGAAATATTTTGGTATCTTTTAGTCTTATATCTGTATTGTTTTGGAGACTTATTAGTGAATATTAGAAATGAAATTAATAACAAAGAAAATATGCCAGTGATAATAAATGTATACATGTATGTCAACTTCAAGAGTGCATTATGAAGTTAATCTTTTGTTTTTTATAATTCATTTCAATAAATAATGCAAGCTTCCGTACAAACAACTATTTTATCATACCTATAGATTCTATCATTTTTGTTCTTACTGAAAAGTGGTTCGATGTGGACATACACGTTCGATAAAATAGTCACAAATTTGTCCTAATCTAGATAATTCATCAGTAAATATTTCGAGTAAAAAAACAGTAAAAGCCGCCCTACCTAAATTTTTAGACCAGTAAAACTTAGTAGCAAGTAAAAATAAGATCCATACATTCCTACCCTGCTCTGAAATACATGTTTACCGGAAACAAACATATTATTTTGTTCGGCCTAGTGAACATGGGCTCTGTTGTTATGATTCAGCTTGTGGAGTAATCACAGCTCTCGTTCAATCAATCTATGACAACTCAACTTGGTGAGATATTTCCTTATGGCACATTCAAACTATGTATGAATATCAAACTAACTATGTATCATCAAAATCCGAAATATTGTCAACTAGAGTGATGGCAAACGGCGTTCTGAAGTCTATTTAGGGCAAAATCTGTTTTTGTTTTTCTTGAATGATTCACATTGGCTTAAAACAAAATCTCGCCCATGGCGATAAAACAAAAACAGCGCGAGCCCAGTGATCTAAAATTAAAATAAACAATTTCCATCAATGACTTATGACTTCTACTTATAATCCTTTTAACTAATGATCCTTTATAACACATGGCATGAAAATTTTACATTTAAATTTACAAGCAATACGCAAGATACTCTCTTAATATTATAATAAAAAAAAATGGCTGCATAGACATTTTCCAAAAACAGGGGAATAATAGCTAAAATATAAAGGATAAAGAGTGCAAATGGATATATTTTATGAACTATCTTATGAATGAAGTGTGTGTGATTGTGCATGTGATTGTTAGACATTGAGGTTCATATTATTTTGGTAGGAATTTAGAATATTTCACTACACACTAATCAAGAATCAGTCAAGTGTGCAATATGGCAGACATGGCAGACATTGATCTTCAAGCACAATCTGTGGACAGTAACATGTCAACACCACTGCCTGATTATGCTGACAAGCAACAATCTAAACTAATGTCAACACAAGTACAAACAGGATTGTTTAATGAAAAGATTGGTGAATTTAATAAAAAGCGAAAAGTAATGTCCCCTATACTTGACATTGTCAGTGATGATGAAAATATGAAAAATATTGTTGAGGTAGTGTATGAAATGGTAGTCGCGGACGTTAGTAAGTTGATGCATGAACATTCTTCAAAGGTTGCAACACTGGAAAAAGAACTGGCTGCAAAGGAGGTTAGTTTGGATACCATGGCAAGTGATATATCAAACTTGCAAGATGAGGTCACTCGACTAAATGGCCAGCTCAAGGTTTCCATAGGACGTATCTCAAGAACTGAAAAAGAAAAAAGATGACATAAAAGAAGAGTTACTGCAACTGCAGGCACGCATGATGCAGGATAATTTAGTTTTTTACAACATCACTGAACATCAAAATGAACCTGCCAATGATTGTCGTGATATTCTTAAACAGTTTCTGAAAACAGAAATGAAAATCAGTGATAGGAATATGGAATTAATCGGTTTTGATCGTGTTCACCGCATGGGCAAAAAGACAGTAAATACAAAACGACCGATAGTAGCCAAGTTTAATCCTGTTGAGGGGAAAAGGATTGTGCTGAACCATATAAAAAACCTGCAACTGCCACGTCAGCTAGAGGAGAGGAAAAAGTCATTGATGCCAGCTTTTAAAGAAGCACAAAAGGATAATAAAAAACCAAAGTGGCAAATGGACAGACTCGTGATAGGTGGAAATGTGACTAAAGCTCATACTGACAAGGTCACAGACATTAATGCGGACATCACTGAAATGGCAATAACAATGACTGCCAAACACACCCCACCTAAAACTTATGAAGGGAGCTCGTTCTGTGGACATAACGTACAGGTAGTGCACCAGGACGACATTGTGCCTGCTCTACACGCCTTGTACAGAGACGAGAGGGTCGCTAGGGCCCAACATAATATTTATGCATATAGGCTGGAGAACGGTCATGAGCATTGCGAGGATGACGGTGAGTGGGGTGCTGGTAGAGTGCTGCTCAATTTGCTTAGAGAGCACAAAATTACTAATAAAATGGTTTGTGTCACAAGATGGGATGGTGGCAGACATCTGGGAAAAGCCAGATTTGACCATATTAAAGAAGCTGCAAGATTAACTCTTGGTTTAAATTAAGTGAGGATTGAATTGTATATCTCTAATTATATATGATACCTCTTGATTTAGTCTCTGTCAATTTCAATATTGAGTCAATATTGAATCATGTTCTCTAAATCTTAGTTCACATAATTATTTATGAAATTGTTGATTGCTTCTAATACATGTATTAAACCCATTTAACGTTTGTAAAAGTTGTGTACTTCTACTATTATTTGGTACAAGAAATTGCTAGTTTCATGTACCATAGTAAAGATGTATGTTAAGAATTGATTTAACTTACTTTAGTTCAATATTGAATCATGTAGCTCTAAATCTTATTACTTGACTATTAAGTTGTTGTTTATTCTCACTATTAGTACTTGACTATGTAGTGTTGTTTATTTTCAATACTTTTGTTAAACCTATATAAACTCTGTAAATTACTACTATCATTTGGTACATTTAATAGTTAAATGTAGTTTATTCCCCCTGTTTAGTTTAGTTTTCTTGATAGGTGATGTCATTACACCCATGTCACCTTTTCATCTTTTTATTTTTAATTTTTGTTTTGTCTCGTGTGTATGTTCCCTGTGTGTGTGCGTTGAATCATTACCTTACTTCCAAGTATAATCCAGTTAATCATATTTCTGTATGCATATTCTGTGGAAGAATTATAATATGTGTAATATTTTAATATGGGTATTTCTATAGAGCAATACAGATGTGTTATTGGTGTTTTTAATAGGTATCGGTGTGTCAAGTGTATTATTTCCTTCTATCATCCCATCAATTGCTTTTTCAATCTTGCTCTGATGTTTATAATATTTTTGACTTTAATTTTGTCAGGGGATGTTGAGGTCAATCCTGGCCCTTTGAAATTTAAATCTCTAAATGTATGTCACATTGATATAAGAAGTCTATCAAGATCTAAGTTATTGGCTATAAAAACCTCTGTGGCTGAATATTTTGATATTATAACTCTGTTGGAGACGCATCTGCACCAGGGTGTCCCAAATGCTTTATTCAAAATTGAAGGCTTTCATGAAATTATAAGGAAGGATAGACACCAACAAGATGGTGGGGGTGGTGTTGCACTATATATTAAAAATTCTATTCCATTCAAGAGACTGTTTCAATTTGAAACTCAGGACCTTGAAGCCTTATGGGTTCAGATTAATACATTAGGAGGTAAAATAATAATTTGCTCTTGTTACAGAGCTCCTGACAATAATAAATTTTGGTCAAATATGTCAAATGCCTTGGATGATGTCAAACAATATCAACTACAAAATTTGTTCATACAGTACAACCTCGTTTAACCGAATATCAAATATCCGGATTTTCCCATTAACCGGACGTTCTGCTATAGTCCCAATTTTTTCCGGACGTATATTTTTGGGAGATCGTGTATGGACTCGAACTATTGTAATTTACTTATTCATGAGAGCGGACGAACATAACGCACACGGTATTAGCCTTTGTCAAAAAGGCACTCTATCCCATTTGGCGAGCGCACACCATAATAGCACTGGTTGATTGAGACTAACTCCATTGCTTTGTTTTGGTCAGTACGAACAAAATCATAGTGTATTTTAATTACAGTCATCGCAAAATATAGCTTTGTTACTTGCACAAAAAATACCAAATAATGTTCAGTTGGATTATCATTATACATGCAGGAATATTTGTGTACAACAGAGGACAGTCACGCGAGATTTGATGGGTGATAATGTAGTGTTATTAACCACAATAACCACGTGATTAGTACACAAGTGTCACAACGAACGGAAGCATGTTTTAACTAATATTATCACAAAATATAGCCGTGTGTCCAATGCATAGGCTATAAAATGATGTTCTATCAAATTGTCTTTGTAGGAATATTGTTTTACGATATACCACGTCAAATCAAAGTGATGGAGAAGTGATTCTATAAGGTATTTCGTGAAAATCTCCTATTATCGTCCATAGTCACTCGTGGTCGTATACATACGATGATACATGGTTTCTTACATTTGCCCACCCCTCCCCCTCAATTATCCGGATATATCGATTTTCCGAATGTCATTCCAGCTTCCCAACGTGTCCGGATAAACGAGGTTGTACTGTACTTGGTGATCTGAATGGTGATCCTAATACATATTATCATGGATTAACTTTTATGTATTCTTTTGTGACATTTTTAGCTTGCTCAGATGATATGAGTAATTGCCTGTCCTGCATTAGCAACACTGTGTGTACCCTGTGTAGTTCTAGGTATGAATTGTTGGCTGATGGATCTGCTTGCCAAGGTAAGTTAGTAGAGCCTTTATATTCTTAACAGTCTTGCCAGTAAAATCAATACATGCAATACAGATGTATTCCCCTTGTCTGACCTTGACAAATCACCTGAATCGTCTTTTTTGTTTGAACCTGTAATAAATGCTGACTTAGTGAAAGCTGTAAAACAGTTTTAGAAAAATACTCCTGGATATGATGATCTTTCTGGAAACACGCTTAAATGTACTTTACCCTATATATATCTGTACCACTACTTCACATAATCAAATTGTCATATTTTGTCAAAAGTTCCCCAAATTTGCGAAAAATCTAGGAAGGTTTTTAGAAGATGGGTGTACAAAAGCTTCCAAAATTCTTACATAATTAATTATATATAAATTCTATATAATTACCTTTTTTAAAACTGTGTGAGGTATATGTTCACTTCCAGCTCAAACTTACACCAACTGCAAAATAGTTGATGCTTCACCACCAACCCAGTGTGAGGAATGCCATGTGGGATACTATTGGGATATTTCCGGTACCTCATGCACCAGTGAGTACTGCTGTCTGCTAAGGGCCCTACATGGGGTCCAAAAAAGTGTAGTGTACCAGTGTCCCTTTTTAAGATGTCCAAAAAAAAGGTCCTGTATCACTTTTTAATATGATGTCCATCTTAAAGAATTGTGCAGTGACAAAAATTGGGAAGTAGCCCACACTGGCCAGAAGGGCCAGTGTTTTGAAATCTTCACTGGCCCTTCTGATACCTTACCGGCCCTGCGAGAGGTGAAGGAGCTAAACATCACTAAGGTGGTCTAGGGGCATGCCCCTGCCCAGAATTTTCTAAATCTAAGGGGTCATCAGAGGCTATTTTAAAGCATTTTAAAGGGTTTTAGATGAATATAAAAGGCAGCCACATTAAGTTAAATTATACTTATATTTGAATATATTTACAAGTGTAATCAGAAGAAAAAAATCATGTCGTGATAAAATGTGACTAAAATTGAGCACTAAATGTATAGAAATACACAGCACAGATGAATTTTCAGATAAAATACAACGAATATGATCAAAATAAGACTAAATTTTATGTTTGCCATCAGGGCCAATGTTTAGGAAAAGTTACTGGCCCTTCCAAGGTTGTACTGGCCTCGGGCCGACGGGCCAGTGCCAATTTTTGTCACTGATTGTGAGTGTCTCGTCTTTACAGATAAGTATTTTCAATGTGTCACTATTACAGGTAAAAGTAACTCTTGGCTGTGTCACCGTGTCACTTCTAACCCATTCAGGACCTTTTGCTACATAAGACATCAATGATACTTTGAGTGAAATTCACTTTGTAAAAGTTCAATGTCACAACTATTGCCAGGTGCAAGGAAAGTGTAATGTATGGTATCATTTATTACTGCCTTGAGGAAAGGGGCTGTAAAAAATGAAACCATATATGGCGTTATTTTCAAATGCCGCCTTCCCACATTGAAATGCATTTGATGCGTCCTGGACTGAAATGAATGATTGAATATTCATTAATTCCTTCCTACCAGTCCTGTCTACCCACTCCACGAAAAAATAAAAATCAAGTTGAGTGTTTGAGCCAATAAGCCCCCACACCCACTTCCTTTAGGGATCGTTTACAAATGACGTCACCTGATTTTTGGCCTTTTTTTTTGCCCCGACCACAATGTTCCATCTTCAAAGATGTGTGTATTTAGAAAGATATTCTGATATTCAATTTTGTTTATTCTATTTTAAATTAAGGCTCATTATATCTATGCTAAATTTGATCTAATATTGATGATTTTGCTTCTTCTATTCTAGTTCCCAATATCGCAAACTGTGAGACGCCTACAGACTTAACAACATGTGGAACATGTCAAGCAGGCTACTATGGTGACGGCACTGAGGCCTGTAATGGTAAGGTCCTATGATTTTTTTATACTCATTAATTCTTTAATTCTTTATGATACAAATAAAATTTGAGGTACGATCGCTTTAGGTTTTGTTTCTGTTGTTTGGATATCAATAAACGTTATACTCCTACTTCCATAGCTGACAGTGATGTTAAATACTGGTCAATGTCAGTTTGCTGGTTACCCGATTCACAACAGCTGTTAATATTTGTGCATAATTCATTTAGGCTACCTTAATCCAAACATGGATCCATGTGAGTGGGTATGTGATCCATGCATGGTGATGGATTGTAGAAGATTTTCTAAGGCTGGATCACCTAAGTTAGTTATCCAGCATCTCGCCCCATATTTAAGTTAAACCCTCCTCCACTTCTGAGTTAGTTAATGGATCATGGATTAACTTTTATGTATTCTTTTGTGACATTTTTAGCTTGCTCAGATGATATGAATAAGTGCCTGTCCTGCACTAGCAACACTAAGTGTACCCTGTGTGATTCTGGGTATGAATTGTTGGCTGATGGATCTGCTTGCCAAGGTAAGTTAGTAGAGCCTTTATATTCTTAACAGTCTTGCCAGTAAAATCAATACATGCAATACAGATGTATTCCCCTCGTCTGACCTTGACAAATCACCTGAATCGTCTTTCTTGTTTGAACCTGTAATAAATGCTGACTTAGTGAAAGCTGTAAAACAGATTAAGAAAAATACTCCTGGATATGATGATCTTTCTGGAAACACGCTTAAATGTACTTTACCCTATATATATCTGTACCACTACTTCATATAATCAAATTGTCATATTTTGTCAAAAGTTCCCCAAATTTGCGAAAAATCTAGGAAGGTTTTTAGAAAGATGGGTGTACAAAAGCTTCGAAAATTCTTACATAATTAATTATATATAAATTCTATATAATTACCTTTTTTAAAACTGTGTGAGGTATATCCTTGAACGAGTTCATCGTGTTGGAATACACATATATACATTATTTATTTAGTTCATCTACACACAACACAAAACAAACTTTACTGTTGACAGTTTCGGCAACTTCTGTCACCATTTTCAAAACGTCTCTGCGCATGTCCAGGTCACTCAGCACGACTTCCGATGCCGAAAATCGGGTCATACACGTGAGAGAGTTGAAAAGAAGCAGGTCATGAACCGAGACGAGGGGGCCTTTCAACTCTCTCACGTGTATGACCCGATTTTTTCGGCATCGGAAGTCGTGCTGAGTGACCTGGACATGCGCAGAGACGTTTTGAAAATGGTGACAGAAGTTGCCGAAACTGTCAACAGTAAAGTTTGTTTTGTGTTGTGTGTAGATGAACTAAATAAATAATGTATATATGTGTGAGGTATATGTTCACTTCCAGGTCAAACTTACGCCAACTGCAAAATAGTTGATGCTTCACCACCAACCCAGTGTGAGGAATGCCATGCGGGATACTATTGGGATAGTACCGGTACCACATGCAACAGTGAGTACTGCTGTGCTAGATCTGCTAAAAAAAGTGTAGTGTACCAGTGTCCCTTTTTAAGATGTCCCAAAAAAAGGTCCTGTATCACTTTTTAATATGATGTCCATCTTGAAGAATTGTGAGTGTCTCGTCTTTACAGATAAGTATTTTCAATGTGTCACTATTACAGGTAAAAGTAACTCAAATAATGGCTGTGTCACCCTGTCACTTCTAACCCATTCAGGACCTTTTGCTACATAAGACATCAATGATACTTTGAGTGAAATTCACTTTGTAAAAGTTCAATGCCACAACTATTGCCAGGTGCAAGGAAAGTGTAATGTATGGTATCATTTATTACTGCCTTGAGGAAAGGGGCTGTAAAAAATGAAACCATATATGGCGTTATTTATCAAATGCCGCCTTCCCACATTCAAATGCATTTGATGCGCCCTGGACTGAAATGAATGATTGAATATTCATTAATTCCTTCCTACCAGTCCTGTCTACCCACTCCACGAGAAAATAAAAATCAAGTTGAGTGTTTGAGCCAATAAGCCCCCACACCCACTTCCTTTAGGGATCGTTCACAAATGACGTCACCGGATTTTTGGCCTTTTTTTGCCCCTCTTCCTCCCCCCCCCACCCCCACCCCCCACCATTTACAGAGAAAAATTTTCAGTCCATGCTTACCTCCATGTTAGCTGTCAATTTCGTCATCGGAAACGCTTGTGATTGGCTGAAACAGGAGCCTTGCCCCAGCATGCGTGTTTTGCAATGCTGCTATGCTTGTTAAACGCTGTTGGCAGAGGCTACAGCCTCAGAAATGGGCGTAAACACACAAATATAATGAAGGAATAAATTATTTTTTGTGAGGTCAGGGTTTACCGCATGCTAATGAGATGTTTACAAACAGATAGGAAAAATTTTCGCCCGATCTTTTGACATAAAAGCCGATGGAGGTTTCTGACGACAAATAATTAGATTTAGTGGTCAAAGTTGAGTACCGAAAACTGGTATTTCATCTCTAAGTATGTCTTCTTTAAAGAAAATATATTATTTGCTATAAAATTGGTTTATATCGTAATAAGGTGATAGCTAATGAATGGAGTGGGTGATTTTGAGTCACCACG
>CM032663.1:15853820-15891526 GCA_019095985.1 Streblospio benedicti
TTGCAACCTTTGAAGAATGTTCATGCATCAACATACTAACGTCCGCGACTAACATTTCACATGCTACCTCAACAATATTTTTCATACTTTCATCATCACTGACAATGTCAAGTATAGGGGACATTACTTTTCGCTTTTTATTGAATTCACCAAACTTTTCATTAAACAATCCTGTTTGTATTTGTGTCGACATTAGATTAGATTGTTGCTTGTCAGCATAATCAGGCAGTGGTGTTGACATGTTACTGTCCACAGATTGCGCTTTAAGATCAATGTCTGCCATGTCTGCCATATTGCACACTTGACTGATTCTTGATTAGTGTGTAATGAAATATTCTAAATTCCTACCAAAATAATATGAACCTCAATGTCTAACAATCACATGCACAATCACACACACTTCATTCATAAGATAGTTCATAAAATATATCCATTTGCACTCTTTATCCTTTACATTTTAGCTATTATTCCCCTGTTTTTTGAAAATGTCTATGCAGCCATTTTTGCACACCGCCTTCAATTATTATTAATAATGATAAGAGAGTATCTTGCGTATTGCTTGTAAATTTAAATGTAAAATTTTCATGCCATGTGTTATAAAGGATCATTAGTTAAAAGGATTATAAGTAGAAGTCATAAGTCATTGATGGAAATTGTTTATTTTAATTTTAGATCACTGGGCTCGCGCTAAGGTTTGTTTTATCGCCATGGGCGAGAGATTTTGCTTACTCTTTTGCCAATGTGGCGAATCATTTTTATTCAAGAAAAATTCGCAAAAAACAAATTTTGTCCGCTAAATCGAGACTAAAATTCAGAACGCCGTTTGCCATCACTCTAGTTGACAACATTTCGGAACGCCGTTCGCGTAATGACAACAAAGATGGCGGCGCCCATATACACGTGAAAATGAAAGCAATTTACTTGAATAAAACCGATAGTTTGCATACTAATATATGATCAGTTGTATCTTGAAAGTATCGTGCCATTGACTGCCATATCTACACTTTCATCGAGAGTAAATAAAACGTGATTCAGCGATGCATTGGTATATAGTTTCTCATCTAGCAACTGGCGAGCACACGTTTTCTGATCGATATCAATAATATCATTACGAATTCCATGGATTAAAAGTTCGTTCGTGTTCCTTAATAATAAAGAATTAAGGCTGGTAGACTAGGTTAGATTTTAATGATATATGTGCAGCTGTTTGAATCTCGCAATGTAATGATAAAATATGAACGAAAATGGAAGTATACCATCCACCCCCTGGCCCCTCCCCACTCCCCCTGTAGTGTCAATGCGGGCGGCCTGATGGCTGAGCGCTGAGAGGTTTCGAAAGGAGACGTGCATATGTCTCCTTCGTCCAGTCCCACCGGGTCACCCTCAGAAAAAATTGCTTTAAAATTGAGAAAATATAGTATATGTGTTATCAAAAGGTTGTATCCATTATTGGCCAATGTACTTCATTGGTTGATGCAAAGCAGTCATCAGAAGGGTCTTTTCCTCAAGTTTTGAAAGTAAAATAACCTTCATCATTCTTGCCGGAGCGTCGGAAAAGTAAACACAATTTGATCAGATGTCATTAAGATATTTTAAGTAGAAATATTGTCAAAGTAACTATAAGTAATGATGATTGTGTTATCATTATCATGTTAATTAATTTACATAGGTTTTTGCTTGGCTAAAAAGAAATTCAATTGGCTAAAGAATGATTTAATTCTTTAGCCAATTGGCTAAAAAAAATTCAATTGGCTAAAAAAAATTATCGTCGTCTAGCCAATTGGCTAAATTTGAGATGGGTCTAGCGCTAGCCCAGGATCACCCTCATGATGTATTACATAGAAACTACTGAAGTGTGACGCAGTGTACAGTCTAATCCCGCTGCCATATGAAAATGCGGGGCTTAAATAGCCGGTTCGGCAGATATGGGTCACATGAACCACCTGGAATGTTTTTTCTAATATGATTTATTTTAATCCTTAGGTGATATGGTAAAGGAAGAATAAAGTTGTTCCCATTGCAAAATATTGTCCCATGGGGGTTATTTTCATGAAAGTTTGCCGACTCGGGGAAATATAAAGCTAATTTATGTATGTTTAAAATTAGGTTTTGCATGCAAATAGGGCATCATTGGAAAGGTACGGCTGTGTTGAATATGTTTATTGCATTATTTATGTCACCAAGTCATTATATACATTACCAGAGGTCAAAAGGTCATGACCCAGTAGCTGAAGCTAAAATCGGCCACCTTTTCTCTTACAACTCATCATGCAACTTAATGAAAAGGCCCTCACACTTATCCTTTTTAGAAAAGGAACTGTACATATACATGCAGTTTTATAAAAAAGAATGAATCATTTGGTTGCAATCCCTAATAATCTGACATCGAAAATACTCAAATTTGGCAAGAAAACAGCCTACACAGGAAAAAACGTTGTTAACACTAAAACCGGCCCTCTTTTCCGTTGCAACTCCTTCTAGAACATTAAGTACTTATTTGAAATCAGGAAAATCATTAGAAAATGTCTGGTTAACTTGTCTATCATTACAATTTCAAGAAAAATTAAGTATTTAGTTTTCATCAAGATCACTGTCATCATCACTTTCTTCCACTTCTTCCTCATATTCATCGTTGTGTTCAAGTTCCTCTGCAGTTTTTCAACTAAGTCTGTCAATGATGGTGGAAGCACTGGACTGCTACACCACACAGGCTCCAAAATGCCCTTATCATTTTTGGCCCAACCTTGTCCTGGGTCATTAGGCTTTGGGTGCCAGAATATGGGTGTGTTGGCTCTTGTAAATTCCGAGGTCCCCGGTATCTGCTGCAGACGTGACAATTGATGTCAAGGGCACCTTGGCCCGCATATCCTGTACGCCAGTTATCGCAACTGGCTTCTTCTCCTCAGGGTTCTTCCTCCCTACAGCCTTCATCAGGGACACCAGCATTGATAACCGTAGAGGTAACGATGTGGTGACTGGGGTGATCTTCGCACTGATCGCCACTGTGATGTCATCTTCTGTCTTCCTGGGGATGCGCGGATTGCAGCTGCCTCACTGGCAGTTACAGATCTTGGCAACACCACATCGCAGGGTTGGTCATGAAAAAAACCCACCCAAAAAACCCCACCCAAAAACCCGGGTTTTTTTGGGTTGGATTTTTTCAGTGGGTTTTTTCAAAGTGGGTTTTATTGGGTTTTTTTTTTTTCAAAATGTCTTTTTATTTAATATGTTTTTTAAGAGTTAGATAAACCAGGTCTATTTATAAAGGCTAAGAATATATATGTTGACAAATGAGAATTTTGAGAAATTGTTTGTGTACAAGCACTGACTTACCATTGTTCTAACCAGTAGCTCTAACTGACTTCAAATTGAACTACTAACCCTGACACTAACCTGCTGACACTTCAGAGCAATATGCTCAAGTACTTGATAATGTTCTAACCAACTTCAAAGTGAACTCCTAACCAGGACACTATTGACCTGCACTAATTAGTACAATAATTACTTCATAACAATACCTCCAGTAGTGACTTTGTATTTGCAGAGCTTGTGCCTTTTAATAAGGGGACTGTGAACTCAATTTTAGTCTTTCACAAAAATGAGATTTTCTCTGTACTTATGGCATCAATTTTTACAATTTACCCCTTGTTTTGTAGGTACTAATCTTATCTATTGATATAATATGGTTTAAAAAAGAAATAATATCCCAAAATTAATTTATAAAGCATTAATTGAAAATTTCACGATTTTGGCTTTATGCGATATTATTCAGAATGATAAAGTGCAATCATTGAAAACACTATATACCAATACACTTCATATAATAATCTAGAAAACCTTGCCTCAAAATTTAGATATCTGTTAAGTTTTTTCTTTTCAAAAATTTTCTTTTTCATTGTTACTACAAATTTTTGAAAAAATCTCATAATTTTTCGAACAATTAATACAAAAAACCTAATAATTATTTAACAAAATATTTTTTTTAAAATCCCAAGTAAGGTTTCAAACGTATTCATCTTCAAATAAACCTTGGAGATTTTTTTCATTGTTAAAGCCGGGGTTTGAAAGATATATAACCTCAAATTTTTTTGAAAAAACGGCTTTTGAGTTTGTCTTCAATTTTTACTAGTTGGTATAAAAATGTATCATAATGGTTCTAGTCTCAAATTCGATTGTGTTTAACAAATATAAAAGTTTGAAAATTACCTTCACATTTTAGTGCAGATGCATTTCTAGAAGGTAAAAAATAAGCAGCATAGTGTTAATTTTATTTTTGTTTAATTATATTAAAAGTGAAAATAATTATTTTTTCCCACCAAACACAGCATTATCTGCTGCAATTTTGAGCCCCCCCTTACTGCGAAATACTCCTTATTTGTGTTCGCAAAACCATGGCTTGTCGTATATGATTGAAATCCTGTTAATATTTTAATTATATTAGTGTGAACGAATATTTGCCCACCAAACCGGCTATTCATCGAGACCTTAAACAAATGTGAAACTAGACTCAACAACGCCATATCCAGATATATATTTTGAGCCTTAATCAAAATGAATAGCGGTATTCTTAGGTTCAATCGCCACAAAACACGTTGACACTGCTAAAGAACATCAATTAGCCTTTATCAAGAGGGCTCTTAACGATTCTATATCAGCGACGCGCGCTGCGCAAGGCTGATTAACAGGAAATACCGGCTTTTGGTAAGAATGACAAAGTTGGAACATTTTGAAGAAGAATTATCATATTATTCGTCATCCATGCCCCATCTTATTGTATCTTGGATACCGGATCATAAATAAACCATTTGGCAAACTACCCAATAAGTATGGACGTCGGAGATCTAGTATTTCTATCAAAACGGATGATGTTTTTGTCGAGTTGTCGAGTGCACTCTGAGTGGTGCCTGTCAAACTCATGCCGAATCAGAAATCAAGATTTGAACATGTTTTTCGTCCGTAATATTGTGAGTAAAAAATTTATTATTATGAAATATGGGTGATTTATATTGTGTTTTGTGTGTATCCTCGATAAAACGTTGCTACAAGTAAAATTACTACTGATATGACTACATTTTAAATCGCTCCCGAAGTTGTCAAATGAATGGACGATCACTCGAAATTGTTAAAATCGAACGTGATGCTGTATGTATCTTTTATTTATTATGCTGAAAAAAATTTTAATGAAAAACTAGACCAAAGGATCTCCTATGAATATGTACTGTAAAAATGTGAAAGGATTTTTTACGGCTGATGAAAAATTGGCATGTGTATTTGTAATTCAAATTTGGATCATTTTTAATTATCTCTATTTGCAAAGTTATTCTGGGGTGATTGATAATTGAAATCAACACTAAAGCCCCCAAGTCTGTGAAAGAAGTAAAACTTAACAACTTGATACACTAATTACAAAACAAATGCAAGTTTAAAAAAAAAAAAACGTTTTTTTTTCCCCAACCCTGCCACATCGCGGTATTTCCCAGCCCAGGTAGGTGCTCTTGCAGGTAGAGTAGGAACTGGTGAAATCCTCTTTGCGTAGTCGTCTCGGCAAAAATCTATCCAGGCCAGATGCTCTTTTCGCCACCCTTCGGTGCATCCACTTCTCGTAGGAAGTGCCCCACAATCACTCGCTACCACCCTCGTAATGTTGACCTAGGATGCATAGCGCTCGACCATGTAGTCGACCACCATCTGCCGGGCGACCAACAACACAGACTTCAGGTCGATGAGCTGCGCCACTGTGTCATGGTGAGCCTTTGCCGACTTCTTGGAATTGACAGCCCTCTTATTATCAGCGACCCACCTCTGCTGCTGATCCTCCACCGCTGTGCAATGCTTACTGATCATATGCTGCACTTGAAAGGGAAGGGAACATTCGCCAATGGCAGGTCTCTACTAACTGCTCCACTGGTGTGGGGCTGCAGTACGGCGCGGAGTCGCATCTCCCCGCCTACATGTGAAAGTGGGCTCAATGTGACCTCGATCTTGGGCTGCAAGCCATCAGCGGATCCATCTTAGAGCAGTCTTCCGCCTTTCTGACAAGATGGGCCTTGTCGCGCATCAGCATCCTTGGGGTTGGGGGAGCACATGCTTGTCCTCTGCGTCTAGAGCTGCCTAGGGCTCACACCTGACCACAGGACAGCGCATCCTGCTCTCGATCCACACGATGTACAACATCTGCACACTAGTCCTCTCCATGCACTCGGCTGGCAGTCGCATGACTGGCACAGTTACTTCAGGGTGAAGCTGTGGGAACGCTCGATGGCCAGTCGCGTTTGCAACCTGACTCAACCGGGTCTCTGGCTTGGCGTCCTGTACCTTGCTTCCAACATGACCCTGCGCCATCCACTACAGCTCCTCTTGGCCCCTGTACCCAGGACAACGAGACATCTCGTATGAGTGTTGGGCACACCCTGTGCGGTGATCCGGTAGGAAGTCCACACCTCTTGAGGGTAATCTACCAATGAATCTGCCTGCGTAGAGGATTTCCTGCATGTAGGGGTCCACATAGAAGTTGCGGCACTCTCGCTCTGTGGGTTTCTTCCTTGGGGAAGGTGCTCGGTTAGGGCAAGATCCCTTGTCGCGAGCGAAATGCGGTAGTCGCACATCGCACTGCTTTGAACATCGAAAGGCATTTGAAATGCTCACAGTGTCCTCCTCGTTGAGGGCAGAGACATCATGGCCACTATCGCCCGCGAGCTCTGCATCTTCTTTTCGGCCAGCAATCTCCTCTAACTTGGCCGCCAGCTCCACTACAGAAAGCTGTGGCGACCCTAGAGCAGAAGCAGTGTCCATCACCTCTTCCTGATCGCTGCTAACGCGTGTTGAGAGTTTGCCCTTCTGCATGGACACATTGTTGAGAGCTTATGCCCTCGTGCCCTCCATCTTCTTCTTGCCCAGAGGGTGAGTCCTCTCTCATCCACAGGGGAGGCAGCCTGCGTGCGCAAGCCACCCTCAGCTTCTTCATTGGGACCCAAATCAGCCATGCTGCCTCATTCGGCCACTCTCCCCCACAAGTAAACCCCTCACTACAGGCATCTTGCTTCTAATCCTAGCCTTCTTGATTATGTAAATGCTTCCTTAAAGGAATTACCAAATGCTACTCCAGTCTTCAAGTCTTCTTTCCAGGGAAAAACGTCGCCTTCACATTAACAAGAGGCCCATGGGCCTTAACGGTCACCTGAGCATCAACAAATATTAGCGAGATAAGCAGTTTGTGATGTTTTTTCAGGGATTCCTCAATAATTCCCTGGGAGTCATGAAATATATGAAAAGCGCCCCGGTGAGGGCAAACCAGTGTTTAATACACTGGAATGTCATTGTCTATATATTGGCTGATTATTGATTTATAGCAGTATCATCTATTTCCAAGAAGTGGTTACATTTTTTGGAGCCGATGTGTCTGGAGTTTGTGGTTATAGAATATTGATTTTAATGGTGCATTCAAATAGTAATAAGAATGTGATTCACTAGTAAAATGGACCTAATAATGGGCCCAAATGGCAGCAATAATTTTACACTTTTTACCCCATTACTACCTTCCCTTGGGGTGGAGGGTCATGAAATTTACAATTTCTTGTCTCCTTACCCTACAGATGCTACATACAAAATTTGGTTAAGATTGGCCCAGCAGTTTTTGAGAAGAAGATGTTAACGACGGACGACGCACGGACGACGGACGCCAACCCATAGCAATAGGTCACCTGAGTAAATACTCAGGTGACCTAAAAATGATCAAATTGCGCACTGCAATCGCTACAACACCAAGAGACAAGGTGACTTTCGATATTGAATACTGCAGTATCTCTACTACAGTATTACTCGCTCATGCATCTTCTGTTCCAGTCCCCGCAATCTGTTCGTTTACTTTCCTAGTCGTGAGGGTCACTAGAGAGCCTGCAGCTGGCCCTCAAGTGTCTGCGGCCTTCTTCGTATTGTCCTTTTGCTATCTGAGACAATAGCTAATTAGCTACCCTGCGATGGATTATCTCAGGTCACCACTAAGGGATTTCATCGTCTCATTGTCTGAACTCGTGACCCCGTGGCCGTGAGAGTCATTTTTCGCTCGCAATGGTGCTTTAATTGTCAGCTTTCCCACCCTGACCTTACAAAACCCCTGCTATCGGGGCAATTCCAGTCAGCGGCGATGACTTCGCTTTCCTACTATTCGCGGCCCATGACTGTAGTATCACCTTTCCCTATCACCAACGACTCTAGTACTACACTCTCTCCTCCAAGGTTCACAATGAAATAGACGGCAAATTAAAGGGTGGGTGGAAGGGATTAGTAGAGCCTTCAACTACATCCAATCATTTCATAAGAAACTTCCACAAAGGCGCAAAGTTGCGTCCACAAAACTGAACTCTCCTCGTTTTCTTTCTAATAATTCAACCTCCATTTGAATACTCGTAGTAGAGCCGCTCACGTGCATGGCCGACTTCAGCGGAGTAGAAAAGATCTTGTGAGTCCACCAAGTTCACCACACCGCCACTAGCCATTACAAATGGCTTCATAAGATTAGTGTGGATCAATTTCCTTTCTTAGGGCTTGCGGTCTCTTTCTGGTTCGTCATTACCTCTCAGGGTTAATTTCAATCTGACCACCAGAACAATGCCAACTTCAATTATCTCATTCGGCCCTGTCCATGGCTGTGAATGTAGAACATCTCGCTTGTGCTTCCACCATCATTAACAGACTTAGTTGAAAAACTGCAGAGGAACTTGAATACAACGATGAATATGAGGAAGAAATGGAAGAAAGTGATGATGACAATGATCTTGATGAAAACTAAATACACAATTTTTCTTGAAATTGTAATGATAGACAAGTTAACCAGACATTTTCTAATGATTTTCCTGATTTCAAATAAGTACTTAATGTTCTAGAAGGAGTTGCAACAGAAAGAAGGGCTGGTTTTAGTGTTAACCACGTTTTTTTCTGTGTAGGCCGTTTTCTCTGCAATTTTGAGTATTTTCGAAGTCAGATTATTAGCATAATATTGCAACCAAATGATTCATACCTTTTTTTAAAAACTGCATGTATATGTACAGTTCCTTTCCTAAAATGGATAAGTGTGAGAGCCTTTTCATTAAGTTGCAGGATGAGTTTTAAGAGAAAAGGTGACCGATTTTAGTTTCAGCCACTGGGTCATGACCTTTTGACCTCTGGTGATGTCTATAATGACTTGATGACATAAATAATGCAATAAACATATTCTACACAGCCGTACCTTTCCAATGATACCCTATTTGCATACAAATGCCTTGAAGTTTATCTCCCACAGTTAACTGGTTTGATTGTGTAACTAATTTCACCTCCGTCTGGGTAAAGCAAACAGACTAGATCTATCATTTAAGTGTAATTGACCAGCCGCCTGGTGGGGGAAATAATATTATTCGCGGTTCGTGATTTTCACGTGGTCTTGTTTTTGCTCGAACGAGGTGAGAAAAATGTGTTCAGATTTTCTTCAATTTTTCTTAAAATTCCCAATTTGGGGGCTAAAACAAAGGGTTCGACTTATATGAGGGTTCGACCTATACATAGTCCCAGACGGTATGCGTTTTTTCAATAATAAGTGTGTGACGTCTGACGTTTATTGTTTTATGTACACATGCGACGTCATAAAATGCACAGATGTATTGCTCGAGACATTGTGGGTCTAGTCCTAATAATAATTTGAAACCACAAGCAGGTCCTTCTTCACAAATACCATTGGCATTTGTGTTACTCTGGTTCTCTTTCAGGGAAAATATAGCGTGTTTAAGACCAGCAGATAGGGATTCATTAGCAATGTATCATTCTAATGTCATATTGAGCATAGCAGCTTTCTGTTGCCATTAAAAGCAGAAATCACCCAAAAATGACCCTTGCCAAAATTCACAAACCACTCACTCTACAGCCCATCCCCTGACCCGGAGATGCAAGTTTGACCCCTCATCAAGCATATGACCTTCTACCTGCTGATTTCCATAAGAAGGATCACACAATTAAAATTATTGTTCAATTCTATGATACTTTTAATAAAATCATGTGATTTACAATCAGAAAAAAAACAATACTTCAATAACTTGATGTTTCAATTGCAAATACTATCAATCTAACTAACGAAAAGCGGCGCATCACTTGGCTGATAATTTTTAAGAATCCCCCATAGATTGAAAAAATCCCCCATTAGTTTAACTTACAAACTTACAAGGGGGGATTCCCCCACTGTACAGTTTTTTCTTCCCAATCTCTCTATCCAGCTGCTTCACAATATATGTATGTTGGTAATACATTGAGGTAATGATGGGAAATAAGGTTTGAAATTTGCCCACCATAGTCTATCATGGATTGTAATAAATAAGATTAAACTAATTTAAGCCCCGTACACAATCGAGATGGTCCGAAATGGTTTACAAACTCGCTTTGACTTTAAAAGCCTGTGACGCGTCTTGTAAAAAAGCAAGAGATGATTTTAGGAAATTAAGAAAGGGGGCCAATGGGCCCCCTCATTCAAGAAAAGGGGGCCATCTGGTCAGAGTGAGGGCTGAAGGCCCCCCGAAGGCGAGCGCCGAAGGCGCGACGCCTTACTAGGGAGGTCCGGGGGCATGCCCCCCCGGAAAAATTTTGGGAAAAGTAAGCAAAATTAGGCTATTTCGGGGCATATTTGGAATGAGATTGAGCAATCAAGAAATCAATTCACTGGTACAGATTATTCTTTTTCTAAACAACAAAACAAAAATAGTTAACAGCTGGGCTTGGCATCTGTCTCATCCTTGAGCTTGACAACATCAACATCCATAGCAATATCCATGCTAGTACACGAGTCACCTGTCTCACGAGTTTGTTCACTTATATTTCCTGCAGAGATATTTCTTGGTTTGGAAAAAAAAAACTTATATATAGATCTACTTTTCTGAGACATTGCTTTTTATTACCTAGATTATCTACACGTGCTACATTTACCAGGATCCTGTACTGGCCAGATCTTCATCACTTCTGGTTATCTCTAGCTCAGCTTTTTATTCATTTGATTATATCTTATATCATTTAATTTTTCGCGCTATCAAATATATGCACGGTTACCAGTACAACAATAACACAGTTGCCAACAATACATATGCGAATATTAGTGACGTCGCATAAGCAAATACAGCAATGCTACTACGAAGCTCCTAAAGCCGATTATTTAAATCACGCATGTGTACTCTACAGATTTATGTGCGACTTAGCCTCGGACACACAGGCTGGTTATGATATCCAGCCTGGGATCATTGCTTGGTTTGAGCGGTAATGGGGGATTGTACTAGCCTCGATCGCAAAAGCGGAACATGTTTTAAGCAGTACGCACAAGTTGGTGATGGAGGCTTCAATCTGTGTTTATAAATAAAGGCACATGGCATAATGTTGATGTTTATGCCGTCAGCACATGGTTTACAGCTGTGTCACAGAGTTAAGAGTCCAGTGGTTTCCTCAAAATCGGCCGTTATTTCGGTATTTATGATTTCCCGTAGTAAATCAGCCATTTCAAGAACCAGCGTCATAGCAGGTGCTCGCAGGTGCACGTGAACTTTTATTTCCTATAACTTTACCGGTTGACCATGAACGGTCCCAGGGGAACTCTGCTAATTGATTTACAATTGATTTTCTGTGAAGAATCACTACCTACATCCTGGAATCATTTAACAAGGTAAGAGTTATATGCTAGTATATCAGTATTCTGTAGAATCTTAATGCTTCAAGTAGTGAAATCATTTTGACATTTTCATTATATGTATATCTAGATCTATTCATAATTCTCAGAATTTGTGACGTCACGCTGATTCGTACGAATCAGCGTGGCGTCACCTGTCAATCTTCCTATCACGTGACCGCATTGGCCAATGGCGTACTTTATCAGTTTTCTGATAAATTAATATATTCATGAGCTGCCCGTTGCAAGTAAAACTGTAGAATGACTCCAGACATCTTGGTTGGTGGCAACCACACAAGATTCTGGATGATCGAGACTATGTGCGACTCGATTTCAAAATCCCGGCTGGTGCATGTTGTGTCAAAACCGGCGTGATATGTTACGGTGTGCCGTTCAATCGAGTAAGTTTTAAAATGGCTGCGCCCATGAGACAGTATATTTTGTTTGAAGAAGACATAAAAGTCACGATCTTTTATTGATATGGCGCCCTATCAGATTAAATATGCGTCTGGGAAAGATATCTTGCGTATTGATGGACGCAGTAGATATAGAAAATTGCGTGTTACATGAGTGAATTTGCGTCAATGCCGCAAAAACGCGGCCCAAAATCATCTCTGGATATATTGGCCAAGTTGGAAGGCGTCTCCAAACGTGTCGGGTGACAGCTGTAAATGGTTAGCACTCGATAGATCAGGAGATTGTGAGTCTAAATACATGGTCATCCATAGCTTTACAAGCTTCCGCAAAAAAAATGTCACACTTTGTCTATTAGATAGTACTTCAATAATCTTTAATACTTTATAGCCATAATTTACAGCAGTTTATGGTGTGTAAATCGTAGTGTAAATATAATCTTATCATAGAAAAATATAGGCCTATAGTCCACTAATTAAATGTATGAGATCTCTAGCTGTGATGTTAAAATTTATTACGATTATATTGACCTGGGCATGAAGATTCAAGGTAGAAGCCATCTTCACATGTGTCACATTTTTCGCCATCAGTACACTCAGCACAACCAGCAATACATTCTAAAAATACATAAGATATGTTAAAATATGCTACATCACAATACAGTTGAGTATGTTGATTACGATATTGATAAGAAACCAGAATATTATATTAAGCAAATAATACTTCGAAAATAAATATCATAGGTCGACCACTTGATTGATATATTAAAAGAACGCTAGTATCTGAGGCTTTGCAAAAATAGTGTGGTGCACAGACATTGCGTTTAGCAAAATATTTAAAATGAAATGGCTATCTATTAATAAATAACAGACATAATTATAATTTTATAAAAAATTACAACAATATAGGACTTAAACAGTTTAACTTTAACATCATCTGTACAGTGACGAAACCTTTTAATAATTAAATTACCTCTTGCATAAGTACTTCTTATTTGTGTTTTAATATCATCATTATCGCATAGCTGATTGTGAATAAAACACCCTAAATATTTATGAACTGCAATATCTGTCAACTTCTCACAATCTAATTGAAACTTGGGAACTTGAATGTTACGTAAAAACTTTGGTTAAACACATAGTAACAGTTTTCTTACGATTACATCAATTCATCAATTCATAGTTATGGGCATACAAGTTACAAACATTTGATAGGTTTTTAATAGGTTTTGTATGTTTTATTTAGTTTATTTATCCCTTAGTTTTGTGTATTATAGTGTTTTATTATGATAAATATTATTTATAAATATTAGTGTACATAGGGTTATTAAAAAAACAACAGAGTATGATATTCATTTAGAACTATTTATTTGTGGAGGTTTACTTTGGAGTAAACCTCAGTTTTTGAAATTGTTATGTTCAGTCTGGATTCTGCTGTCAAGAAGGTAAATTTGATTGCACCTTATGCCAATAAATCTCAAAATATTTGTTCAACTTTACTTAAAACCAGGCTCAATCTACTTTCAAGGTGAGTGAGAATATCCAGCATCAAAGGACACCAAAAATAACTCCAAGGCAGAATTAATCACAATTAAGACAGCCACCACACTGTCAGTGGAACTAATTTCTGCCTACTTCTCATCACTACTTACACACAAATACATAGACACAAACATAGCATACATTTCACACAAATCCAAATACGAGGTCGGCGTACACAATTAAGACAGCCACCACACTGTCAGTGGAGACGTTCTACCTCACCCCATTAATAACAACACCCGGATATCCTCACTTACTCTGAAACTAGTCACCATAACCCAAATTTCCTGACACCCGACGAAGCTCTTGAGAAAAGAGCGAAAGTCTTGCCAAAGACAAAATGGCAAGTTCCAATAGGTAGCTACATAAGTAAATGTTTATATAATGAAACCGAATAGAAGTTTACATTCATGCATATCTTGTTTCAAAATATCATTACCAATGATGGAATATACTATAAATGTTATTTGATGCAACTCACTGAAGCATTTGTTGTCTGAATTCAAGGTGTATCCATCTGCACACTCAGAACACACTGCAGAACTGCCGCTGTGAGAACATTTGGCACAGTTGCTGGGACAACCTGTAAAACACAAGCCTAGTGATGCATTTACAGGGTTTCTAGTGATTTCTGAGAATGTAAATGTAAATGTGGTGGTTTCAGTCGTGAACCAAATCTTGTTCTCATGACTTACATTTTACACCAGGTTATACACGTATTGATTTTACAGTTACCTGAATGTATATGATAGGTGACAGGAAGTTTATGGTACACCTATCCGCTACCGGAGTGTTTACAAGAGATGTTGATGATGGCGATTTGTGGAAACTGTGACGTCAGCCCTTTAAAGATGTAGTGGTGATCCTGCGAGTCATCCGTAACGTAAAACCCCAGTTATTATACCCTCTAGGGTGGACGATGGTGGGCATGCAAACACTCCGATAGCGGATAGCGGTACCATAAACTTCCAGTCACCTGTCATATACATTCAGGTAACTGTAAAAGTTTATGGTACGCAATCCACTACCTACGTTTTATGTTTACATGAGACTTTAGAGATTGCAAAGTTACCACTACTAGCATTTAATGATCTATATGCCCAATAATCCATTAAATGTAGTAGTATGCTTTAAGCTTTCTGCGAATTTGTCTCGTTTGCATTAATTCATTGAATTATTTTTTGTCTTATTCCTTTTGTCCAGTATTTCCATTATTACTGTTTGTATTCTTGAATTCTTGTTGAATCAACAAAACAGTATTGTTAAATAAACCTTTTAATTCCATTTATTTTTTTCATTTATTTCATGTCACTTCTTATTGCCCACATTCACTTTACATGTACATATTCCAATGTATCATGACAAGTTTTTTGTTTTTTCCCCAATGTTTTTCTTAACTAACAATGCCATTTCTTCACTACCTTTCATAATCATTGTCAAAATCGTTGGGATTCCAAGTCTTAATCACATTTTCAATTCAATTTCAATTCATAGTCAAATTCATAGTCCTTTACATTTCGTGTTTTCGTCATCAATAGTACACTGAGCCATCTGATTGTCTTAACTAACAATTAATTGAACAAATAACCATGTTATTTACACTCTGTGCAACCTTAATAAATTGCTTAACATTACTTTTTCTTATATCTTTTCATCAATGCATTCTGAAAAGCACAAGTCTTTCTGACCTCTTTTTTGTAATGCTTCTTGAACGTGGACTCTTGGGTCCAACATCCAGTCTTCAAAATTGTACTCAGAGGTAATCTCGTCTGTACAGCTGTGCTAGTGGCAGCTGCACGGGTGCTATGTGGCGTGAAAATACTCATGTCTATTCCCGCCAATTGTAATATCTCTTTAATCCACCTTCTGATGGAACTACTAGTAGCACTCTTGCCTACTCTACCATAACATACAAAAAATGCTTTTGCTGTCCACCTAATGTTCAATGTGCGCTTCAAATACACTTTGGCATGATGCACTACATCCAGGCTTTTGTCTGCTGGAAAAGACTCAAATCTAATTTCTGGAACGCTTGCCAGCCTTACTAGTTTTAGTCAATGCACTTATTCTAAAACTGATAGAATCACTGGTAATTGTCATATTAAATACATCCATCAAATACAAATGTTGGCCCATAACTTTTTTGTCAACATAAACAAAGGTATTTTATGAGCTGGTCCTAATGTCAACAAAAAACGTAGAACTATATTTATGTCCCAGACTACCAGTGCTTTTGGTATATAATGTCTTTTATTTTGTACTGACCTCATAAATATAGTGACCATCCTGTGTTGCCCTACTGGTACCCCATCAATTACAATAAAATAATAAGGCACATCGAACAGTATTCAGGGTGCTATAGGCTAGACCACATTCATAACATTGTAACAAATAATCTAACACTTCACCAACATGTGGATCAAACACATTTACACCATGTTTCTCACAAAAGTCAACCCATCTATTTATATAGATATCATATTGCTTGCGCGTACCACTGAGCCAAGAATCCATAAGAAAGTCTACTACTTGAGGATTCAAATTCTGATTTCTGAACCTCTCCCGGATAGTTTGCAACCGAGAAGGCGCAGTCTCTTTCCAAGTGGATGCACTTTCCCTGGACTCTGGGGCAATATGATGGCGTTCCCTGGCATCTAGACTGGAGGAGCTGTCAATCGCCGCATCACACTGGGGTACCACGCACTGTTCGGCCAATCCGGCACTACCAGTATTATACTGCCCCCCTCCTGGTCTAGCTTCTGCTTCACCATGGTCAACATACTGAAAGGTGGAAACATATATGTAATCATTCCTGTCCATGGCATACTAAAAGCATCCACCCATTCGGCGTGCGGGTCTGGTCGCCATGAGACATATCTAGTCAGCTGTGTATTGAGTGGAGTAGCTAATAAATCTATTTTTGGGATACTAAATTTTTCACATCAAAATTTAAACCACTTGGGCTTAAGTTGCCACTCCATGTTTGTATTGTGCTTTTGGGACTCGCGATCTGCCAAAACATTTTCCACACCTGGGACATATGCCGCAGATAGAAATAAATTTCTATCCTGAGCCCATGCATATATTTCCAGACATAAAGTTTTGATGACCCAAATTTATTAATGCAGGATATCGCTGTGGTGTTATCAAGCATCATCTTGATATGGAAATTTTCATATTCGTCTGCAAAAGTTTGCAAAGTTAGGAAGGCCCCCTTCAATTCGAGGACATTAATGTGGTCTTCAGCTTCTTCAGCAGACCTATCTCCCCCAGTTGAAGGTCCATTTTCAGCATGACGTCCCCAACCTTTGCAACTTGCATCTGAATATAATACCAAACTTGGTGCTGGATACACTATAAATCTGACACTTTGCTGAATATTATTAATCCACCATTGCAGTTCTGATTCTATCATGCTTGTCATTTTGACAGTGTAATCATATTCACCCTTTGACCTTTCCAAAAATCTATTTCTTTCTTTCTCTAAGGTTTTATAGTGTAATGGTGTCCACCAGACGCCCTGTTCTGCGGCCACCACGTTTCCGATAAATTCTGCCAATTCTTGTATTTTGAATTTATCTTTTTTCACTAATTTTCTTGCTAATCCCTCTATCTTATCTCCCTTATCTTGTGTCAGTTTTATAGTCATCATTTTGGAATTTAATATAAACCCCAAATATTCTATTTCTTGTATACGTTCTAGTACTGACTTTTTTACACTTATAGTGACCCCTAAGTTGTCAAACAATTTTGTGGCTGCATTCATTGCTCGCCTCAAGTCATCTGGACTTTCTTCAATAAAAATTGTCATCAATATACATCAGGATTGTAAATCCTGCTTTGCGGAGAACTGCTACTGGTGGTTTAAATAACTTAGTCTAATCTCTAGGGGCTGTACATAATTCCTGTGCCATCACTGTGTACTGATAGGAATTTCCTTGCCACTCGAATCTCAAATACTTTCTAAATTATGGATCTATTGACACTGAGTAGTACACTGATTTGAAATCTACTGACCCAAAATAACAATCTCTTGTCATCAAGCCTACTGCTGATTTTACAGTGTCCATCTTAAAATGATCTGTGTCAATATAACAATTTAATTCACTTAAATTGAATATTATCCTGGCCGTGCCATCTTTCTTTGGCACTGGAAAGAGAGTCGAGTAAAACCCCTCTCCCTCTTCATCACACAACTCAATAAACCCCCATTTTTATAAAATCTGCCAAAGCTAGATCTAATGCCTATTGACTTTTTCTATCTAATCTCAAAGGCCGTGGTCTACCATTTTGCCATGGTTCATTTAAAAATTCTATTTCATATCCTTTGACCATATTTAGAATCCATTTATCATTCGTCAATTTTTGCCATTGTTTAAATGCTATAGCTATTGCCCCTGCTCTAAAATTTTCTGCTTTCTGTTTAAATTTTGAGGGGTCAACTAACTTTGTATTGTTGCAGTCTAATGTACTTACTTGAGCAACATTGTATTCAGGATCTGAGCTATCGGCTTCTACTTCTTTTAGTTGGTCTTTTTTCTCCACTGGCCTTTCTTGTCTTTTTGCTTTTTGAATCACCTGTTGTTTCTCCTCCCATTCTTCCGGAATTTCCTGGAAGAGATGTTCCAATTCACTGTACAACAGGAATGGAAAAATGTACAAAATAATTAATTTCAGGAATGTATTCAATTTACTTGTATTTGTTGAAGCGTTTAAGCTTTTTTGGTCGTGTCAACGGCCAACGCATGCTGTTACGGATGTCACGTCGAATTTGATGACCACTAGCAAAACTTCCACTAGTAAGCCTTCAACAACCTTGTGTGTTCGTGTGTCATCCCTGCATTCGATGACCTATCACGTTCAATACTCTCAGCATAGCACTCAAGACATGGGCTTGTAATCTTTGGGAGTGTTGTACAGCTTGATCCGTGATCTGGGCACCCTTGTCCATGTTCTCATACACTTTGCGATCAGTCTGTGGTACCACGAGATTTGGAACATTTTCAACCAACGGATATTTCTCACAAATCTCTTTATGCTGCTCTTCATCTGGTCTGCGCCTGTAAATACACAATTTTACCCATATCAGCACCATTTGTACTTCTCTTTATTGAAAATTAGTACTTTCGCTCATGCGCACCCAAACTAGCTTAGTTGCCTCAACAATTTTTTTTATTTAATTATATTATATCGTTCATTCGGCATTTAGTATTTATTATAGTAATAGATTTACAATGTACTCACCTCAAAACGCCGTCTACGATCTTTGCATAGCCGGGGTGGATTGGCTCCCCACGTATCTTGGTGTTTTCATAGGCCTCTTTCGCCATTTTCAGACATCTTGCAAAAGATTCAGTCGCATCTTCTTGGCCCTGAGTGGATTTGCTGCCTGATTTCTTCGGCTTCTTTCTACTTTCTGTCACCTTTTCATAAAAGGCATCCAAGAATGATTTTGATTTAGCAGCAGCCAAATCTTCCCAGTCCGCTGCATCATCGTACGAACTGTCGTCCGATATTTCTGGGGTCTAATTTCTCTTTTCAGGCCTCGTAAACTTGCCTTTCGCCACTTTTTCCCTTTCTCCCGGTTCCGTTGCCTTCCCCACAGTTGGGCGTGGCCTAGGGCGCACCATCTCTTCATCTGAAGAAGAATCATTGCTCGAATTGCTGCTAGATGAATCTGAATTACTGGTGGAGTCTTTACTCTCACTGGACGACGGACTGGGTCTTATCTTACTGTGCTTTCTCTGTTTCTTTGCACTTTTCCATTTTCGAGAATGCTTTTTTCTCTTATGAGCCCTTCTCAAGGTATCATGCCTGTGCCGCGTTTTCCTTCCCCCTTTTTGCCCTCTATCTGGGCCGGGGCTAGTGCAACTCGAAGATGAGCCCGTAGTACTGCTTGAGGATGTCTCACCATCCTCTTTAGGAGAACGCCCAACAAATACTGCATTTAGTGACGTGATTTTGCTAGTTCGTTCCAGAACCTTCTGGCGCATTCTCTGTCTTTCCCTCATTTGCCGCTTATGACTGGGGCTCTGGAGGTGAAGTAGTGTTGTGTCATAATGAAATCTTGTGACTGATGTGCCAGTCAAGTGCATAGTTTTTAAGTACACTCATGACCACTATCCACTTCTTTACATATAATATAAATCTGGGGGTGGAGTGGGGTAGTTATAATGAAACATAATATCTCTATCTCAGTGTTCACTCCAGGAATTTTGAAAACTGGGCCCCTGGCCCACAGCTCTGAAAAAGGTGGGCCCTGGTCTCACAGATGTGGGGCCTGATTTGAGGCGAAGGGGCCATTGCTTTGTTTATAGATAATTTTGCAAAAGCGCCTCTGTGCTACAGTTTACCATTTATTTTGAAATATAGGAGAAAAAACAATTTTATTCATAGAATTCTTTAATCAAATATTATGATACAATTAGATAAAATACATCATCACACATCACACACTGCTATTAAAGGCATATTAGACATGTATACATGTATGATCAATAATTCATTTTGAAAATTATTGAAAATGATTCACCAAAAGGAAATGATTCACCAAAAGGAAATGATTCACCAAAAGGTAGCAAAATAAATCTGGTGCCAGGATAGTGTCATTGGCAATTAATCACATAGCTAGCACAGTTTATAATGCTATACACACATGATTTGGATGCACTATTTTTCTAATTTGAAATAAATTATTTTTCTTGTCTTTTTAATCTATAAAAATATAATAAAAATTATAAATAATAATCTAAACACTTATGTGGCTAATATATATATGGCTAATATATAACAATTTGCTATGTGGTTTACCTTCATTTTCACCCTGATCATGTCAATATAAACATGCAAAAGCATGCCGATCAATATAGTCTACATTGCTGCTAGTTAAAAAATAGCCAGCTTATATCTGCTGTGGGCTTTGTTTAATATTGCTGCTGTGTTTTATAGCGGGGATCAATACTGTAGACTAGTGACTTGACTCGTCAGCAGTATATAATAAGCACGTACTATTGTCGCATTTGGCAGATGATATAAAAGGGTATTTTTTATTACGCCTTAGAAAGCAAGAAAGCTGTAATCTGTCTGAGCTAGAGCTAACTGCTTGTAGCATTATCAATGTGCAAATGCACCCTACTTATAATGAATGCGTTTTATGGCCGCAGTGGTATAATGTTTCTGCGGCTCTCATTAATAAAGTGCGGAAAAGCCACAAGGCCGCAGCCTAGAATGAACACTGCTATCTATTGAAATGTGTTTGGCGGTCCCTTCCTATTGGTAGGTACAAGGTAGTTGACAAAGATGCTTATGACCTGGTGTAAAGACCTAAGGTCAAGCTAAATGTATGGGAGTGGTGTTCTCCAGGCATGGCATTAGATACATGAAAAACATGAATGCAGGGCTGCAAAACCCCTTTCGTGGATTTCTGTATCCCCCCAAAACCCTTTCATGGATTTCTGTATCGCCGATGTCCAAAATCAGTACATGTATTTTGGTTGTCCAAATCAGTATTCCAATTGCAAAATTCATTATGTACCCTAATTTCTGTTATTATAAACTATAGCATGAAATGAGGTAAAATATCTGCTAGAAAACATTGCATTGACTGATTTTAACCCCTTCCAAGCCACAGTGCATATACGCACCTCAGAATATATGTCCCTTTAGCACCGAGGCGCATATATGCACCCGAGTTTACATTAAAAACAGTTTGAGTTTGTCTGCCATATTCGTATGTAAACACTCATGGTTCTAGTCTCAAATTCCGGTGTGTCAATAACAACAACAACAACAACAACTTACCTTGACATTTTGATGGGTGTCACACTGTCAAAACCATTGCTCGTCAGTGTTTTTACTTTGTGATTTCATTTCCCGTACGCCGGCACAGAAGGTATGAGCCTTGAAGGCGCAACCGGGGGCAAAGGGTGAATGATTGATTTTTACCATATTGTATAAGTATTTGATATGAATGTTTAGGTAAAGATTACGAAAATCTGTACATGTAGAACAAGCAAGACCTAACGATGTCTGGACCTGCGTCGCGTGTAACAGAAATTCCTATGAATATGCACATCTACATATGAAGTTCTTGTTATAAACCAAGTTTCATTGCTCTATATTGAGTAGTTTAAGAGGAGTAGCAAAGACAAGCTATTAGTATAGGAGGCAACAAATCCTCAGTTCAAAGTCTGACAAAGAGGCATAACTGCTATAAAAATTGTAGAATATAATATCCCTGCTAATGAGAAGCACGAAATTTCTAAGTTCAAAGAGTCATAACTACCAGAGATAGATAAATGCATATGTTAGCTACTCACTACTATTATATTGCTATTAGAATTTATACATAATGTTCTCATGTTCAACAGGACAGTCATTCAGGAAGCACATTTAGTGTTTAAAATATAGGAAGCCCACCTCTCTTTAGTTGATAGCAGTATCATAGGCAGGAGGACGTTATGACCAAATTTTTTAATTATTTCTCAATGTTATTATGGGGAAGATAACCCCCCAAACCCTGCGTTTTTTATTTCATAAGGCTGAGGGGGGACGTTCCCGGGGGGGAAAAACTCCGGGGGGTAAAGCCCCCAAACACCCCACCGGGAGTTGCATGTTTATGTTGAGTCGCCCAGGTTAGAAGTAGCAGAGACAAGCTTTTGAACAAGCTATTAGTATAATATGCACACAATTTATAATTTCAAAGAGGCATAACTCCCATAAAAATTTGAGAATCAAAATTCCCTGTCAATATGCACATCTACGTATGATGTTCTTGCTATATACCAAGTTTCATTGCTGTATGTTGAGTCATTTAGGAGGAGTAGCAGAGACAAGCTTTTACTACGGACGGACGAAGTGAGGCGGTTCCTAGACCCGCTCTGCCGTTGGCGACGCAGGTAAAAATCATAGCCCCCTTTAAAGCAATCATTAACACGTAGGACCCTCACCAAAATCCAGTTATTTTATGAGATTTGGCATGTGTTGCCACGCCGGTAAATTCACTCATTGACGCTATAGCAAAGACATCATCTCCATCAGCGATAATACATGATTCTCGGAACCCTGTACTTAAAAAGATTAATGACTATCACACAGATAACAAAACATCATTTTTATAACCAAGATGTGTATTTATAAGTTTCTGTCTTTTTAACAAGAGGGATCATCAGATGCGCTGCTCTTCAGAATCCAAGAATCCTGACCACAAGATGGCTGTGCACGTGAAGCTGACAACTTTGCTGATGCTGATATCAGTGCCAGTCTGGGCCTTTTCTTGTCTAACCTACGTCCACAAAACTGTTGGACAAGAAGTTGCATTACAATGTGTGATCCACATCACAAATCACAAAAAACGTGGAGAAGTGTAAATGTGATACCTTCGCAGAGGCCGACTTTATTGTTGATGCCCGTCTCGTCCACACAGGTGTCACACGTAAACCGGCTGGTGGCCTCATCAAAGCTGCAGATGGCACAGTTCAGGGGGCACTCTAGAACAACAAAACAATGGTGGTTATTGAGCAAACATAGTATCTCTTTGTTGTACATTGTACAGGAAATATATGTTTAGCTCCTTTAGTGCAGAGGACTCCTGTAGGAGCCCACTCTAAATACCCCCTTTAGTGTTGTGGGCTCCTGTAGGAGCCGTATTTCAGGAAAAAAAGTTTGATTTTATCTGCCATATATGCGTATGTAGTCCTATTCTCAAATTCTAGTGTTTCAACAACAACAACAACAACAACAACTTTACCTTGACACTTTGATGTATTTTTAGAAGAAAATAAGCGGCATAGTGTTAATATTTTAATTTTATTTGTGAGAACGAATATTTACCCACCCAACACGCATTCTCTGCTTCAAATTTGAGCCCTGAAATACTCTTATTTGTGTTCGCAAAACCATGGCTTGTCATACATTGCTGGAATCTTCCTGAAATGAACTTTGCGTTGAGACCTCAAACAAATATCAAATTACACTCCTCAAGGTCATATGAAGAAATCAAAGTTTGAACACATTTTTGGTCTGTAATATTGTACGTAAAAACATATTAGTATGAAATATGGATGGTTCACGTTGTGTTTCTTGTGCATCTTTAATAAGACGTAGCTGCAATTAAAATTACTACTGATACTACGACCTTTTATATCGCTTGCGGAAACTGTCAAATGAATCAGCTATTACTCGAAATTGTCAAAATTTAACTTGATGTTGTATGTATATTTACTTATAATATATAATGGTGAAAATCAGAAACTAGACAGTCTCCTGAATGTGTACTGTAAATGTGAAAATGTTCTGATGAAAAACATAAGCGCATAAAATGCGTGGCTGGCATTCAGAGATCTTCAGAGGCATCATAGTAAGTTTCCCTCAGGCTCCCAGAGGGTTAAACCACATGTAGTATCCACGAGAACCTGTCTAATAACCACATAGTACACCCGCGGTCTGGCTTCAAGTGGTCTCAATAGAGTGGTGGTCTCTTAAAACTTACAGCTTAGTGGCAATTCAAAGTGGTCGCTTTAATATGAAGCTGTTATTATAGTGATAGTCTCTTTCAAGAGATGGTCTGTCTTCATTGCATTGCATCATATGGTGAACAAATATACACAACATTTATTTGAATTAATGCATTAACCCTTTCGGTGCCAAATAACAATCTAATCGTATCTTGAAAGCAGCAGATAAACTGGCAAACAACGATCTTATCGTTGTACAGAACGCAGTGGTATATTGCCGACATATGATGATTTCGTTCGCGTGAAATGCAATACATCTGCCATTTGACAGCTAGAACATGCTACAGATAATCACTTCGTTTGCAGCAATAAATGACTGTAATTGACTTCACTGTATGAAACCCGACGATGGTTATTTCCCAATAACCATCGTCATTTAAATAGGTCACAGGTATCGATTTGGCCATAATAATGGATATTATCTAGCCTAATCCACATGGTAAGTCAAAATTGATATCTGTATATCTAAAGTACATATTCAAGCACACGTACGATATTTTTTTTTAAATATTTGTAGTGTGGGAAAACTCAACATAGTCTAAATTAGACAAAGTGCCAGTACAGTACAATGGCGATTTCCAATACTAATCATCATTGCTTTCCAACACCACAAATAGTTTTCTTTACATTTTATTTCTATATACATCCAAAGAAATGTGTAATCAATAGAAAAAGTTCAAAATGTTAATAAAATTTGATTTTAGTTTTCAAATACAACAAATATGCATTGATATACATTTTTTTCAACATTCGTGAATTTCGCAAATCTATTGATTAATAGGTCAGGGGACTTTGGAATCTTTAAATACATATATTACTTCTTCTGGTGAAAGATAGGCAGGGCCGTAACCAGGATTGCAAAACAGAGGAGGCAAAGAAGTTTGGCGAGGGTGCAGGCAATTACCGTAGCAGCGCAGCTGTTCTAGAGTGGATTTGGGGCACCCCCACCCCAATATATCTTTTCTATTAATTAGCCTCTGAGGCTCAGAAATAAAACACAGTTATTGATTAAGAAAGCAAAATATTACATATGTTAAAAATGAAAAAGAGTATGTTTGTCAAGAATGAATACAGATGCTTTTCATATTTTCCAATTTGATTTACGTGACATTTATATAAATTTTGGAGCATACAAAACAAATATGTTAACTCTCAGTTTCATTCAGAGTTTGAGCAAAAACTCAAAAAAAAAACAGAGGAGGCAGTTGCCTTCCCTGCCTCATATGTAGCTACGGCCCTGATAGGTTTCAAAATATAGAAAAAAGAAAGGAGAAATAACATAAAACATCTTACACATTACCAATTTATAACATCGATATGATGTTTTTAATATGATTGCTATATTGGAGAAACAATAATTTATTTGATGAAGAATATACTTTTTTGGAATATACCAATTCAAATTTAACAAATTGTGTAAGGGATCGTTCACAAATTACGCCAGCTAGCGGGGGGCAGCGAAAAAGCTGACGAAAGCTGACAAGGGGGGGGGTTCGCCACAGGCTGACGTCAGCTTTTATCCCAATTTTACTAAAACAGCATTTGAGAAATATACAAAATTCCAGGGAAATAAAAATAAAAAATAAAAACTGTAGACAGCTACAACTGCTACAACTTCTCAGTTAGCAGGGACCATGTAGGTCATGGGGCATGCAAGTTGGAGCAGGTTCGCGGGAATCTCTCTGCCTGCATCGCTGTTGAGGTTGGACCTGTCAAGGTGGATGTGTAATACTACACATAATGTAATACTACACATCCACCTTGACAGGCCCAACCTCAACCGCGACACGGGCACAGAGATTCCCGTGAATCTGCTCCAACTTGCATTACATGACCTACGGTACATAGTCGCGTTAACTGAGATTCAGCAGCCAGTAGCACTGTTGACGCTCATGATACATGAGAAAAACGTCTGCAAGTCAAGTAAAAAAAATGGTTCTGAGAACAAAAATATTTGATCTTGTCTTTATCAGAACCCAGTAGTAGCTTCCTTTAAAGGATCATTTTCTTATTTTTTCATTCACTCTCTGCATGTTTCAATTTAAGTGCATCATGAGCACTGACAAATTGATAAAAATAATCACATGAAAAAAATATACAAAAAAGCAATTTAAAATAATTATTCAGATGACCTGGACAAGCGAATAAAATGCTGACGTCAGCGGCTCGGGGGTCGGGGGTCATCGAAAGCTGACAAAAGCTGACGAGGAGGGGGGGGGGTCAAAATGGTAAAATTTTGGCTGGCGTAATTTGTGAACGATCCCTAATGGGAACGATATCATTTGGTTTATCTTTGTCAATTAGATATTTCTTATAAATGATAAAATTAATTTCACTTAATATATTATTCAAAACTACTTCATTTGCTATGCCAAGTAGTATATCTTGGGAAGTTAAATTTCTTTTTTCTAGACGGCTAAATATATTCCAAATATTTTCTATATGAGGACATCTGATGAGTAAGTGAATTGAATTGTGATCTATGTCCTTACAATATATACAGTATGGGGATTCAGCTTTTCCCACCTAAAAAGATTGGACATAGTGGGTATAGGTTATTATATAACTTACAGTTAAAATCTTTTATCTTTGGATCAAAAAATACATTTCATTTTGTTCAGGTAAAATTGGTCATTAGTAATATCTTCATCAAATAGTGCTGACCATTTATTACAACTCTTATTATCAATTATCTTTTTTGAAATAAGAACCTTATAAAAATCTTTACATTTTCCTTTTTCATTTTGAAATCTATCTTTTCCCTTATTTACATGACTTACACCAGAGTTGTTCAAAAATCTTATTTCTTTGTATGGTTTGAGACAACTCTTTAACATATAAATAGTTCTATAATAACTTTGTTTGTTTCATAACTTCATAAAAATATCATCTTTAATGGTGCCATCAATTTTTAGTACATCTTTAATGTATATATAACCGGATTCTATAAAATATTTATCAAACATACATTGATTGTTGACTTTTGACATTTGACAAAGAATTACCCCATAGTATGTTATTATATAACTCATTTTTTGTCTCGGGTTTTTCCATGTTATTTGATCTGCATAAGTCTATTACTACTTCTTGATAAAACTTTGGAAGTTTTTTAATTATTGGCATGTCAGAGCTACTGTGGAATGACATTTTAGAATACAATTTTGTTAAATATCTAATTATATAATTCTTTGGGATAAATGACCATGTATCACTATTGAGTCTTGGAAACCAAGCAGCATTTAAAGCTAAGAAATGGCTTTCTAAATCTATCGTATTGAAACCTCCATTAGCAAAGCTGTTGATCATAATTCTTCTTTTCATTTTATCTTTAACTCCCCATATAAAACGATAACAACAGAATAAATAATTTTTGGCAGCACAAGTGTTTTAAGAATAATAATTTTTCCCTGTATAGTCAATTTTCTCATTCGCCAACAATCAATTAATTTTTGCATACTTTCTATTTTTTCATCCCAATTCTTTTTGTAGCATTTAGTCATATCATTTTGAACATAAATTCCTAAATAGCGGATAGGTACTTTTGGCCAATTTATTGTAGTAAATCTGGGTATATTATTTTTAAGAGTACCAATTAACAAACCTTCTGTTTTGTCTAAATTCAATGACAGACCGGAAACACTTCCTAAATATTACACTTCTTTGATGTACATTATTGATGTACGAATCGTCTTTAAGAAACAAGCAAGTGTCATCTGCATATTGTGTAATCTTAATGTTCTGACTTGTGTCTTCATCATCTAGACATATCCTTTCAATATTCTTATTTTGCTTGATATAAAGTAACATATATTCAGTGCAAATTATAAACAGTAAAGCTGATAATGGGCACCCTTGACAAATGCCTCGTTGAATGTTTATTTTATTCGAGATAAAGCCATTTATTTTCATGTAACCAGAAGGTTTGTTATATATAATTTTTATCCAATGACAAAAGTCATTATCAAATCCCATCTTTTTGAAACATTTATGGATAAAATTCCACTACAAAGTATCAAAAGCCTTTTGAAAGTCTAAAAACAGTAAGGCTCCTGTTTTATTATTAGCATTTACATACTCAATAGTGTCTAGCAATAATCTTACATTTTGTCCAATATAACGGTTTTTTATATATGATACTTGTTCCATAGATATCAATTTGGTCATGACTTTTTGCAATCTTTTAGATAAAACAAATGCTAAAATTTTATAATCCACATTGGACAAGCTAATAGGACGATAGTTCTTAAATTTCTTTCTATTGTCTTTTTTAAATAACAAAGATATTAATATTTGCCTATGTGAAATAGATATTAGATAATTTTCCATTAATGAATGCATCATTAAAAGAGTTTATCACCATATCTTTCATATCATTCCAAAAGAAAATGTAAAACTCTGAATTTAAACCGTCTAAGCCAGGATACTTAATATCAGATAACATTCTAATCACATTTTCACATTCATTTTCTGAAATAGTTCCTTCACAAATTTCTGCTTCTAATGGATCTAAATATTTATCCATCTTTATACCATCTAAGTAATCATCCATCTTACTTTCATCAATGTTTTTACTTTTGTATAAGTTCCTATAGTAATTTGCACCTTCATCTACAATGTCTTCAGATTTATTTAGTATATTACCTTTAGTATTAAATATACTAGAGATGACGATGTTTGTTTGATGTTTTTTCTCCAGATTGAATAAAAAAAAAATATTTTTGTCGCAACATTCAATATGTTTCATGCGAGCCCGAATGGCATTTGCAATCGCCTCATTTTTATGGTACTCATCTAAAGTTGATCGTACCTCATTCCTTTCCAAATTTAAACTTAGATGATCACTTTGTGATAATTTGGATTCTAAAAGTTTGTCTAGTTCTTCTAGACGTTTTTCACAAACTCTAAATTCATTTTTTCTTTGCTTAGTTATTTTACTTGCAAATTCAATAGAAACTTCCTTTATTCGGAGCTTACAGTAATCCCACAGTAATCTAGGATTAACTGGTGGCATTTCTATTTTATCATCGTCTATAGTACTTTCAGGGCGTCAAGTGAACAAAGGAGTTTAGAAAATAGGAAAATAGGAATTTTAACAGTCAAAAAATAGGAAAAAAATAGGAATTTTACTTGAAAAATATACATAAAATAGGAATATTTTTTTCAAAAAGATGGTTTCCCAATCCTCGTTCAGCCATCCCGGTCCACCACAGAAAACAAAGAAAAACAAAATGTACACTATATGCTGACGAAATATATAATTACAATGAATGTAAATGAATAAATGTGTTCTTTTGACTGCAATTACTAGTATACATAAAATTACTTGTCTTCTTATGATTTTTATTCAAAGACTTGAAATAATACTGAACATATATGAAATCAGTTACTATTATACATAAAACTACTTGTCTTTTTATAATTTTTTTCAAAGTCTTTAAATAATACTGAAAATTAACATAACCCTGAATGATAATGTTCATATATATATCTATTTTTTTTATTCGGCTTTTTTCGCCTTCTTTGCAGGTGTGGCATCAGATTTTTTGTCACTAGATTTCTTTTTTGAGGTAGCTGACTGCTGTTGGGGTATGGCTTTGTCCAACAACTTGTGAGTTTTGTTCTCCAATGATCTCTGTTTACTTCTTATTTTGTCTAGATGCTGCAGGGCTTGTGCCCTTTTAGTTTTGGCAGTATCCAGCTTCATGGTAGCCACATTCACACGTTGTTTGTTTACAGTCGTGCCAGAGAGAGCATCATGCAATTTTGTGGTTGCGTCATTCAGTAATTCATCTGCAGCGTCTAATTCTGCCCTTGTATTGCTGATGACTCCTTCTGAGCGAGATCTTCTTCACTCTCAGCTAGTGTCTTTTCAGTTTCACGCAGTTTTGTCATTTCTCTCGCCATGCGATCTGATTCCTCTCTTTCTTTTGGCAATGAAATCACACTGCCTCTTTGACTAAGCGGAAATCAACGATTGTAGTTTCAACCATAGATGCTCTTTCTTTGGTAACAACTCGTGCATTGATTGAAAGACTTCTCTCTGATTCTGCATTAGTTTGAGCCAAGACAAACCCACCTTTCACTACCAGTTGAAGAAATTGGTAACGACTCTTTCCGTCCATAGAGATCAGCTGGAAAACTGCATTCCAGTATTCTACTATGTCTTTGATTCCTTGCAGTTAGTTAACATCAACATTATACATCTGCTTGGTAGAGTTTCCATTCATCTTGAAGAATAGATGCATCCAGCTGAGGCTGAAGCTTTCAAGCTAAATTCTGAATTATTTCTATACTTCTCTCTCACACACGTCTTTTTAGCAAGCATATTTCTACCAACGAGCTCGCTGCTTGGGATGATGGTATCATTCTGGTCTCACAACCTTGGGGTCGTGAGTTCGAGTCCCACCAGGGCCACTTGATATGGTTAAATGGAAGCTTAGGGTTGTAAAACCTGTCTTCAGCTATATCTATCGTTGGTAGAAATATGCTTGCTAAAAAGACGTGTATGAGAGAGAAGTATAGAAATATATCTGCAAGCACTGAGAAACACATATATAACATTCTGAATTGATGCTACAGTTGATCGTTTGGTTCTTTTTGCAGGATTCAGACAGCCTAGATCTCTCAACAGAGTGTTGTTTAGGGGGAGCCTTGTTTGCATGTGAGAGACTATAGCAGCATAGAATGAACGCATTCCTAAAACAAGTAGTCGTCAGGAACGCCGTAAATCTCCCCTTCCCCGATCAGGCCATTTCCCCGATCAGGCCATTTTTGAAAAGTAGGCCAAAGTACTCAAATATCAAATAACTTGAGGAGAGTGACATAGTCATACAAAATGTCAAGTTTGGTGATGATAGGTAATAAAGTCTTCCCAGGAGACAGATAAACACAAATTTGTAATAATTTGTTTTTAAAACACATGGTAATTTCATCAAAAGTAGGCCAAAGTACACCAAAATCTAATCAGCTCTGGAGAGTGGTAGAACGAAGCTAAATATGAAATTTGGTGACCATAGGTCAAATACTTCTCCCTGTAGAGTGGTAACAAGGTTTATTGTGTAACGCTCGTAAGTTCAAAAGTAGGCCAAAGTACATCAATATCAAACCACGTGAGGAGAATGATATGGACATACCAAATGTCAAGTTTCATGATGATAAGTCATGAACTGTTCCCGGAAGACAGATAAACACAATTACATAATTATTCATTATTAAAACACATCGTAACTTCATCAAAAGTAGGCCAAAGTACACCAAAATCTAATCAGCTCTGGAGAGTAGTACAACAAAGCTAAATGTGAAGGTTGGTGACCATAGGTCAAATACTTCTCCCTGTAGACTGTTAACAAGGTTTATTACGTAACGCTTGTAAGTTCGTCAAAAGTAGGCCAAAGTACAAACAATTTTTTTTGAGAGATACTTTTTTCCTCAAACAAGACATATTCAATTTGCAAATCAATAGCTCCAGTAGTCTTTGAGTTACCAGCCTGTTTATTTCGGGCGGACGCACGGACGGACAGAAGCAAAGCAAGAAATCCCCCTTCGGACTTCGTCCGGGGAGATTTAACTGACTTTTGTTTGTCAGTCTTCAGTTCACAAAGAGCTTTTCGAGTTTCATCCCCAATGTTCAGTTCAGTGTCAGAAAGTTGATGCTTGATATCATTGCACTGTATGTCAGCAAGCTCATTGCCATATTTGGCTTCAAGCAGATTTGTTTTCATGAACCTGCGCATAACCATCAGAAGGCTTTGGCACATGCTGTCATACACAATATGTATTGTAGGGCCACTCTATTGAAAGAGTGTGAGGAATCCTTCAAATACAGGAATTGTGTTATTCAGGAATTTAAGGTTGATCCTTGTGCTGCCTCTCTTCACTCCAGTTAACATTGCAGCTGCTCTTTTGAAGTTGATACTTTTTGGTGTTTTTTTCTCATCTTTAGCAAGGAGTGTGATGAACTCACAAATGGCAACCCATTGTTCAAAAATGCATAAACAGCAGGTCCAATGCTAAGCCAGCGAACTTCAGTGTGTTGTTGGAATGTGTGCATTTCAACATCAAGAGATAACTGAAGTTCCGTGTAGTCCTCTCTTCTTGCTGCACTGTACTTGAAAACACTATGGAGATCCAAGCAAAATTGGTCAATATCTTTGCCATATTTTTCCAGGCCTTTGCCGAATGCATTGAGATTATATGCGATTCTTTCATTGCATATTGTCTTGTATGTTTATTATAAATATTTTATATAATTAAGAAACACAAAACAACAGTAAAATATATTTTATTTCATCTCCTTGCCAGTGCTGTTTGGATCTGAGAAAAAGCGTCATTTTTTTGCATGATCGGCAAAAAAACCAGAAAAAAAATATATTATCACCCAAAAATAGGAAATAATAGGAATTATCTTGGGAAAAAAGGAATAAATAGGAAATAGTTCTAAAAAATAGGAAAAAATAGGAACTTGACGCCCTGTACTTTTTATAAGATTTATGTAATCGCTATTTTCTAAAAGACTAGTATTCAGCTTCCAATAACCATTGCCTAGCCTTGTTTCAGTATGTAACTTCAAAATCACTGCCTTATGATCAGGACATTTGGGTGGTGTTAATATATATACTTTTTTAGTTCTATTGAGTAGATAGGGCGATACTAAAATATAGTCAATTCTGCTTTTGATTGAGCCTGTACGATATGCTATCAACTGCCGACAATTTGTTATTGCTGCCTGCGAGTCTGTTAAAGTTACATTCAATGACGATGGTTATTTATAACTGTGACGATTGTTACTGTGTTTATATTTCTAACAATGACGATGGTTATTAAACAGGTCTATCATGTAATATAATGGTCTACTGCGGATATACATGTGCTTGAAAAGTTTGTTTCTACAGCCTGTAGTACAGGTTGTTTCATCACATACCTTGTAATGGGAAAATGTTACTGCTGTGGATTGTTGTAGTACTTGTGTGCGACTGTTGTGGCCAGATTGTTATAGTACTTGTGTGCAAATATTATCAGTAAAATATATTACAGAAACGCCAAAAAAACACATTAAACATCGCACGCCGAAATAATTAAACCATGACACTTGTCCCAATGTCGGAAAAAAAAGGTTTTGGACACATTAGAAGCCTTATAACAAGGCATTACAAATTACAGCATGAGGTTTCTGTTTGATTATGCAATTGGCTTAAATAATTAATATGACACTTGTCCCAGTAGCCATCGTCCCCAAAAAAAGTAACCATCGTCCCAAGAAAACAGCACTTCACAATAACCATCGTCGTTTTGGATTTCTTTTATACTGAAATACCCGAATTTTAATGCGTCTACGGCTAAGACAAGGTCGACACGCGTAGCATACTTGATGTACTACCTGTGTAACACTTGTCTTTAAAGGTAGAGTTCAATATGACAGAATTATTCAACCTTAAAGTCACGAGTCGAGATGACAAAGGTTACTAAATGACGATGGTTATTGGGAAATAACCATCATCGGGTTTCATACAGTTGACTTGACATGTAGCTAACTATTTGCAAGGGCACGAATAGGGAGCAAAATCATACTTGTCCATAGGGCGGGTATCTTGAAAAATATACCCGGCCTAGCAAAGATTTACATGTCCAAAGCAACAAACTCCAAGTAAATTCAATTGAAACTGATGTCTCGGGCGACTGAGAACACTCGTGCATAGGATTTTTTTTTTAACACTTGTCCAGGACAAGTAACTAAAAAAAAAATACCCGGCCCTGACAACACAAATACCCGTCTCTCGGACAATAGGACGAGTGTTTATCCGTGGCCCTGATTTGTATAAGTAATTGGGGAACACTTGGCTGTAATTTTTGTCTGTTGATGATGGGTAATAACCTCACATAATGATTTATTACGCAAACCATGATTAAAATGCAACAATTCTAATATTATCTGTTTTCAGCTGTTACGTGGACAAATGTTTAGGCTCATTTTTTGATAAGGTGACATTGTAATATTTAAAAAAATATATCACCATGGAGAGATTATCCTAAGGATTATCATAGTATAAATCATATTATAAAGATTGATTAATCTTCCACATCACACCGATTAAGTGCTTCCAAGGAAATTTTCTTTTTGTGAAACACACTGCAAAAAACGTGTACATAATGACCTCCTGACACCATTGGTTATTTTAGAAACTAAAATGTTATATTGAATATTTTTATGCAACACAGGATGCAAAATAGATTTTATTTCAAGTAAGTTTTTAATTTGTTCAAATAGAGTAATTCTAAGGGATTTTATGACAGTTTGAAGTGATACCTGTGAAGTTTTTGAATGAAATGTTTGAACACGCAAAACATTTTATGCTCCAGCTAATTTTTGTTGGCAATTTAGTAGGAGAATTGTGTTGGCAAATGAGAGTAAATAAGAGTCTGGCAGTGAAAAGGTTAATATCAATACTTTTTGTCAAGTATATGTGATAGGCTTTTTTTTGTCATTTGACAATTTCTGGTAGTAAGGCTTGATGGTGCGCTAAATATAAAAATAGGTTTCCCTTTTCTATAATAAAAAAAATGTTTTTGATACACTATTCGCTCTCTCTGTATAGCATAATTAAACACAATACAACTGAAAATTTTGACTTTCATCACACACGAAAGGTGGCTACTTACTGAGACAGGAGTCACTGGCACCATCAGCAGAGTTGGGGGTGCTAGGGGTGTAGCCGGCAGCACAGCCGTCGTTATCACACTTGTTTGTTGCCACCTCACATTTGTCACAATTGTCGGGACACTCTAAAATCACATAGGAAATGTGAACACTGCACTGACATTATTAGAAAATGAAGACACCATCATGCATAATTCTTTGGGAAGGGGCATGTAGTCAACATATATATTGCAGATCTTCCCATGTTGCAGCTATCTTTTGACTTCATGTACAATGTCTTCCGGAGTACAAAGATGTGAATCTTTCAATGCGGAAAATCTTAATCCCTCCCTTGAAAAATCTTTACTTCAGAGCAAAACTCATAATAAAAAATGAGAAAAATCTTAATAAAATCTTTAAGTTTTACAGTTTAGTAACTACTTGAAGCGCCAATAAGAATATGATAATGTTAATTTGAATACTATTTTGTGTACTAAAATTACAAAGTATATGATGCTTCATCGTGCATTTCACGGCTTTCCCATTCACACAGCCTTCAACGCCATGTTCATTGTATAAAGTAATAAGCCCGAATAGATAAGGATGATTATGCTTGTATACTTATCAATAGAAATAGCATGTGTGTCTATGATTGTCATCTTGACTCACCTCTCATTTCACAAAGAATAATCATTCTGCCACTGTGGCATCTATACTCGTCTATACCTACACCTTGTTGCAACACTCCACCCCAAATATGCCACTGTACAAATAAGTACTGCTTCTTGAACATCTTTGACTTAAGTCTTAGTCTTAAGACTGACACGATTAGTAATAGTACAGTTTTACAGTTTCATAAGACTTGTCATTTAAGCCCCTTTCACAATTGTATTGCAAGATGTTAGCAACCGCTTGGTGATCACGTTTGCATATGTTGCAAGAGTAAATTGCATAACTCGTATGTGCATTCTCTTCTGTTGTATGCAAAATTACGATCGCAAGTGAATTTTGGACATGTACAAAATTCAGTTTGGGTTGTAGTGCCCCATCTATTGATTTTTTTATGTTTGGCTTGCACGACCGTTGGTACGTGCGTTGCACAATATAGAAGCTTGTGTGACCATGAGACTATTTATTGCTCAACTATCGTACGGCCTTGGGTGTGTGTTGCACAACCGTTTTATGCACTTGCATGACATAGCCCAAGATGTACATATAAACCGGTATGGTCAGGGATATTCATTCATTGTCTAGAAGCTGAGGTAATGGCCAGTGTTGAGCAAGCCGTTCCTCATCATATGGGGATTTGCTATTTCTTCAAATACAACAACTGCTTTCTTTTCAGATTTGGTCTTGTTCTTGACATTTTTTGTATTCCTTTCACTGGCATCTTCACAAAGCTTCATGAACAAGTCTTGTGAACAAATGAAGTACGGCACTTTTTATACTCGGTAATGTTGATAATGATAGTTAGTGAGACCTAGCGATTGGACATACACCGGTGCACAATTAATCGCTTTATTGCACGACCAACTGCCTTGCCATCTAAGTATTGGATTTGATAAAAATTCAATCACCTGCGTGTTGCCATACGTTGCACAATGCTGTATTGGCAAGTAGTGACTTTTATAAAACACGGGCAACTGTCTCGTGCACCAGACGCAAACAGGTGCACACCACTAAACTGTGCTGTGCGGCTATTGTCCGTCCTCCCTTTTTATAGTGCAATAATTTTGGCGACCACCTCTTGAATACACATAGTCGTACGATTTTTTGGTCGCAAGTAGATGTGATCAATTGTCAAAGGGGTTTTATGACACTTATGGCCTTGTAATGTGGGCATCCTAATAATATGGCATATGGTGTTCCATGCCAATAAGTCCTGCCTTATTTGACTCAAGCCTGTCTGTGGCAAGAACGATGATTGGGAATCTACTCCAGACTTGAACTGTACGAGGAAAGAATGACATCTCGATGATCTCGTAGTACTTTTACTTTGCGAGTAGGGTAATGTAACCAGAATTCGGCCCTCTCAGAAATCGGCCCTGTAGTGAAAAATACAATTGCTTTTTATTCAAATAATGTGGGGTTTTGCAGTAAATTGGATTATAATCTGTGAACAACAGTCCTTCAAAATGATCATAATATATTTTCATAAAGACTTTTACTTAAGGCCACAACACTACAATTATACGGATTATGTAAGTAAGGTCTGTGTCATGCAGAGCTAAAATTGCCTTCCAGATTTAGACCTTTTAAGTTACAGTTCATGACCTTCCTACAATCTACAAAAATTTATGATTTCTAAATATTTTGTTCTGTATCAATGTGCATGATCAGACCTACTTATTTTTTGTGAAGGTTTCAAACATAATCAATTCAGCCCTTGTAAGTTATAGTTTATGGCCTTCGTACAATGTACTAAAATCTATTTGATTTCTAAATATTTTGTTCTGTATTAATGCGGATGATCAGTTTTACTTATTTTTTGTGAAGGTTTCAAACATAATCAATTCAGCCCTTGTAAGTTATAGTTTATGACCTTACAATCTACTAAAATCTATTTGATTTCTAAATATTTTGTTCTGTATCAATGAGGATGATCAGTTTTACTTATTTTTTGTGAAGGTTTCAAACATAATCATGAGGTTCTAGTCAAAAAATATAGAGGCTGATTACTGAAACGTGGGGGGCCGAAATCTGAAATCATATCTAAAACCATTTTTGTCAATAAATGTGTTTTCTTTTTAAAATAACATTTGCCAATATACCGGGTAACTATCTACAGGTCGTGCTGTAAGTTTGATACATACAAGAGGATTTCACCAAGTTTGTTTGCATTTGGTTTCTATGATATAATTTCAGTTTTCAGCCCTTAAAGGTTATGCTCAGTGGCCAATCAAATATGCTTGTAAAAAGAATCAATGTGATGT
>CM032663.1:15891626-15938674 GCA_019095985.1 Streblospio benedicti
TCACAAGCTATTACCTCCATGATCTCTCGAGAATTCAAGGGGAGATGATGTGTTTGGGACCACTGATAGTGGCACTACAGAAAGTTTGAGGTATTGAAGGTATGTGTTAAAATATGTGTATCCGCTAATGTGAATGTGGTTTATGGGAGTATAGTCTCTTGAAGGATATGTTATGAGGTAAAAAGCAATCTTATAATGTCTCCACTTAGATCAGATGTTGACAACGACGTCGACAAAGAATGAACATTATGGCGGGGTGGCACATGCGCAGAGGTAGTTTCCGTGTGTACACAGGTTTATTTGTCGAAGGTCTAAGACGACAAGCATAAAGCAATAGTATTCAGAGGTGAGTAGTTTTACTTATTAAAACTTACATTACAATTAAATGTTAACAACTTGACTATTAAGTTGTTGTTTATTCTCACTATTAGTACTTGACTATGTAGTTTTTGTTTTGTCTTGTGTGTTTGTTCCCTGTGTGTGTGCGTTGAATCATTACCTTACTTCCAAGTATAATCCAGTTAATCATATTTCTGTATGCATATTCTGTGGAAGAATTATAATATGTGTAATATTTTAATATGGGTATGAGCAATACAGATGTGTTATTGGTGTTTTTAATAGGTATCGGTGTGTCAAGTGTATTATTTCCTTCTATCATCCCATTAATTGCTTTCTCAATCTTGCTCTGATGTTTATAATATTTTTGACTTTAATTTTGTCAGGGGATGTTTAGGTCAATCCTGGCCCTATGAAATTTAAATCTCTAAATGTATGTCACATTGATATAAGAAGTCTATCAAGATCTAAGTTATTGGCTATAAAAACCTCTGTGGCTGAATATTTTGATATTATAACTCTGTCGGAGACTCATCTGCATCAGGGTGTCCCAAATGCTTTATTCAAAATTGAAGGCTTTCATGAAATTATAAGGAAGGATAGACACCCAACAAGATGGTGGAGGTGGTGTTGCACTATATATTAAAAATTCTATTCCATTCAAGAGACTGTTTCAATTTGAAACTCAGGACCTTGAAGCCTTATGGGTTCAGATTAATACATTAGGAGGTAAAATAATAATTTGCTCTTGTTACAGAGCTCCTGACAATAATACATTTTGGTCAGATATGTCCAAATGCCCTTTGATGATGTCAAACAATATCAACTACAAAATTTGTTCATACTTGGTGATCTGAATGGTGATCCTAACACATATAATCATGGATTAACTTTTATGTATTCTTTTGTGACATTTTAGCTTGCTCAGATGGTGTAAATAATTGCCTGTCCTGCACTAGCAACACTGTGTGTACCCTGTGTAGTTCTGAGTTTGAATTGTTGGCTGATGGATCTGCTTGCGAAAGTAAGTTAGTAGAGCCTTTATATTCTTAACAGTCTTGCCAGTAAAATCAATACATGCAATACAGATGTATTCCCCTTGTCTGACCTTGACAAATCACCTGAATCGTCTTTTCTTGTTTGAACCTGTAATAAATGCTGACTTAGTGAAAGCTGTAAAACAGATTAAGAAAAATACTCCTGGATATGATGATCTTTCTGGAAACACGCTTAAATGTACTTTACCCTATATATATCTGTACCACTACTTCACATAATCAAATTGTCATATTTTGTCAAAAGTTCCCCAAATTTGCAAAAAAAATCTAGGAAGGGTTTTTAGAAAGATGGGTGTACAAAAGCTTCAAAATTCTTACATAATTAATTATATATAAATTCTATATAATTACCTTTTTTAAAAAACTGTGTGAGGTGAATAATAAATGATGCTTACCACCAACCCAGTGTAAGGAATGCCATGCGGGATACTATTGGGATAGTACCACCTTGCAACAGTGAGTACTGCTGTCTGCTAAGGGCCCTACATGGGGTCAAAAAAGTGTAGTGTACCAGTGTCCCTTTTAAGATGTCAAAAAAGGTCCTGTATCACTTTTTAATATGATGTCCATCTTGAAGAATTGTGAGTGTGTCTTTCAGATAAGTATTTTCACCGTGTCACTATTACAGATAAGTATTTTCAAATAATGGCTGTGTCACTGTCACTTTTAACCCATTCAGGACCTTTTGCTACATAAGACATCAATGATACTTTGAGTGAAATTCACTTTGTAAAAGTTCAATGCCACAACTATTGCCAGGTGCAAGGAAAGTGTAATCATGGTATCATTTATTACTGCCTTGGAAAGGGGCTGTAAAAAATGAAACCATATATGGAAAAGCCTATTTTCAAATACCGCCTTCCCACATTCAAATGCATTTGATGCGCCCCTGGACTGAAATGAATGATTGAATATTATTAATTGGGGCCTACCAGTCCTGTCTACCCACTCCACGAAAATAAAAATCAAGTTGAGTGTTTGAGCCAATAAGCCCCCACACCCACTTCCTTTAGGGACGATTCACAAATGACGCCGCCTGATTTTTGGCCTTTTTGCCCCTCTTCCTCCCCCACCCCACCCCCTACCCCGACTGTGTTCCATCTTCAAAGATGTGTGTATTTAGAAAAGATTTTCTGATATTCAATTTTGTTTATTCTATTTTAAATTAAGGCTCATTATATCTATGCTAAATTTGATCTAATATTGATGATTTTCTTCTTCTATTCTGGCGCCCAATATAGTTAAACTGTTTGGAGGCCTACAGAATTTGCAACATGTGGAAATGTCGCAGCAGGCTACTATGGTGACTTTAACCATCCTGTAATGGTAGTGTCCTATGATTTTTAAACTCATTAATTCTTTCATTCTTTATGATATTTCTCAAATCATAGGCATTGTACTTTAGGTTTTTGTTTCTAAAGTTTTGTATCTCGAACCTGTCATTTTTACTTCCATAGCTGACAGTGATATTTAAATACTGGTCAATGTCAGTTTTCTGTTAAGATTCACAATAGTTGTTAGTTATTTGCAGCAATATATAATTTAAGCAAGGGTTTTTTAAAAATGGATCCATTTAGTACAGGCCTGTGAAAATATGGTGACCCTGGCCTTGAAAAGATTTGAAAAGAATCCTTGGATTTTGTGCATTAGTTTTGCATATGAACCATATTTAATGTATGGTATCATTTATTTCTGCCTTAGTTAATGGATAAATGGATTAACCATTTATGTATTCTTTGTGACATTTTCCCACATTCAAATGCTATTTAGTACCGCCCTGGACTAGCAACACTGAATGTACCCTGAATATTCTTAATTCCTTTGTTGGCACATGGTTCCCACTCCCTTCAGGTCGGGAATAGTAAGGGCCTTTCGAAAATTCTTAACAGGGACCCAGTAAAAATCAATGACATGCAATACAGATGTATTCCCATTGTAACAAGACCTTGACAAAATATCCTGAATCTTTTTTTCTTGGCTTTCTTGTTTTCTAATAAATGCGTAATAAAAAATACGCACATATCGTCTGCCAAATCGAAAAGTACTCCTGGATATGAAATCTCCCTGGACGGACGCTTCAGGGAGTAACACCCCTGCTCCATATATATGCTGTCCACTACTATGTATGTATGTCTGTTTGTCCAAATGCTTAAAAATTATGCGAAACACCATGAGCTATTTTTTGAAAATGGGTGTAAAAATGTTTCCAAAATTTTACATAATTAATTGTCTCAAATTTTTTATATACTTTACCTTTTTTAAAAACTTATGAGGTATATGTTCAAATAGGTCTTGTTACCACACTTTAGGGAGAAAATTTGGCCGCTTGTCGCCCAAACTGTCATTGCCAACCGATGTACTATCGGTATACTCTCAGACCTGATTAGATTTTGGTGTACTTTGGCCTACTTTTGTAAGATTGCCAGTGTGTTTTAAAAAAAATCAGGTCCTGTAATTTTGTTTATCTGTCTCCTGGGAACGGTTTGTGACTTATCATCACCAAACTTGACAGATAAGTATTTCAATATATCACTCTTAACCCATTTCAGGACCTTTTACTTTGGCCTACATTTTTGAACTTTGAGTGAAATTCACTTTGTAAACACTCTACAGGGAAAACTATTACCAGCTATGGTCACCAAACTGTATATTTATGGTATCATTTATTACTCTCTTGATCTGAAAAGATTTTGTAAAACTTTGAAACCATATATGAAGTTACCAAATTTGATTCCCACATTAATTGTGTTTTATTTGTCTCCTGGGAACAGTTTATGATTTAATAAACTTGACATTTGGTATGTCTATATCACTCTCCTCACATGATTTGATATTGGTGTACTTTGGCCTACTTTTGAACCCTCCGAGGGGACAGGTAAAAAACCTTGTTAACACTCGACAGGGAGAAATAAACTCCTATGATAACAAGGTTCATATTTAGCTTCGTTATCACCACTCTCTAGAGCTGATCAGATTTTTGGTGTACTTTGGCCTACTAAAAAATGAACCTTTTTATGTGTTTTAAAAACAAATTATTACGTAATTGTGTTTTATCTGTCAGGGGAATGGGAACAGTTTATGACTTATCATCACCAAACTTGGATGTTTGGTCCATGTCCATATCCTCTGAACACCTCAGCGTGATTTTTGAAATTGGTGTAATTTGGTTTACTTTTGAACTTCATTATGTCTCAAAATTTTTTGTTAACACTCTACAGGGAGAAGTATTGACCTATGGTACAAAATATCTTGCTTGTACCACTCTCCAGAGCTGATGAGATTTTGGTGTATGTAACAAACTTCATGCAACAATTTGGTGTACTGGCCACGTGGTGAGACCTGATTAGATTTTGGTGTGTTTTGGTACTTCACCATATACTTCAATGTGTTTTTTAAAAAATAGATTTTAAGTCATTTGTTTATCGTTTTTGAGTGGGAAATGTCTGACTTATCATCACCAAACGTAACATTTTGGAAAGTCTATATCACTCTCTGAATGCATTTTCTAAGAAATACATTCAACTTTTGAACAATGACATTTTTTAATAAACCTTGTTAACACTAACAAAATAAAAGATATTTATATAAACCAAATGTATTATTTACTCTCTCCAAGCTGATTAATTTTTTATTTGAATGTACTTTTAGATACCATGACAATTCAAGGGAAGGTTAACATGAATGGTGTGCTCACCAAACTTGCAGGATTTTATATCACTATAAATGGCAGTGCTGTAACAACAAACTGTTAAACTGTGTTAACACTGACAAATGATTCTATAGTCACCAAACTTCCTGTTGTGTGTTTGTGGTCAGTGGCCTATGCTTCAATGTTTTGAAACAAATTATTAGGTAATTGTGTTTACTGTTGACTTATCATCACCAAACTTGACTTTATTCACTCTCCTCCGGTTTTTATTAGAAAAAACCAGTTTGAATAAATGGTCACCAAACTTCATATCTAACCGTTGTACCCTTTCTCTCCAGAGCTGATGAGATTTTGGTGTACTTTGGCCTACTTTTGATCAAATTACCATGTGGTTTTTTTAAAACAAATTATTTCGAATTTGTGTTTATCTGTCTCTGGGAAGACTTTATTACCTATCATCACCAAAACTTGACATTTTGTATGACTATGTCACTCTCCTCACGTGATTTGATATTTGAGTACTTTGGCCTACTTTTCAAAAATGGCCTGATCGGGGAAATGGCCTGATCGGGGAAGGGGAGATTTACGGCGTTCCCGACGACTACTCGTTATATACTGCTGACGAGTTGAGTCACACTAGTCTACAATATTGATCCCCGCTGATCACACAGCAGCAATATTATAAACAAAGCCCTGCAGCAGATATAAGCCGGCTATTTTTAGACTAGCAGCAATATTGATCCGGCTTGCATGCGTATTTACATTTTCAGATTCAGATATTTATTTATAATAACATTGTACATTGTAGGAATTGACCACTCGATTGTCGTGTCAATCGCAAAATTGAGCCTGCTGACGTCTGATTTACCCGAACGAAGTGAGGGTAAATCAAGCCTGCACGTCACCAGGCGAGTGAGGGGATGCCCAGGCTCATGATCAATCATTCTATCATGACTAAACTCCATTTTCAAGATGTTATTTTTAAAATAAATCATATCATAACATTCAACATTCAAGTTGTTTTGACGAGGAACGTCAATTCCTGCAGTTTTGAGCGCGGAGGAGTTAGTCTAATCTGTTGTACTCCGCACAGCATTAACACGCCTTCATGGCCTTTACTACGTCAGCGGCTGTATTGATATTGTGAGGAGGTTAGACTAGCGCTGTGGTTTTTTTTCGCAGCGTTCATTCCATCGCATAATTTAGCAAGGAGATTGACCAATCAGCGTGGGTTATTGGCGGTGATTTTTGCACGGAATGATAGAATGTAGTATTACATTAAATAGATAAAATCATTGACATGATTAAATTGATAGGGGTGAAAATGAAGGTATAGACGGTCTAGATCTACCACATATCAATTTATTAGCCACATAAGTGTTTAGATTATTATTTATAATTTTTATTATACTTTTATAGATTAAAAAGACAAGAAAAATAATTTATTTCAAATTAGAAAAATAATGCATCCAAATCATGTGTGTATAGCATTGATATAATAAACTGTACTAGCTATTTGATTAATTATTGCCAATGACACTATCCTGGCACCAGATTTATTTTGCTACCTTTTGGTGAATCATTTTCAATAACATTCAAAATGTAGGAATTGGTCATACATGTCTAATATGCCTTTAACAGCAGTGTGTGATGATGTGTGATGATGTATTTTATTTAATGGTATCATAATATTAGATAGAATGCTATGAATAAAATTGTTTTTCTCTTATATTTCAAAATAAATGGTAATTGTAGCACAGAGGTGCTTTTTGCAAAATTATCGATAAACAAAGCAGTGCCCCCTTCGGCTACTAATCAGGGTCCACTGTTTTTCCAGAGCTGTGGGCCCTGAGCCCCAATTTTCAAAATTCCTGGAGTGAACACTGCAATGGCTGTCAGGTGAAAAGTCATGGCAAAGTTAAATAATTTTGTAAATAATTGATTTTCATGGATATAATATGCTAACAACACAAATTCACACACCGGATGCTACATAAACCAATTGTTTGACGATCTACTGAAAGACAGTTCAACCGGTACTGTGTATGATCCGATATTCCATGTTGAAGTGTGCAAACTCATTCACGTCGATATTGTTTTTCACCTCGGAATATATGAAATAAAAAGTTGTGAGACTGCTACATATCAGATTCCCTCAAATGTAAATCTTGCCATATATTTTTTTGTTCTCTACGTGCGTTTTTAATAGCCACAAGCAATAATATTATCGTACGATGACAGGAAGTGATAAAACTAGACTTCTTAAAATGACAGCTCCGTGCAGTCATTTCGAATCGAGGGACTGACCAGCTTGAAGTTTAAAAAATATTCTTCGCATATTAGACCATAATTTCGTTACCAGTTGCTGAAAATAAGAATGCCAATTCGATTCTGAACACATGTGTAAAATTTTATAAAGAAATGACTATTTACGGAGGATCCAGAAAAGTTATTGTCTTCAACCTAAAACTGTCAAATCGGACTATTTGTGGTTGTGAAATCGTGAGACTATGAGTTAAAAGCAGGTATATAGAAGTGTCACTCTTTTGTTTTGACTACTATTAAATAAACACCAGAAAGTCGTACACAGTGTTAGCGTGGGACCAAGTGAATAAGGAATTGGACTCGTGACCAGCAGGCCATGAGTCCGATTCCTGCATTTGGAAGCAATGAAGGTAATTTTTCACAAGCTATGGAATCACACACTCACGCACCACTTGGATTACTGCATCATTAAATGGACATACATAAGGAATGTAGGAATGACATTTTTTTGCCTAATCTACATTAGTTCCTGTGATTAGAACTGATTATAATACATTATGACATCACACATTACAAATAGATGAATGATAAATATTAACACACAGCACTGGGGAATCTGGTCGGGGGAAAAGGTCAGTGAAAAGTCAGGGAATTTTGTTATCTGGGGAAAGTGGGAACCATGCTACCAGTCCTGTCTACCCACTCCACGAGAAAATAAAAATCAAGTTGAGTGTTTGAGCCAATAAGCCCCCACACCCACTTCCTTTAGGGATCGTTCACAAATGACGTCACCTGATTTTTGGCCTTTTTTTGCCCCTCTTCCTCCCCCCCCCCCCCCCACCCCCAACCATTTACAGAGAAAAATTTTCAGTCCATGCTTACCTCCATGTTAGCTGTCAATTTCGTCATCGGAAACGCTTGTGATTGGCTGAAACAGGAGCCTTGCCCCAGCATGCGTGTTTTGCAATGCTGCTATGCTTGTTAAACGCTGTTGGCAGAGGCTACAGCCTCAGAAATGGGCGTAAACACACGAAATATAATGAAGGAATAAATTATTTTTGTGAGGTCAGGGTTTACCGCATGCTAATGAGATGTTTACAAACAGATAGGAAAAATTTTCGCCGGATCTTTTGACATAAAAGCCGATGGGGGTTTCTGACGACAAATAATTAGATTTAGTGGTCAAAGTTGAGTACCGAAAACTGGTATTTCATCTCTAAGTATGTCTTCTTTAAAGAAAATATATTATTTGCTATAGAATTGGTTTATATCGTAATAAGGTGATAGCTAATGAATGGAGTAGGCGATTTTGAGTCACCACGTGGTCTTGTACGATGCATGTTGCCAACACTTTGATAGATACGAGGGTTTGAAAAACGTATGTTTTAGGTTTATTTTAAGGCATGCATTAAGGCATAAATGCCTTCCCGACCGGCAAAGGGTTAAATCAGGGAAAAATCAGGGAATTTTGTTCCTGACTGTCCTGGTAAGTTCACAACATGTAGATACTAGGTCTGAATTTTAACCATGATTCCGAACCTTCTTACGGAATCCACCCAGTAAAACTAGTGCCACATTACTTGCTTCTTTAGCAAAATCAATGTCACAGTGCTGGGGTGACGGAATCAAGCATATTCCGAAATTTGGGGGAAATAACAAAATATTTGAAAAACTACTTTTTTTAATGAAACCTAGACAGGCACATGCCATGACACCTGCAAGTGTACATTTGGTTTGATTATTTCTTTGAACGGCGCATCTGGTGCACAAATAAGTTGCTATTTCTCCATTCCCAGTGTATTACTGTATACTAATCGACATGGAATGTGCAAATAAGTTCACCGGCATATGATAAATGCACGTTTCTGTAGAAATAGCATGCTCTGGGACAAAATGCTGACAGGCTCTCTGATAACCAGGTAGCCCCTAGATTGGCTTGCGCTTCAATCCACCAAGTGATGTGTTCAGGAAAGTTAAAAATGTTCTAAAATTGAGTGTATAAAATATCTATAAATCATGTGTAAAATGCTCTTAAAATGCACTATTTACAAGCTAAAATTCCAAAAATTTTCTGGGGGAGCAAGCCCCCGGACCTCTCTAGTTAAACCGCGAGCCGTTGGCGGACGGGTCGGCTGGCTGTGCCAGCCGATTCCCCCCCCGCCCCCACACACACACAACTCAGTTACGAGCTGGGATTGCCTTCTGGTACCCGATTTCACTAGCTAAATGGGGCTTTAAGTCTATCCCTGCACTCCCCCACACACAGGCCTTGAATTATGACTCCGCCCTTAAATTCCAACAAGCTGATTGAAAGCTGTATCTTGCTTGCTGGACTTTTTTAAAGATTTTATATGATTTTTCATTTTGGGCTATTTCTGTTCACAACAATCACCGGTACATCAAATGAAAGAAAAGACATGCATCAATATTTAAAGCATCGATAATAAACAAAAATTAATAAAAAAGATCATCAGGCAAAACCTGTAAAAATCCTGGAAAAAGGCTTGATTTTTATCAGGCAGAAAGAGTGGGAACCCTGTATGCGGATAAATAACCATACTTTAAATACAAATATATAGGAATATTTTCATAATTCTCTTTATTTCCTAGGAAATTAACATCAAAATATCGAGTTAGGGCATTTGTTGTTGTTGTAATATGAATATGAAATTGAACTCGCCAGTATTCTGACACAGAATCACACATCAAAGCAGGACTATTTTTTCATGTTTGCGGTCGCAATATTGCACCCTTGGCAGTGGGGAGTAATAAAACATATGTCGCATTGCGGCAATATTGAGACAAGCAATAAAAGGGTTAATATCATTGTCCTCATTTAGCCACGTCATGCTTTGCATGGATTTTCATAATGTGGATGCTTGTTTATTGTACTTATAGAGTGCGGCACCAACTGTGAAGATTGTGGAGTGTCAGCGGACGATGGAAGATGCAGAACATGCAAAACTCCGACTCCTGGCACCCTAGGATACGCATTGTCAGCCATTAACAACATGAATTGTGTCGGTAAGTCACAATGCTCCTATTGTAATTAACAGAAAATTTGTGATTGAAGCCACCAAATGAGAACGCACTACTGTGAAAGTGTTTGCACATTTACATATACTGGCAGCAAACCATTATCAGGCACAGAAAGATACTTTGCCTACTGTTCATTCTATCTAAATCAAAGACAGAAATAGACATTACACACTCATCCTAACAGCTACATCATTAAGAATCAATTCAATTCAAAACTTAAGACTCACTGCAATCTTTTTGTGACATAAAAACCAACAGTGACATTTACTCACTCAATGTCTGATCTAGATATTATAGATAAATAAGAGAATGACGTTTTTTTATCTATTTTCACGAAAGTTGAGTATAGGAAAAGCACACTTTATCAAAAGACAGACACCATAGACATATAAACTGTAAGTCAGTGTAATTTTACTTGAAATATGTTAGCCATGTGAGGTGACCCGGGTTAAGACGTAAAATTTGTCACTTATTCTGATTAATTATTATTTTCTTGGAAGCCGGGGTACCCCATCAAATTGCTTTAGATTAACATGTATCATACTGAATTTGAACGAAATTGAAACATACTTCATAATACGATGTCTACCGGTAATCTATTAAAATATTAGTTTTTCATGGATTACAACCATTGATGCCGAACACTACCTGTAACTCCTAGTATAATGTGTCTAATCACTTTCTTGGATGCTTAGATATACTCTCATCTTACAGCCAAGAACACAGCTATGTACACGTTTCGACATAAATCAATAATATTCAGTACATTTCTAAGAAGCTGGTTTGGATGCTCCGCTGTGACACTGACCCAGGTCACCGCTTCATGGCTCATATGTTCTTGTAGTATAATTCGGTAGTACTTTGTTCCATGTAATCATCTAATTTGTGCTGAAGATGTGTCCAGGATACAAAATACATTCAAATAACAAAATACATTGTCTCCAATTGATATTTCTATTTCCAGTGTGCCCAGCAAATTGCAAAGCTTGCACAGTGATACTTTCGGATTCCGAGGACGTTATAAGCTGCACATTAGGACAATGCATGACTGGATACGGCATCCAGGGAGCAACCACTGATCCCATAGAGTGTGCCCGTAAGTGGTCACCGCACAGACAAACAGGGAGTTGGACTGATTGAGTCTTTTTACCTGCTTTGCTAACGGCGGAGCAGGTCTAGGCACCGGGTCACTCCGTCCATCCGTAGTAAAAGCTTGTCTCCGCTACTCCTCCTAAACGACTCAACATACAGCAATGAATTATTCCATATAGTCAGTTACTTCGTATAAAAAAGATATGTTCAAATATTAATGATTACAATATTAAATGCAGAGAAATGATTAATTACTTTAGAGCTCAGGGTTATCCTAAAAACATACTGGATAGGGCTAAAACTAGGGCTGATAGTGTTTCACGTGAATCTTTACTGGTTCAAAATGTTAGGAGGTAGCTAGACATTTCAATTCTGATAGACATAGGGGGGTGGAAGATATGGAGGTTTGTGGGTTATTATTAGAGAGAGGTTTAATAAGTAGAAAGTTAAAAGAACAAAAAATGATTGGTAGATTAGGATGTTTTTTAGGCAGAGGAATGAATACGGATTATAATTCTGTTTTTGTTACCCCAGATATGTAATTTATTTTCATCATGTTGTCTTATTATTGGTTGATATGTAGCAGTATTTTATCATCTTATTGAGTATTAATTATAATACTATCGTATTATAATGATAATCTATCTTGTTAAATATGGGTTTAAGTTAAACGTATACACAATACGTCTGACGTTTCACGTACATATTTTTACGTAATTTTTACGTATTTTTTTACATATTTTTGCGTGTGTACGTGTTACGTTCTAAGTAGAACGTTGTTTTGTATTTGTTTCATTTATAACTTGATGAAGGCAGTACATGTCTAAAATTTGTTAAAATTATTGAAAATTTTAATATTGCATCTCGTCTTAATTATTATTAAATTTGTTTATACAGCAATGAAGCTTGGTATATAGCAAGAACATCATATGTAGATGTGCATATTAACAGGGATTTTTGATTCTCAAAGTTTTATGCAAGTTATGCCTCTTTGAACTTAGAAATTTTGTGCCCATCCTTCAGTCCTTCCGTAGTAAATGCTTGTCTTCGCTACTCCTCCTAAAAGACTCAACATACAGCAATGAAACTTGGTATACAGCAAGAACGTTATATGTAGATGTGCATATTCACAGGGATTTTTTATTCTCAAATTTTTATGGGAGTTATGGCTCTTTGAACTTAGAAATTCCCCTATTCCCAATTTGTGACTACAAGCAGTGTACATTATGTACAAATATCATATTTCTTTTGATTACTGTATCTCATCTATTGAAGGGGTGATTTTTGGAGAATTATAGCAGTGAATAGCTAACATATTTTATTATCTATCTATGGCCTCTTTGAACTTAGAAATTTTGTGCTTCTTTTGAGCCGGGATATTATATTCTACAATTTTTATAACAGTTATGCCTCTTTGAACTGAGGAATATTTTGCCTCCTATACTAATAGCTTATCTCTGCTACTCCTCTTAAACTACTCAACATACGGCGTTGAAACTTGGTTTATAACAAGAACTTCATATATGTATATATGTAGATGTGCATATTAACAGGAATGTTATATTCATATAACATTCCTGTTACAAGAGACGCAGGTTCTTAGGTCTCCCTTGTTGTAATAAGGAAAAAAATAGAATTCTTTTTAGTCATTACAACAGCATCATTAAGGGGACTGTGAACTCAATTTTAGTCTTTCACAAAAATGAGATTTTCTCTGTACTTATGGCACCAATTTTTACAATTTACCCCTTGTTTTGTAGGTACTAATCTTATCTATTGATATAATATGGTTTAAAAAAGAAATAATATCCCAAAATTAATTTATGAAGCATTAATTGAAAATTTCACGATTTTGGCTTTATGCGATATTATTCAGAATGATAAAGTGCAATCATTGAAAACACTATGTACCAATACACTTCATATATGTTCTTTATACTCCCAGAGATGTGAACTCACGGGAAAAGAGTAAAATTACCTATTTTGACGTCTGTAAAATCATTACGTCGAGGATAGTGGTTTATTACGGGATTTTAAGTTGAATAGAAAACATTGATTTTTATTGACCTTTCGGCAAGTGGCAGACGGTCCAGTTGTGATGTTCATAAAGCAAACTCCATTCCAAGAAGTAAAACAGGTTTTAGCTGGTCCCAGCCATAGTGCATACCAACGTGTTATGACTGTTGATTTTGCGTTGCCATAAATGCATGTATAGTTGGGTGCTGATCACTGCACTTGCAAAAATAAAAATGGCTCTGCTTTCAAAGTTTCAAAGTTTGTTTTTTTTTTTAATTTATTTGACTTAACAACTTAATCAGCCATTATCAGCAGTCATGAAATGCATTTGTGGACTTTTGATTTATAATACTTGATGATAACTACAACCATTCAGTCTTGCCACTGTGTTCCAGACTACAAATGTGTTAGTAATGGTTACTAATACTGCCCCTGAAACATTCAACAAATAGGGTAACGTATTACGTTTTCAGGGAATCTGTTCAGTATCAAACTTTATAATACGAAAGTACTGTAAAACTAGAAATGTTTACGTTTTTACAATTTAATTTGCGAATTTCGTGGGTAGGTGCAAAAACGCAAACTTCAAAAGTCAGCAAACATTAATAGCCTTATGTAAATTAGGTCCAGGATAGACCAAAATCGCAAAATTAAATAGTCACAAAATAAATTATAGATGAAAATCGTAAAATTTGATAGCCACGAAATATTCTAGTTTTACAGTATGTCATTGTTCATGTTTATACGTGTGTGTGTGCGGGGGGGGGGGGTGCTCAGTTTCTTGATGTTGATGTTAAGACTGCAGATGTGACATTTAACATAGGCGAGATAGGGGACTTCTTAATTGCATTGTCCAAGTTACGTCCAATGAAAATCTTTCTGTTTTCATTTCTTGCGTTTGTGAAAGAAATGGCTCAGATTAAGCCAAATGTAGTAGACAGTAAGACGCACGTATCAAGATGTGCATGGCTCAAGTGCTTAGATGATTGTTTCGTATATAGTCGGGCGTAAGAAGTAGTGATGGAAATCGGAGGTAGTATTGACTATCGATAATCGGTAGCCCTGGCATCGCCGATTATCGATACATTATCGATCTCCACATTGTCCAACTTAGCAAAAGATATTCATAGATATCCCTTGAAGTGTTACTGGGTGTCATGAGTCAATTGGACCGACCGTATGCGATAGTACCACGCAGTGCATTCTTTAAGATTTGGCATATCTTCAATTATTTGCACTATTTTCATGGTGTACTGTCATATAGTAATGGGTATTTGTCGTATAAATGCTGTGAAATGCACGATGAAGCATCATATACTTTGTAATTTTAGTACACAAAATAGTATTCAAATTAACATTATCATATTCTTATTGGCGCTTCAAGTATTTACTAAACTGCTTAACTTAAAAATTTTATTAAGATTTTTCTCATTTTTTATTAAGAGTTTTGCTCTGAAATAAAGATTTTTCAAAGGAGGGATTAAGATTTTGAGCAGAATGTTTTTGAAAATTCACATCTCTGTATCAACTGTACACAGTGTACAGATAGTCAAAAGATAGCTGCAACATGGGAAGAACTGCAATATACATGGATGTTGTATATGTTGACTACAAGCCCCTTCCCAAAGAATTATGCATGATGGTATCTTCATTTTCTTATAATGTCAGTGCAATGTTCACATTTCCTATGTGGTTTTAGAGTGTCCCGACAATTGTGACAAATGTGAGGTGGCAACAAACATGGATAACGAGGCTGTGCTGAATTTGATTACACCCCTAGCACCCCCAAATCTGCTGATGGTGCCATAGCCTGTCTCAGTAAGTGGCCACACGTGTGTGATGAAAGTCAAAATTTTCAGTTGCATTGTGTTTAATATTTCTATATAGAGAGAGCGAATAGTGTATCAAATACATTTTTTTTATTGTAGAAAAGGGAAACCTTGTATACTTGTAGAGAAGCAATATATGTAATGTGCATTCTGAAAATTTCTGTAATTTAAACAACACATTAAATCATGTAGAACAAATTACAATGTAAATACCACAACATAAACAGCAAGCTAGTAACCATCAAAACACGTGAAGGCGAGAAATGTAAACCAAATGGTTTTCGTCAAACCTTATTTGCATTGTGAACGTAAAAGCCTCCTATCTCTGCTATGTTAATTGTGACATCTGCCATTGAAAATCCATGGTACGTGTGGCGAAAATCATTCGATTATACAATATCAAGTGACCTTGTGTTTTAGCTTACAAGACATTGTGCTATTTTTGTAGGCGTATTATATAATTAAGGTGAAAAATATTAGTATTATTTTCCTTACACTTCCAATGGAAGAGACATTGATTATTGATCCTGGAATTTACAGATCACTTATGATTTTTGACTGAGCATTATCTTTAAGGATAAGGGAATTCTCCAGTAAACACCTAGGGTAAGGAAAGGAAGCTACCACCTGGGAATTCGAATTCAGAATTAAACAGCTCAGTTCATTGGTCACGTCAGAGAATTCTACCGGTCCCTCGGTCACCGATCCCGACAGTAAGCTGACTATGGGAACATGACGTATCAGGAAGAATTCCTGGGCTTGAGTACAGCACATGGGGTAACCAAGCCACAAAGGATAGAACTCCCGCCCTCTCTCTCCAATGCCAACGATAATAGGCCAGAGATGGCTAGGGCCATATGAGACCTTTGATGAGATTGTCCGCTTGTCGTCGAGGAGTAGGGAGGTGGGAGAGTCTGTGAAAGAAGTGGCTCAGATTATGCCCAATCTAGTAGACAGTAAGACGCAGGTATCAAGATGTGCATGGTTCATGTGCTTAGATGACTTCTTCGTAAATAGTCGGGCATAAGTAGGCTATGATTGTGACTAACACTGCGAGGCTGGTAGGCTAATGATAGTGTCACAGGCGTTGGGCAACAACCAGGCACTAAAGAGTCTGGTCGAGATTGAAGTATGTGTACTTCGTCCCGGGAGATAGATAGCGCATCGGCCGATGGACATATAACTGGTCTGTATCATGGACAGGAGACCGTGAGTTCGATTCCACGATCTTCCAAATAGCTTTACACAGCCTACCTGATTATTTCACACTTTCATGTGTTTAGTTGAGTGTAGTATTTATATTGCTTTGCATACTTTAATATGCTGTTTAAATGCAAGACACTTTCATACTGCACAGACCACATCACATTGCTTCTTTACAAGCATATTTGATCGGCCACTGAGCATAACCTTTAAGGGCTGAAAACTGAAATTATATCATAGAAACCAAATGCAAACAAACTTGGTGAAATCCTCTAGTATCATGTATCAAACTTACAACATGACCTGTAGATAGTTATATTGGCAAAATGTTATTTTTTAGAATTAAACACATTTATTGACAAAAATGATTTTAGATATGATTATAGACTTCGACCCCCCACATTTCAGTAATCAGCCTCTCTATATTTTTTTACTAGAACCTTATATGATTATGTTTGAAACCTTCACAAAAAATAAGTAAAACTGATCGTGCTCATTGATACAGAACAAAATATTTAGAAATCATATAGAATTTAGTAGATTCTAGGAAGGTCATAAACTATAACTTACAAGGGCTGAATTGATTATGTTTGAAACCTTCACAAAATATAAGTAGATCTGATCATGCACATTGATACAGAACAAAATATTTAGAAATCATATAGATTTTTGTAGATTGTAGGAAGGTCATGAACTGTAACTTAAAAGGTCTAAATCTGGAAGGCAATTTTAGCTCTGCATGACACAGGCCTTACATAATCCGTATAATTGTAGTGTTGTGGCCTTAAGTAAAAGTCTTTATGAAAATATATTATGATCGTTTTGAAGGACTGTTCTTCACAGATTATAATCCAATTTACTGCAAAACCCCACATTATTTGAATAAGAAGCAATTGTATTTTCACTACAGGGCCTATTTCTGAGAGGGCCGAATTCCGGTTACGTTACCCTAATCGCAAAGCAAAAGTACTACGAGATGTCATTCTCCCCTCGTAAAGTCCAGGTCTGGAGTAGATTCCCAAGCATCGTTCTTGCCACAGACAGGCTTGAGTCAAATAAGGCAGGACTTATTGGCATGGAACACCATATCATGCCATATTACGAGGATGCCCACATTACAAGACCATAAGTGTCATAAAGCCCCTTTCACAATTGATCACATCTACTTGCGACCAAAAAATCGCATGACTGCGTATTCAAGAGGTGGTCGCCGAAATAATCGCACTATAAAAAGGGGGAGGGACAACAGCTGCACAACACAGTTTAGTGGTGTGCACCTGTTTGCGTCTGGTGCACGAGACAGTTGCGCGTGTTTTATAAAAGTCAATACATGCCAATAAACCATTGTGCAACATATGGCAACACGCAGGTGAGTGAATTTTTATCAAAAAAATATACTTAGATGGCAATGCAGTTGATCGTGCAATAAAGCGATTGGTTGTGCACCGCTGTACGTCCAATCGCTAGGTCTCACTAACTATCATTGTCGACATTACAGTATAAAAGTGGCTTACTTCATTTGTTCACAAAACTTGTTCATGAAGCTTTGTGAAGATGCCAGCGAAAGAAATACAAAAAATGTCAAGAACAAGACCAAATCTGAAAAGAAAGCAGTTGTTGTACTTGAAGAAATAGCAAATCCACATATGATGAGGAGCGGCTTGCTCAACACTGGCCATTACCTCAGCTTCTAGACAATGAATGAATATCCCTGACCATACAGGTATATATGTACTTGTTGGGCTATGTCATGCAAGTGCATAAAACGGTTGTGCAACAGACACCTAAGGACATAGGATAGTTGAGCAATAAATAGTCTCATGGTCACACAAGCTTCTATATTGTGCAACGCACGTACCAACGGTCATGCAACAGGGTCAGGATTAGGTGGGAAATTGCTACTCGTCAGGAGGACGAGTAACACTAAAAAATCTACTCGTCCTCCCAAAAATCTACTCGTCCTCCTAAAAATCCACTCGACACCCAAATAAACTATGTTCATTGGAATTGAATAGTTTTATACAAAAACAACATAACACTTTCAGTTAATTTAACTTTATTCTCTTCAAACTAATAATAATCAATACAGGTCAATTTCCATTACCGTCTTGTAATCATCACCTAATATAATTACACTCAATTATATCATCAAGAGAAATGCAGCTTCAATTCGTAAAATATAAATTTTAACATCGCATTGTTACTACGGACGCTATCGAGCAGACGACTTTTGTGGATCAATATTGAATTCAAGCATTGCTAATACGACTAACGCTGCAAACCGGTATTGATTTTAAGTACTTTTGCGTCGGGTTACTTAGTCTAGCTGAAGCTTCGGTTTTGTTATTGCCAAAATGGCGACGAAGCAAGGTAGGTTTGGCGCTATTAATGACCGAATATTTAGTTATTTCTATGTAAAAACAACGAGAATTTGCTACTCGTAAAAAGGACGAGTAGATATAATTAGTGTGCTCGTCCAACACAAGGTTTTACTCGTCAATACGAGCGGACGAGTGACTAATCCTGAGCCTGGTGCAAGCCAAACATAAAAAAATCAATAGATGCGGCACTCTACGACCCAAACTGAATTTTGTGCATGTCCAAAATTCACTTGCGATTGTAATTTTGCATACAACAGAAGAGAATGCACATACTAGTTATGCGATTTACTTGTGCAACGTATGCACACGTGATCACCAAGCGGTCGCTAACTGCTCGCAATACAATTGTGAAAGGGGCTTAAATGACAGGGCTTATAAAACTGTAAAACTGTACTATTACTAATAGTGTCAGTCTTCTGCTATTCAATACGACTAAGGCTTTAAGTCAAAAATGTTTAAGAAGCAGTACTTATTTGTACAGTGGCATATTTGGGGTGGCGGGTTGCTACAAGGTGTAGGTATAGATGAGTATAGATGCCACAGTGGCAGAATGATTATTCTTTGTGAAATGAGAGGTGTGTCAAGATGACAATTATAGACACACATGCTATTTCTATTGATAAGTATACAAGCATAATCATCCTTATCTATTCACGCTTATTACTTATACCATGAACATGGCTTTGAAGGCTGTGTGAATGGGAAAGCTGTGAAATGCACGATGAAGCATCATATACTTTGTAATTTTAGTACACAAAATATTATTTAAATTAACATTATCATATTCTTATTGGTGCTTCAAGTATTTACTAAACTGCTAAACTTAAAGATTTTATTAAGATTTTTCTCATTTTTTATTAAGAGTTTTGCTCTGAAATAAAGATTTTTCAAGGGAGGGATTAAGATTTTCCGCATTGAAAAATTCACATCTCTGTACTCCGGTACACAGTGTACAGATAGTCAAAAGATAGCTGCAACATGGGAAGAACTGCAATATACATGGATGTTGTATATGTTGACTACAAGCCCCTTCCCAAAGAATTATGCATGATGGTATCTTCATTTTCTTACCTTTAGAGTGTGTCCATTTTTATTATTCCTATGGTTTTAGACAAATGTGACAAATGTGGTGGCAACAAACAAGTGTGATAACAACGGCTGTGCTGCCGGCTACACCCCTAGCACCCCCAACTCTGCTGATGGTGCCAGTGACTCCTGTCTCAGTAAGTGGCCACCTTAACGTGTGTGATGAAAGTCAAAATTTTCAGTTGCATTGTGTTTTAATATTTCTATATAGAGAGAGCGAATAGTGTATCAAAAGCATTTTTTTTATTGTAGAAAAGGGAAACCTATTTTTATATTTAGCACACCATCAAGCCTTGCCACCAGAAGTCGTCAAATGACAAAAAAAGCCTATCACATATACATGACGTGTTCAAACTTTTCATTCAAAAACTTCACAGCTATTACTTCAAACTGTCATAAAATCCCTTAGAATTATTCTATTTGAACAAATTAAGGGGACTGTGAACTCAATTTTAGTCTTTCACAAAAATGAGATTTTCTCTGTACTTATGGCACCAATTTTTACAATTTACCCCTTGTTTTGTAGGTACTAATCTTATCTATTGATATAATATGGTTTAAAACAGAAATAATATCCCAAAATTAATTTATGAAGCATTAATTGAAAATTTCACGATTTTGGCTTTATGCGATATTATTCAGAATGATAAAGTGCAATCATTGAAAACACTATGTACCAATACACTTCATATAATAATCTAGAAAACCTTGCCTCAAAATTTTGATATCTGTTAAATTGTTCTTTTACTACACATTTCAATTTTCGAAAACGGCTAAATCTCATAATTTTCGAACAATTAATACAAAAAACCTAATAATTATTTAACAAAATATTTTTTTGAAAATCCCTAGTAAGGTTTCCTTCGAAACGTATTCATCTTCAAATAAAACCAAAAAATTGGAGATTCTTTTTCATTGTTAAAGAGTAAATTGGTTTGAAAGATTCATGGATAACACAAATTTAGTTTTGAGATATTGGCCTATGAACATTGAACATCCCTATATATTATTACTAGTTGGTGTCCATAAAATGTATCATAATAGGAAAACTATTAATGATAACAGATTCATTTCAAAAGTATGTTGTTGTTCTTTGTTTATAGTATAATAAATATAAAAAGTTTGAAAATTGATTATTCATCCCATATCACCTCTTAGTGCAGCAAAGATTGAGTCCTTATATAATCTTCACGATGGTGTACACAAAATGTGTTATAGAAGGAAAACCATTGATGATAAAAGCTTCATTTTAGAATATGTTCTTATTCATCGTTTATATTAAAATAAACATTAAAAAGCTGAAAATACATTATTTTTCCCTAAATTGAGTTCACAGTCCCCTTAAAAACTTACTTGAAATAAAATCTGTTGTGTTTTCATGTCTTTATTCTAGGAAGTCTGTCAGTACATTAAAATACATATGAAAAAGATACAGTACAAACACATAATACACAATACAGAGTCTGAACATATATACACTTTATACACAGCGAATATTAGAGGGCACATAATATAAAGTAAACTAACATTATTGAGTACAAACTACAACATCTCCCCTGTTCAGTTCAAGTGTTCCTTATAATATTATATTAAGATTATATTAAAAACCAAGGTGATCCGGTGGTTTAGTCAGCCTGCTTGACAGCCTTAATGGTGGCCTTGGTGAAGCCGTGGTAGCTGGCGTAGCAGCAGGTGTCTCAACCTCAGTCATTGTCACAGGTTCCAGGTCCTCCATGTCATTGTCCGCTGGTGGGCCAGTGGTGGTGTTGCCTTGTTCAAACTGTTCAAACTGCTCACCTATCTTCCGTATGTTGCGCCTGTATAACCCGTTGGTTGTACGAACTTGATATGATCTTGGAGTGTCTGCGATTCCTACTACTCGACTGGGGTTCCAGGTTTTCGTGTGTCGGTCAAACACACGTACATCTTCTTGCACATGTAATGGAGGCAGAGCTTTTGAATGCGTATCAAAATATGACTTAAATTTGTCTTGCGAGCATTGAAGTGTGGCGTTGTAACCAGTTCCTGCATTTAAGGAGGACACTGCTGGTACATTGGATTGATATCTTCTTCCATTTAGCAGCTCGCAGGGTGCAGGTGTGTTGTGGTCTATTGGTGTGGTGCGCAGACAAAGCATTGCCGTATGAGGGTCCGACCCAGTCTCTTTTGCTTTGGTGAGGGTATGTTCTACAGTCTGCACCATCCTCTTGATAAATCCGTTGGACTGCGGGTATAAAGGTGACGAGGTCACATGTTCAAATTTCCACTCAGTAGCAAATTGTTGAAATTCATGTGATGCATATTGGGGTCCATTATCGCTGATAAGCTTCTTGGGAATGCCTTGCTCATCGAATATACCCTTGAGCTGTGCAATAATGCTCCTGGATGATGTCTGTGTGAATTTTCTCACAACAGGAAATTTACTGTAATAATCAGTGACAAGAAGGTAATCTTGTCCGTCCAAGTAGAATAAGTCGGTTCCCAATGTGTGCCATTGATGGGGAGGTACATCCATAGGCATGAGAGGCTCTTTACTGGGTGCATTTTGGTGTCTTTGACATGTAGGGCACAGTCTAACTGTGCGTTCTATATCGTCATTGATGCCCTTCCAAAATACGGAAGCCTTGGCGCGCAGCCGACATTTTTCTACACCTTGATGTGCATAATGTAGCTGCTTTAGTACGTCCTCTTGGAGTGACTTTGGAACAATGAATCTTGTCCCTTTTAGGATTATTCCATCGGCAATTGCTAGTTCATCTCTATAGTTCCAATATTCTCTCAGTTGCTCTGGGCAGTCGATTCTTTGTGTTGGCCATCTAGCCCAGCAGATATGTGCAACATTTAGGTAGTTTTTTGCCTTTGATGATACAAGCATGAAAATTGGCACACAGTTAGGACATACCCTTAGAGAGATTTTTGGATATAGAGACATTCCAGATTCTTCCCATGGCCAAAATGGCCGCCATTTTAGAAAATGGCGGCCATAAGTTCTAAGTTCAACCTTCAGACTCAGTCCGTCATATCTACTAGATGCAAAACACAGTTTAGTGAACATATAATTAAATATATGAATAAATAAGCATTAAATAAGGACATTCCAGATCCCCCCCGTGGGCCAAAATGGTGGCCATTTTCTAAAATGGCGGCAATTAATTGTAAATTCAACCCCCAGAGAAGTTCAGACTTAGTACTGTCACATCTATCTACTAGGTGCAAAACACAATATAGTGTGTAAGCATATAGTCAAATATAAAATTAAATACTGTACGCATGCTATTCACTTACTTCACAATCAACTAAGATTAAATATCTATGGTGGCCATAAGGGAGAAAGGGAAGAGAAGGCAGAGGCATGTCTACCTCGGCATTTCTGTGCACACATGATATTAATCAATATTTTGACCACGTATGGTCAGAAAAGACATGTTGAAGGTGAAGACAGTCTTTTGTGGTTTCTTTGACACCAACTGCCAAGAGCAGTCAGTGCCTACTTCTCCTCTAGCGCTAGTCGCTTTGATTCTGAATGGTCCCAACATCCAAGAGCAGTCAAGACAGTCATCTGTATCAACACCCACTCTTACAATTTCACAGCTCCTCATGTTCAACTGTTGTGCGCGACGTCGACAGAGTACAAGTGTTGCTAAGTCTAGCAAGCACTACCACAATTGAGAGACTCCCTTGCCTGTGTACCTAGGAAAACTGATACAAACAAAAACCCGCAAATGAGACCTAGTTGATACTTTGTTCCACCTCGGTCTCTCAGTCATCTACGACAGGGTACTAAGTATCTCCACGGACTTGGGTAACAGAATCTGCCACTTCTTCCAGAAGAAAAGTGCAGTGTGCTCCCCTGAACTGTGCGTTGAGTTTGTGCGTTGAGTTTGAAAGCAAACGTAAACATTTACGATATAGACACTGTTTGGGTTTGATCTGCAGAAAATTATATGTGTGTCTGAACAACGCAATATGTATGTTCCTCTCACTTATCAGTTATGTAATGATAATATAGACTCTTGTTATATAACAGGTGGCTGAAGCAGATGAAGAAGATAGTAACCTCAGACACACCACTTCAGGGAGACAAGACTGTGTCGTGGGCTGCATACCATGCCAGCAAGCAGCCCATTCCAGAGTAACCAGAATGTAATGTGGCCCTCACCTCATTGCTGCCTCTCTTCTATGACCAGGCCAAGTCTGTGGCTATGATTCGTCACTCAATGGATGTTATCCGGGCAGCAGTGAATATACTGAATCCTGGCCAGATCCCAATCATCACGGTCAATCAGCCATTGTACACAATCACCAAACAGATCCAGTGGAGATGGCCACAAACACATGGAGAAAATCACTTTGTCATCCTCTTTGGGTGGACTCCATATTGAGATGACAGCAGAGAAAAACCCCGGTGACCCTTTTGAATAGCAGTGGTTGGACAGGTGCTCTAGAGCTTGCCGGGGCTGCTACAACTGGTACTACAGATTTCCTCCTGTAAGTTGCCCATGTGACACGAACTCGTCGAGCTCACCAGGTCACAGCTAGTAGCCTCTACCTTCTGCAGCAAGCCTACAAACAATATACCAGTAGAGTAGATTAGGGTCAGGATCCAATATCATTAGATGACAGGTGTTCTGAGCAGATTGATGCAAGTCCACAGTTCCAGTTTTGGTTTATCATACTGAAACTGGAATTGGCATTCTTCATTTATGTGCGATCGATACGTGAAGGAAACTTCATACTACACATAGATTCCCGGAGCAAGCTTGTACCCTGGTTCTTTGCCTTGGATCATATAAACTATGTCAGATGGGTCCCAGCTCACCTGCGGCACATGGTAACACTGGAGAGCAAGCATCCAAGTGTATTCGCAGAGTTTCCTGCTGGTAACTTCACTGTGAAAAAGACGACACATGCATTCTCTGCTATAGCTATTGACCAAGCTCATGAGCAGAACAATGCATCTGTGAAAGGAGATGGAGGAGCAGTGGATCTGACAAAGAATCCTGCAGCTTTGCGTCACTGGATGGTGTCTGGCCCAGAAATGGCCAGACTGATTTTTGAGTTTCATACCACAGCAGAGATGAGAATGAAGACCAGTGAACGCAAGCACCACAAGGAAACAAAGAATGTACAGCTAGCCATTGCCCGAGATGTAAATTTAAAAGCCCTTACTAGTGTCATAAAAGAGATAGATGGGAAACCCCTTCTGTGATGACAGCAAAGATCTCTTGGTGCCAGACAACAGAGACTTGGCTGACCCTGCAAGAATCACCACTGGACGTCAAATTGAAAAACTTGGACAAGAGCAGTATGAGATATTTGTCAATGAGAGGCTTGTTAACCAGACAAAGCCCATCACTGACCCAATCAAAAGAAATAACTTGCCTCTCTTCAGTAAACCTCCAGGAAGAGAGAAGTCCAGAACCCAGCTGCAGGTGTCGTCCTTCAAAAATGAGTGCTCCCTGTTCTCTAGGTTGTTCATTGCATCTCAAACACGTGATGGAGATCTCGATGAATTCTTTGCAGACGAGAACCAACCTTGTTCCCCATCCTTATCGAATATGGGCAAGCTACGACTTGGAACAAAGTCTGATCTTGTTGAATGCTTGGAAGATCTGACACCTTCAGGGGATACTCCTGCTGCAACTCCTGCTGTTGAAGTCATGATCCTTGATGGAGCAGCTATTGTCAATATGCTGGCACCTTGCATTGCAAAGACTTTCTCTGAGTATGCATCACACGTGTTCTTATCGTACATCACATCACAGCTTCAGCACACAAGCAGAGTGGATATTGTCTGGGATGAATACCTTCAAGACAGTTTGAAAGCAGACACTGGGAAGAAGAGGGGTAAAGGTATCCGAAGACGAGTGGAGCCTTCTAGCTCCATCCCTGGAAACTGGCAGGCCTTTCTCCGGTTTGAATTCCTGGCAACAAGGATAACAACCTCAGAGACAGAGAAACAAATTATCAGCACACACCACAAAGATGTGCTTTGTACACATCCCCGAGATGTTGCTGGTCTTGCCCCATACACCCATGAGGAGGCAGACACCAGAATACTACTTCATGTTGAAGACGCAGTGAGCAGAGGCATGATTGCACCAAGGTATTAATCCGTACAGTTGACACAGATGTTGTAATAATTGCTGTGGCAGCAGCTGAACATCTGCACCTTGATGATCTCTGGATTGCTTTTGGCATAGGAAAGAACTTCAGGTTCTTGGCAGCCCACGAGATGGCTGCAGCATTGGGACCGAACAAGTGCAGAGAGTTGTCATTCTTCCATGCCTTGACTGGGTGTAACAATGTATCAAGCTTTGGTGGCAGGGGTAACAAAACAGCATGGGAAACCTAGAAAGCCAGTGATGGTGTAACGAATGTTACTGCAGCATTCTGTGCATTGGCTGCTACCCCAAGCCCTTCAATCATAGACGACTACATGGATGAATTGGAGCGCTTTGTTGTCCTGCTCTATGATCGCACCAGCAGCAACTGACATGTCAATGATGCTCGCAAGCATCTGTTCACACAAAATGGCAGATCCATAGATGCACTTCCACCGACTCGAGAAGCTCTTAAACACCATATTAGGAGAGCTGCATACCAAGCTGGTTTTTGCTGGGGCCAGATGATGGTTTGCAGACCAGAGCTCCCGTCACCAAGTGAATGGGGTGGGTTCACAGTAATAATGGCTGAACAACCCTACCAGAAGCAACTGAAACATGCAGCAGCTGCTTCGATTGGCTGCAAGAAGAGCTGCAGAGGACAGTGCAAGTGCGGGAAGGCCGCACTCCAATGCACAGCTCTATGCTATACATTGTACTGCGGTGGAGTGTACAAGAGAGTAGTGCTAGACAGCAGAGAAACACTATCAATCCATATGGAATGTGTATATATAAAATACTGTATTGATTTGATTTGATAAATATTACTTTTGTTCATGGACTTCATATAGACATATAATAGAAATAGAAAATTGCACATTTTGCCAACTAAACAGACAGAATAAGTATCTTATACTTCATATGAACGAACAAAAATACATATTTTGTGGATTACTATGACAGAACAAGTATGTTATGTATATTTTGTCATATTAAATTACTGTTTTAAAATAAATTCCAGTCAAATATTACCATTAATATGCTCCTAAAATAATTAAATTTAGTTATATTCATACCAATCCTATATCGCACATTGCACGAGAACGGCCATTTTTCAAAATGGCCGCCATTTTTAACATAGGCAAAATTTAGAATGTCTCTATATCCAAATCTCATCTTAAGGTGATGCTTTAGCATTGTGCCAAATTTCATGCTTGTATCAGCAAAGGCACATTACTTTCACATATCTGCTGGGCTAATCCAACATGTATCATATCCCATAAGGCATGCAGTTCTGGGTCTTTGTTGGTCTCCTCTTTCAACTGTGCGATGTGTGTTGGGCTGGCATTGATGTGGTCATAAAGTTCATGCTCCGAGATGCCTAGCCCTGGTATTGCGCCTAGGGTGAATGCGGGATAGGGCATCTGCATGGGGAATGTCTGGTCCAGTTACGTATACAACTTCGATGTCATAGCATAGAATTCGTAGTAGCATTCGGGCTATGCGTGGAGGGCATTGTGCAGGTTTTTCTTTACGATTGCCTCCAGCGGCTTGTGATCAGTTTCCACCCGCACTTTGCGTCCATACACATAATGGTGGAACCTTTCCAACCCGAAGACTATTGCCAGCATTTCGCGCTCGATGTTGGAGTAGCGTTGTTCTGTGTAGGTCATCGCTTTACTGGCAAAGGCTACGGGCCCTTTGTCTTATATGAGTGCTGCGCCAATTCCTTGAAGTGATGCATCGACCTGCAGTGTTAGTGGTTTCTGCCTGTCATAATATTGCAAGTTTGGTACAGACGTTATCTAGGCCAAATGGTAGTCTATTGTACTTACAGTGTCCAAATGGGGTATTGAATGTTGTAAGCAAGGAGCTTTCTTCATCAAGTGCAATGTTCCAATATCCACTGCGAGCGTCGAGTATGGAGAACCAACGAGCTCCACTGAGCTGTGGGAGTATGTCTTCCAACGTTGGTGTATAGTAATGTGGTCGCTTTATTGCCTTGTTCAGGTCTTTTGGATCCAGACATAAGCGAATCTTGCCACTAGGCTTAGTGACACAAACAAATGAGTTCACCCAATCAGTGGGTTGAGTAACAGGACTTAGGATGCCCTTCTCCACAAGTGAATTGAGCTCTTCCTTCAGGCCATCTCGTAGGGCGAATGGAATACGTCGAGGTGGGTGTATCACCGGTGGGACATTTGGGTCTACTGTGATGTGGTAGTCACCTTCAAAACATCCAATGCCTTGAAAGACATCACTGAATGTTTCAAGGATCTGCTTACGTGCTCGTGGTCGCCAATGGTATGACTGGATGAGCTTGATCCGGTGTGGGCTGTATTTATCATGTAGTTCAGGGTAACTAGCCCTAGCGTCCGGCACGTGGGAAGCCCCAAAATCACTGGTCCTTCAGGCTTCACGATGTAAAATGTCACAGCTTCTGTTTTGTATTTGTGTGTTATTGTCATATTGCACATACCCACCAGTTCTACTGTGCTACCCCCAAAAGCAGTGATGCGCACATTGGAGGGTGTTATCTTGGTTGGTGAAACACCATGTTGTCTGTCAATCTCTGCCAGTTTTTCATACTTGGACAGAGGCATTACATTGCCCTCGGCGCCAGTGTCTATTTTGCATGTTACATGTATGGGTGAGGTTTGTAGCTGTATTGGCAAGTCAATATGCCAAGTTGTTTCTTCTTCTTTTCTGCTTTCGTGGCTCATCCCATGAACGTATAGTGCGTTAAAATAGCGGTCAAGAGGTTGAGACTGTTCCAGTTGTTCTGTTTGTATCTCGTTCACACTTGTTTGGTTCTGTCTTTGGTTTTGCCCTTGAGGGTTTGTGTTTGTTTGACTACGTTCTTGATTTTTCTTGGCAAAACATTCACGCTTCCAGTGGTTAAGCTTACCACAGAAAAGGCACTTTGCGCCCTTTGCTGGGCATGTATCAGGATTCCTGTCATGTACGGTCCCACAGTTGTAGCAGCCTTTGTTTTGTAGTGTCTGGTTTGGTTGTCTTTGGCGTTGTCCTTGGACCCTTGGATCTGTGTGCAAGACGTGAATTGATTTACCATGTAAATCATCAATCTGTTTACGTGTAGCTTCTTCTATTCTGGCAATATCAAGCGCCTGATATAGAGTAAGATTTTCTTCTTTTTGTAATAACTTGGATTGTATTCGTTCTGATGTGGTACCAAATATCAGTGTGTCAATGATTTGCTCTTGCAAAGTGTCAGTTCAATATTTGCATTCAGCGGCAATTATGCGTATTCTCTTGACAAAAGCGTCGATTGATTCACCAGCGTCTTGTTTGCATGCCCTGAGCTTTTATCTTGCAATTCGAAAATTGCTTTTTGGTTTGACGACCAAATCTTGACCAGTATGAGTCTAGCTTTTTTGCATTCTCTGAACTGAGGTTCTATGTTTTTACTAAATCTCTACTTTCTTCCCCGACCCATAGTAATAGGTATTTGACTTGTATCTATTCACCAATTGACAGTCTGACTCGAGGTCCCTCGAGGAGCAGTTTTACTAACTCCTTGAACCTGGCAAATGCTCTAGGTGCGTCATCCAAATGCCAATCCATCCTGGGTGTAGGCAGCCCTTGTAAATTCATAGCCATATTGAAATATTTGGATGCTTAATCACAGCTGTTGGACAATGTCTGTTCAAGTATCTATATATTTTCTTTAATTTTCACCACTTCTGACACCATGTTGTGTTTTCATGTCTTTATTCTAGGAAGTCTGTCAGTACATTAAAATACATATGAAAAAGATACAGTACAAACACATAATACACAATACAGAGTCTGAACATATATACACTCTATACACAGCGAATATTAGAGGGCACATAATATAAAGTAAACTAACATTATTGAGTACAAACTACAACAAAATCTATTTTGCATCCTGTGTTGCATAAAATTATTCAATACAACATTTTATTTTCTAAAAATAACCAATGGTGTCAGGAGGTCGTAATGTACACGTTTTTTGCAGGTTGTTTCACAAGAAGAAGAAAATTTCCTTGGAAGCAATAAATCGGTGTGATGTGGAATATTCATCAATCTTTATAATATAATTTATACTATGATAATCCTTAGGCAAATCTATTCATGGTGATATATTTTCTTAAATATTACAATGTCCCCTTATCAAAAAAGTGAGCCTAAACATTTGTCCACGTAACAGCTCAAAACAGGTAATGGCGGAATTGTTGCATTTTAATCATGGTTTCATCATCATCATCATCATCATCCTTGTTTATTTGGGCAGGCCTGAATTAATCCTCTGCAGAGGGTGTGGGCTGGCTGCTTAGTTGTGACCGAAGGCGTCCCCTCCATGCTTGACGGTCCTTGGGGTCCATTCCTTCCATGCCAAGTGATGCTCTGTCGCGTTTCACCAGCTCATCCCAGGTCAACTTTGGTCTGCCAGGAACTTTCTGTCTCATGATTTTATGCTCCCTCACTCTAGCTATCCAGCCGGTGCTTCGCTCGACATGGCCTAGCCATCTCATCCTGTTCGCACGAAGCACAGCTTCGATGTCCTTTATGCCAAGCTTTTCTAGGAGGCAATCAGAGCTCATGTCATCCTGGGGCCTTACACGACAGATCCATCGGATCATGGCTCAATCATTTCTTCTCAAACGGTTCAGGGTCTTGGAGGAGGCAGCCCAGGTTTCGGAACCACGTAGCATCACACTACGTACACAAGTAGAGTACACTCTACCTCTGGATACCAGCGAATGATGCTTTTTTGTGAGTATCGGGAGGCGCTCACGGAACTTCCCCCATTCGGTCCTGCATCTCACAGTAGCAGATAGCTCACAGTCACCACCGCTGGATAGCATGTCACCCAAGTAGCAGAACTCGGACACAACTTCCAGCTTATGCTCACCTACTGTGACCTCCTTGACTGGCCTGCCATCTACAGGTCTGGCAGCACCTGCACACCTCGGACATATGTAACTTGGGTCATTTCTCAGAGGGCCTTTGATGCCACTGCATGGTTTGCGTAATAAATCAATTATGTAAGGTTATTACCCATCATCAACTGACAAGAATTACAGCCGAGTGTTCCCCAATTACTTATACAAATAGTTGGCTACATGTGAAGTCAATTACAGTCATTTATTGCTGCAAACGAAGTGATTATCTGTAGCATGTTCTAGCTGTCAAATGGCAGATGTATTGCATTTCACACAAATGAAATCATCATATGTCGGCAATATACCACTGCGTTCTGTACAACGATAAGGTGGTTGTTTGGCAGTTCATCTGCTGCTTTTAGATACGATTAGATCGTTATTTGGCACCGAAAGGGTTAATGCATTAATTCAAATAAATGTTGTGCATATTTGTTCACGATATGATGCAATGCAATGAAGAGAGACCATCTCTTGAAAGAGACTATCACTATAATAACAGCTTCATATTAAAGCGACCACTTTGAATTGCCACTAAGCTGTAAGTTTTAAGAGACCACCACTCTATTGAGACCACTTGAAGCCAGACCGCGGGTGTACCATGTGCTTTTTAAACAGGTTCTCCGGGATACTGCACGTGGTTTAACCCTCTGGGAGCCCGAGGGAAACTCACTATGATGCCCCTGAATGCCAGCCACGCATTTTACGTTTTTTCTTATATACATACAACATCAAGTTAAATTTTGACAATTTCAAGTAATCGCTGATTCATTTGACAGTTTCTGCAAGCGATATAAAAGGTCGTAGTATCAGTAGTAATTTTAATTGCAGCTACGTCTTATTAAAGATGCAATAGAAACACATCATGAACCATCTATATTTCAATTCTATTCTCACTTTTCTGTCAAGCAAAAAAAAAAAAAAAAAAATACAAAAAATATATACATCTATATTTCATACTAATATGTTTTTATGTACAATATTATGGACCAAAAATGTGTTCAAACTTTGATTTCTTCATCGTCGTGGACTTTGACAGGCATCACTCGATCACCCGAAGAAAACATCATTTGTTTTGATAGAAATACTAGATATCCGACGCTCACATTTTTTGGGTAGTTTGCCAAACGCCTTATTTGTGATCCTGTATGAAAGATGACGCATGGATGACGAATAATATGGTATTTCTTCAAATATTTGAACTTTTTCACATCATGGCAGATCTTACCAAAAATAGATCCAATTGTCGCCAATTCCCGGAAATCAGCTTTGCGCAGTGCGCTGCATTGTGTTAGATTTGAAGCAGCGCTGTCGATGATGAAGATTTGGCATCCTTTATATAGTTTTCTTGTACTCTGTGTTGATGTACTCAATATAGATGTGGCTATATGACCTTGAGGAGTGTAGTTTGATATTTGTTTGAGGTCTCAAAGTTCGCAGAGAGAATGTGAATTTTTACGACTTTTTTCCCCTGAAAATTTTCTGGGACATTGGTTTTTGATTTTACCCCTGTACTTTTTTCTTAAAAAATTCAATGCGTACGGGACATTGGTTTATAAATACGGGATTTTACTAGGGTAAGAGAAATATGTAGACAAAACCTGTACTTTTTTGTTTAAAAATTACATATTTATATAGCGCAACCCTCCAAAAAATAAATGTTCAAGTGCGCTGCATAGAGGAAATGTCCTCAGCCCTCGGTGAACAAATGCGTTTTTAACATAGATTTGAAATCGTCCAAATTGTCTATTTGTCTTATATGGAGAGGTAAACTGTTCCACAACAGCGGTGCTGCTTTGCTGAAAGCTCGGTCCCCATAGGACTTAAGCCGAGTAGCAGGTACATGTAGAAGCCTCTGTGATGCTGACCTGAGAGAGCGACCTGGTTTGTGTTGCTTAATAAGGTCTTTGAGGTATGAAGGCGCAAGGCTGTGAAGGCACTTAAAAGTCAAGGTTAATATTTTATACTCAATCCGTTTGGAGATTGGAAGCCAATGAAGAGATTTTAGTACTGGAGAAATGTGTTCATGTTTCTTAGTTCTAGTCAGTATCCTTGCAGCTGTATTTTTGAATGCGCTGAAGACGCTGAATTTGAATGGTCGGTAGTCCATAAAGTAGGGAATTCCCATTGTCAAGTCGTGAAGACAGGAATGCGTGGATAACTTTTTTCTGTTGCTGCTGTACTAAGAAACCTTCTGGCTTGGCCAATTGATCGGAGTTGGGCATTGCAAGATTTCACTAGTGAGGATATGTGTTGGTTAAGGCACATTGTGTCATCAAAAGTTGCACCTAGATTTCTGGCCGTGCGAGATGATTTGACTGTACAGTCCCCGATCTTAATGCTGTTGATGGATACTTTATGGGCATGTCTGGCTGGTGCAATAATGATCAGTTCGGTTTTGTCATCATTAAGTTTCAATTTGTTGAGTCGCATCCAGGTTCTGATGTCATTCACACATGCCTCCATCCTCCTGAGAGGTTCCTGCTGATTATCGAAGTCAAAGGCCACATAGAGCTGGGTGTCATCAGCATACTGATGTATACTGATGTTATGTTTTTCAGCAATACTATAGACAGGGCACATGTAAATTAAGAATTCGAAAGGTCCCAGTACTGAGCCCTGAGGTACTCCATACACTAGTGGCACTGAATCAGATGACTGTCCCTGGATATGAACACACTGGTAACGATCCGCGAGATAAGAATGGAACCAGTCTAGAGCAGGCCCAGTGATTCCGATTCTACTTTGCAGCCTTGACATCAATATGGTATGATCGATGGTGTCAAAGGCTGCAGAAAGGTCCAAGAGAACAAGGATGACACCTTTTCCGGAGTCTAAATGAAGGAGAATATCATTCTGGATCTTGACCAATGCTGTCTCTGTACTGTGTTTAGGGCGGTAGGCAGACTGAATGGGGCAGAAGAGGTTGTTATTATCCATATGGTTTAAGAGCTGGTGTAGGGCTGCTCTTTTCGAGAAGTTTAGAGATAAAAAGCCAGATTGGATACTGGCCGATAATTTTTAAGAATGGATTTATCAAGGTTCGCCTTTTTCAGAAGTGGGGTTACCCTAGCATACTTCAGTGCCTGTGGAAATATGCTACTTTGGAGAGACTTATTAATAATATGAGTCATTGTAGGAAGTACAGGATTAACAATCTTCTTTAGAAGCCAAGTTGGTAGCGGATCTAGTCCACATGACTTCGTGGGTGATTTTGCAACAAGTTTTATGACGTCTTCAACTGACAGCATGTTAAATTCATTCATACGAGCTTCTAGTGGGGGATCATGTATTGGTAGGACCGATGGAAGATTATCTGTCTGTAATTGTATTTCGGCATCTAAATTCTGTCTGATTGTGTTAATCTTTGTGTGAAAGAAAACACTAAATTTATCGAGTACATCTTTGAGACTTTCATGTGGTGGAAGAGACTGCATTGAAAAAAGAGTGTGCATCAAGCCCGATATTGGGTGATTCTAGTATCAAGCAGTTATCTATTTTTAATCACGATGACTGCTTCAAATGCCATTTGATGGACTTGCGTGATAAAGCGTGTGACAGTGGGGTAAATGGTAATTGCTTGTTTAATCTAACTAAATATTTATCAATTCTTATTGGATTTTGATGATCTTTTTTTAATTGATTCTAGATTGTTTTCCAGTTATTTTTTTTCATTTCGTCTTAGATTAGTTCACAGTACTAGTGAATACACTAGTATTGTCCTTATTATTGTTTATTATAAGTAGAAAAATATTAAGATTTTATTAAGATTTTTTATATTTTTGATTAAGATTTTTGCTTGAAAATTAAGATTTTTCATGCCTGTGATTAAGATTTTTAACGCTGACGGGTTCACATCTCTCAGTTCATTTCAGGAAGATTCCAGCAATGTATGACAAGCCATGGTTTTACAAACACAAATAAGAGTATTTTAGGGCTCAAATTTGAAGCAGAGAATGCATGTTGGGTGGGTAAATATTCATTCTCACAAATAGAATTAAATTAACACTATGCCGCTTATTTTCTTCTAAAAATACATAGAAATGTCAAGGTAAAGTTGTTGCTGTTGTTGTTGAAACGCTAGAATGTGAGACTAGGGCTACATACGCATATGGCAGACAAAATCGAACTTTTTTCCTGAAGTACGGCTCTTACAGGAGCCCAAGACACTAAAGGGGGTATTTAGAGTGGGCTCCTACTGGAGTCCTCTGCACTAAAGGAGCTAAACATATATTTCCTGTACAATGTACAACAAAGAGATACTATGTTTGCTCAATAACGACCATTGTTTTGTTGTTCTAGAGTGCCCCCTGAACTGTGCCATCTGCAGCTTTGATGAGGCCACCAGCCGGTTTACGTGTGACACCTGTGTGGACGAGACGGGCATCAACAAGAATGTCGGCCTCTGCGCAGGTATCACATTTACACTTCTGCACGTTTTTTGTGATTTGTGATGTGGATCACACGTTGTAATGCAACTTCTTGTCCAACAGTTTTGTGGACGTAGGTTAGACAAAAAAAGGCCCAGACTGGCACTGATATCAGCATCAGCAAAGTTTTCAGCTTCATGTGCACAGCCATGATTCTCAAGAGCAGCGCATCTGATGATCCCTCTTGTTAAAAAGACAAAAACTTAAAAAAATAAATACACTTGTTGGTTATTAAAATGATTTTTTCTCATGTTATCTATAGTCATTATCCTTATTAGTAGTACAAGAACTCACAAAACCAAACAAAACAAAACCTAACAAGAATAACAACATTTAAACCTACTTTCTGTATGTTTCATATATGATTCTTTGAATGAAAATCTATGATTCCGGATATAGGACGTATAACTTACTGTCTTTAGACTAGCCCTATACCCCTTTGTTTTATTACATGACAGGCCTTGTTTCCTCACAAATATTTGCAGCGTAGTGCGTATAATATCTTTCCATGTGTCGGAGGTGCGTTGCGAACTTTAAACTGCCATAATTTCCATAATAAATGCTCATATTTCAATCATCTCTTCACCAAAATATAAAGCAACCATTTTGGCTTACCCCATTCCCAATTTTACAAATGTTTTGAAACAAAGCATCACATTTCTAATGGTAAAAGGAAGCTCTATTCCTCTTGGTTCTGACTGTGGTATTTTGCAGTGTAGCGTCGGCGTAAATACATTACAGTAATTTAGAAAATAATAAAAAATGTTTATCGGGTGTTTTTGGAACTGATTTATATATATATCATGATAAAGTTGAATTTGTTAGGAACACGAAAATGTATATCTCATCAAGATTGACCTACTATAAGTATGTCTACAACGCCATCAAACATTGGTGTTTTTGCATTTGGTGCGATATGGCAAACATGGCGCCATTTGTAAGTGCAGATTAATGCTGTTAAATGAAACTTCTTTATATTCTCTTAAAATACAAGCTAAACATTAAAATAAATTGTGCACGACGATTCCTTATACGGTTTTACATATAGTTATCTTGTTTTAATCACGATGGCACCGCTGCTATACCCCAAACGAATGACATGTATGACGAACCATTTGACACCAAAACACGTGAAATCACGCAATCACCCGGCCGGTACAGCGGTTCCGGCTGATTTGAGGGAGAGGGCCCAAGTCTGGTTTAGGCCGTTTTGAAGGGTAAAGGGCTAGACACAGGGTTCCAAGAATCATGTCTTATCGCTGATACAGATGTAGTTTTTGGTACACCGAAAATGAATGAAGGATAAGGATAAGTTTTTTTCAGACTTTAATCCATAAGTCCAAGGATGAAGGTCAGGGGTCACTTTAAGCAGTTGAATAGCATTGATTTTGTGAACATTATGCAATAACTTTTATTAAAAGTATTCTAATATTAAATGAGAAAAAATACATTTTAATAGAAGAATCATCTTACTTTTATCAAAAGCTTCAGAAACATATGGAAACAGGTCAGATTTGTGAAGTCAGTTTTACAATAACAATGGTATCTCCCGTACAAACCTGTGTAAAAAGTACCAAAAGTATGTTATCATTGTATGATAACTAGATGGACCATGAAGTTTTAATTTATTTCCCACTAATCTTTGTTATATCCCTCTCATGTTGCCGTGTCGTACCTTAAGTGACATTGTCCATTAGTGTGGTTATTTGTCACTGAAAAATACCCCTCCATTCGAACGATGGTGGCACGTGTTTAGGCATTGAAAAGTCTAAATATACCAACACCATCTGGTTCAGGCGGTTTGGTTTTGTTGGGTAAACATTGCTCTAGCACCAGTTCTTTCTGAATATATTCAGAAATTAACTATTCATTAACTGTTCATTAACTGTTCATTAACTGTTCATTAATCTTTTCACTCTTTCTATTAGTATATAAACCTTAAAACATTTGTTGTTAATAAAAAATGACATTCTAAAACAGTACTGAACTCCTGAAAGTCTAGATTGATGTTATTAGAACCAACGTGACCTTGTTAAGAGGGGGGCAGATACCACCCCTTGATCTCAAAATCTCAATAAATTAATGTTACAAATCTCAATGCAAAAGCCCTTTTCTCAAATCTCAATCAATTGATCTCTATGAATTGAAAGGTTAAATCTCAAATCTCAATGAATTGAAACCCCAAATCTCAACTCTCACTAAATTGTATATACTGCCCTCTGTTAAAAATATGTTACTAAATAAATGCCATTGTCTTGTCAAACTGCCACAAGCATTGCGTGGATCGGAAGCGGATTACAACAAAAATTTCTGTGGTGCATTTATAATTCTTTTCTGGCATGAATATTAACGAAAATATTTGCAAAAAAACAAATTTCAAAATGGATGGCTAAGCAAGTGGTATTTCCTATGGCCATGCGCATGACATGCAGCCGGAAGAATTTTTGGCAGACAGTTTTCAGACTAGTTTGTTTTCTGGTTAGAACTTTTTTAATGACACATTTAACAAGATAATCTATTAATAAATTACAAAATGCAAAAAATGTGTAGTAATACACTGCATAATCATAACAGAACACGTGCAGTCACTAGCTAGACATGTAGACGCCTATGGTTGGACTTCTGCACTACATTTACGTCGGCCGTATGACTGCTAAGGCGTACCAAAATCAATAGTCTGTTTCAGGTAACCAGGCCTACCTAGAAAATAGGTGTCATCCTAGTGTTTTTATGGCCATTCCATAAAAACTTTGAAATCCTACAGATTTCATCAATAAATACGTCAACCATTTTTACATCCTCCGCCAATTCAAATCGCAGCTGCATCGCACTTTTTGACGTTTACATGCAAAAATTTAATTATTGCATCACCATGTAGTACATTTTTGACCCACGACCGTTTTTAAAATCACGCAGTAATTTATTTAGACACCTATAAGCATTTGCTTCCACTGCAGACATAATTTTAGTTCACTCTGTACACAATTTTTCATGACGTCATGGGTTTTCCCCACTTAGAAAACAAAAGCGAACTTGTAAACAGGTTTGATAGATGTGGGGTTTTTTTTCACCTCCCGTGTAACAGCCCTCCCGTGTAACCGCATGTAGATTGAACAAGCAATATGCACAATTTACATGTAAATGTAAGTAAACATAAATTGGTGTCGGTGATTAAAAGGCAGTAGTGAATATAGCTACGGTAAATACTAGTATTCATACAAGCTGCACGTATGTGGATTTTAATAGTCAACTAGCATTTTGTGAGTCTGAAATATTTGCCATATAGTGATATCGACTAAAGAAGCTTGATAAATAGTTCAATGTACTGAACGTATAACATAAAAATAATGTCATAAAAACTTTCACAAAAAACAGCCTACCTAAAAAAAACTAATAAAAACTAAGTAATAAAATAAAAACTTTGTCACAACCTTCCTACCTACTTCAAAATATTGTGTTACTGTAAACAGACTATTGATTTTGTTACGCCTAAGCACGCTGTTCTGTGCATCTCTTTGATGTTCATTGATTTTGGAGCTTTTCATATATATTAGTAGTTTAATAAAATCAATAGAGGTTTTCCTATAAGTAGCAGGTATGCTAGAGATGGCAAAATTCAATAATCAATTCCTTATGTCCAAACCACATAAAAATGATGTATTACACATAAAAAAGAGGTTAACTGTTGAAAAGCTGTTTTATTACATTTGTTTGGTGACGGCCATTTCGATATTGCTTGTAAAGAATCCCCCCTCCCCCTTCGTACACGTACACAAATGCAAAGTTCACAATGGCAAGGCTAGAGGTGGCAAACAGACATCAGTAAAATTATTAACCTGACCATCGCCATTAATGATTTTATTTACAAAAAACACTTCGCCATTGCTCATATAGACCCAGCTTTTATGTTTGATTTCAGCCTGTAATGTGGAGAACTGTGTCGCCTGCTCCAATGCTGATAAATGTGACAAGTGCGCAGTGGGCCATGGGAAAATAGCAGGCACACCAGACACATGCGAAAGTAAGTTAGTGCCAGGATCAGACAGTCCCAAACATTGAAGCTGACTCAGTCATGGTGTATAATTAGCCTGATAAAAGCAACTTATAATTTCTAAGTTATGTTGTTGGAGTTAAAACATTTGTGATTGTCATACTAGGTGTTTACATAATACACACCAAAACGTTCATAGTACATTGTGTAATTTGGTTTGACCAATACAATGCCATTACTTAATCAAAGTACTGAAATTACTGAAAGCCGGCATTAATAGAGGAAGCAAAATTAAAACAATCCTACCAAGATTATGAAATGTCTCACGCCATGTTACCTTCCTGCATAAATTAAGGAAAATGTCACAGGAGCGATCGAACACAACCGATGTATTTTAACAAACACATGATATAGAAATAAATCAACAGAAGACCATGAAACGGGGTGGCCATAAAAACTTTGGGATGCATTATGAATCTTTGTTCAATTTATATATATATATATATATATATATATATATATATATATATATATATATATATATATATATATATATATATATATATATATATATATATATATTATACTATAAGATTATACTAAGTAACATTTTATTTACAAATTTGTTTCATGTGCATTGCACAATCATCAGAATGAAATGTTACATTATAGAACATACACAATCTTCAGAGTATTACATTATATATATATATATGCAATTGCGCATTATTTTCCAGGAATTATAAGATAAGATAACGTCTGGCGTAAGTCGGCTCCAGAGACTATTCATAAATTAGCCAAGGGGGGCATTATGAGTCAAGTGTTGCATAATAGGTACTTCTTCCTATGTTTACATTCAGTAACCAATTCGTTTCTTATGTTCAGGCTTGCTAAATGTAGTTTGCATATGATTACGAATTTTTCTTTGAGACATAGATTACATGATTTATCTATGTCTCAAAGAAAAATTCGTAATCATATGCAAACTACATTTAGCAAGCCTGAACATAAGAAACGAATTGGTTACTGAATGTAAACATAGGAAGAAGTACCTATCACTGGTACCTATTATGCAACACTTGACTCATAATGCCCCCCTTGGCTAATTTATGAATAGTCTCTGGAGCCGACTTACGCCAGACGTTATCTTATCTTATAATTCCTGGAAAATAATGCGCAATTGCATACTATAATGTAATACTCTGAAGATTGTGTATGTTCTATAATGTAACATTTCATTCTGATGATTGTGCAATGCACATGAAACAAATTTGTATATAAAATGTTACGAGTATAACTTGTAGAAAATCCATCTATATTTGCTCCTATCTTGTTACCACACAATAACAGGCCGGTGTGACCCATCAAAACAAGTGAACGCAACAAATATCAACCGAAAGGTTTTCGTCTGATGTAACTTGCAGGGTGCATGTAAGAAGCGGCCTATCTCTGCCATGTTAAATGTGACATCTGCCGTTGGAAATCCACGGTGCGTTAGGCGAAAATCGTTCGATTATGCAACATCATGTGACCTTGTGTTTTAGTTTGCAAGAGGGCATGGTATTTTTAAAAGTGCGATAACTATTGAATGTGAAGAATGTAAATATTATTTTTCTAACATTTGTAATGGAAAAGGCATTCTTCATTGATGCTGTGCTTTACAAAACAAGTATTATTTTGGCTGAGCATTATCTTTAAGTAACATTTTAATACCTTGTGTAAATCTGACAAAAATCTAAACAAAAGCCTAGGATCAGCGGGCTTTATTGAATCTTTACACTGACTGCAGAATTAATCTGTTGACTTAAACCTTGGACTCCTACACCTGTTTCACAATAGGTGACCTAATAGTATTCAATTCCCAAGAGAATTAACCAAGTTATTAACTTGTTTTCGTTTGCATGTATCGTGATCGATATAGTTGACAGATAACACTATTCAGTGATATCTGTATTGAAAATGTCAGTGACGTTCACAACGCAATTGGGAGTGACAAGAACACAACGCAACCGATGTGATGCTACAATGTGATTTCATCATCGGGATTCCCCAAAAAACAAAAGTGATAACAGAAGGTTTTAAGTTCAAGGCTGGATTCCTCAGCTGTCATGAGATGGATTTGAATGGACAAATTGCACGTTGTCCGCCTTGACGAGCCCTCTCCAAAGACGTATAGTTTGTGTCTCTAGCACTGAAACTGGCAATACTACGAGCAGAAACGCACCCCATATCAACAATATGCTAATAAGGGGGGACTGATTTCAGCTGTGTACTGATCACCGAGTCTGATTAATTTCTGATTCATGCGGTCAACTTCCTAGAAACCTATCTCGCCACCAATAAGCCTTTGCAACTCTGGTTGCCGGCTTAAAAACCAAATTACATGTCATCCCAATCAAGAACCCAATTCCCATACTAGACCCCTAGCATTGTTCAGCTCACCAGACAAATAAATGAGGGTATTAGAAATAATATTACCAAATTCCATGAGGGGCTATTAATGAATTCAAAAGCAGAATTTCAGCAAGGGGATGTTACTGATACAGACAGGCTTAAATTTTTAATTCTCTTCCAATTCTTATGCCTTAATTTTTCATCTCTTTTTGTTTAATTATAATTTCAGCAATGTTTATATTTTTGATTTGCATACACATGGGTATTCACATAATTGGTGATACATAAATGTGTATGCAAATCAAAAATATAAACAAGCTTGGCTGTTCCAATCATGGTACCTAATCCCCAATTTTGACTTGTTCAAAATGTCTGACTGTCTCTCGCAGACACTGGAAAAATGCCATTTTCTTGTAAGTGTTCACTATTATGTAAACCAATCAGAATAATCAAAGTTGTGATGTAGATCTGGCAAAATAATAGCATTTCATTCCTAAATTTTTTTATTTTGATATTCATTACCATTTTTTAGTTATGATTAAAAATGTATCGTTCTGAACTTGCTGTAAGCACATTAGTTAGGTAACCAACCCTAGGCTACATGACTAAACCATTTTGTTAAAGTTCAAATATGTTCTTGTTGAGGCTCAACATTTCTAAAATAATGCCATGATAAGTTTGAAATTCCGATGCTTATTTTGACTATACCCAACAATTGTATTTTTCACTTACAAAAGCGGAATGACACAAAAAAAAACTTCTTCCATTGGCGCCCATGTTGGTGTAGTCATAGAAAAGTGCTGTAACTCTTTCAATTTTTACAGTTTTTTCATTCTGCGTTCATCTGAAATACAAAAATTTAGCGAAATTAAATCGCACGTGAATATTTTAGGGTTACAGTATTACTTTTTTCATTGTTTCTAAAATATTCCATATTATGTTGCACAATTTGCACAATTATCAAAACAAACCAATCCCTTGATTTTTAGCCGACAAAAATCTGTGTTGCAGAATGTGACCTGCCTGGGTGTGCACGCTGTGATGGAGATGTAGCTGACTCATGTTCTGACTGTCAGGAAGATTACATCATGGATGCCGACCAGCGCTCCTGCATTCTCTGTTCCACTGCCACATTTAAAAACTGTGCCAGGTAATATACATATCACCAGTGATGGTGGACAGCTGTGCATAGATTTTCCTGATGATATATTTACCGTATTCTCGCGCATTAAAGCCCACTGGGTCTAATAGTGAACGATTAATGACATGTGATTACACAATTTGTTCACGGGGAAACCCCAGGAGTTCAAAGTTCAAGCTCATCATCGTTTCTGTTCTGCAAGCCTAGATATATAGTTGCTGATTATAATTGTTGGATCCTGCTATATGCTGTGCAATGACATGGAAGTTATTAGTAGCCGCGAGCCAGAATGGTTCTCTTAACATGGCCATGGCTGTTTTATTGTGTGATATGCCTGTATTAATAGCGTGCATCGTGCATGTGTTGTCAGTCCGTAATCTCACATGTTCATTAATCTCTCCCGGAGGACAAGGTCTGGAGGGGAGATTTCTAGCTTTGCTTCTGTCTGCGTCTGTTCTTTCATTCGAAATAAACAGGCTGATAACTCGAAGACTACTTGAGCTATTGCTTTACAAATTGAATATGTCTTGTTTGAGGGAAAAAAGTACCTCTCAAATTTTTTTGTTTGTACTTTGGCTTACTTTTGACGACCTTATGAGCATTACGTAATAAAGTTTGTTATCACTCTGCAGGAAGAAGTATTTAACCTATTATGTGTTTTTAAAAACAAAATATTACGAATTTGTGTTTATCTGTCTCCTGGGAACAGTTTATGGCATATCATCACCAAACTTCACATTTAGTATGTCTATATCACTCTCCTCGTGTGATTTGATGTTTGAGCACTTTGGCCTACTTTTGAGAAATTATGGAATATTCGAATAAAACAATTGTTACCACTGTACTGGGAAAAGTATTTCACCTATGGTCATTAAACTTGGTGTACTTTGGCCTACTTTTGACGAACTTATGAGCAATACGTGTTAACACCTTTTACTACTCTACCAGGGAGAAGTATTTGGCCTATTATCACCAAATTTCATATTTAGCTTTCTTGCACTACTCTCCAGAGCTGATTAGATTTTAGTGTACTTTGTCCTACTTTTGATGAAGTTATGATGTGTTTTTAATAGCAACTTATTACAAATTTGTGTTTATCTGTCTCCTAGGAACAGTTTATGGCGAATCATCACCAAATTGGACATTTAGTATGATTATATTACTCTCATGTGATTTGATGTTTGAGAACTTTGGCCTACTTTTGACAAATTTATGAAATATTATTTATGGAATGAATATTCACTATTTGAATGCAGATTTATTGATCAATAATTCTATAGACTTATTGGAGCCTTTTGCTATTTACTGGTATGATAATCAATAATCAATAATATAGACAGTGGCATTGCAGTGTATTAAACACTGGTTTGCCCCACTGAGGGCACTTTTCATGATTAGATGTGTTGCCTTTCTACGATATTCTTTATACATGTATGTATGTAATGTATTTGAATTACTAATTTTAAAATTGGTTGATCTAAAAGGGCCTGATCTAGGAGGGGGAGATTTATGGCGTTCCCGACGACTACTTGTTTTGCCATGATTTCGCCCACCTGCAGGCTACTAATATAACACACAGAGTTCTTTGCAGTTAATGTGTTCACGTGCGATTTTGGGGAAGTCCGCATCCCAATGCACGTAGAACCAGTCCTTTTCATATGTTCCTGCTCCTCCTGATGAACCAGCATCACCAATGCTGATAGCTGTAGACGCCGGTGTGTTATGGGGGAAACACATGGTACCATTGAAAAGTGATATGAATTTTGACCACTATTGAATGTCCGCTTTAGCTGCCATTGTCAGCTGTTTATGGTGATGTTTGTGTTTTAATGTGCACATTAAATCGATTATCCGTCAGAGGAATGTTCTGTCACCTCTGACTACACGCGCAGCCCAATTCAATTTTCCTGGATTGATTGGAGCTCTCTTTTTGTTGCTTTTGTTTTTGACTCCCATGCTTTGAGTAACTGATGAAGTTCTATTAGTTTTTTCTGTGGTAAGGAGAGCTGTCTACTGCCACTATCTATGAGCACACCCAGAAATGTTAGTAATTTACAGGGAGGGACTGCTTTGTCTCAGTTTATACTAAAGCCAAGATCCTAGAGCAACTGCAAAAGACTATTGTATGCTAATGTACACTTATTTTTATCTTCAGCGATTACTAAGAAATCATTAAATAAGAAATAACTTGAAACCCCCTGTTGTACATCATTCTCATTATACTAGATGAAAGGCATTGGAAGATATCCGGGCTCATGGAGGCCCCAAACGGCAGGCGTGTAGTTGGCTGGGAATCTCAAGCAATCATCCAGTGCAGACTGGTTGCCTCGAAACATTTGGGGTGTATTGGTACAGAATGGTAGGCTGATTTTAAATCTACCTTAGCCATGAATCCTCCCGGGGTTAGAAGCTGCACTGCATCATCAATGGTTTTGTACTTAAAGCTCTATCCTACTGCGTAGGAGTTAAGACTACGTCCTTCAGGCCTGCTGCAGTCGGTGGATGAGCGAATACTATCGTCTTCTTTTGGGATAGCTCCCAGACTGCTGATTATATGGGGTTTCTTTCTAGTGACTACATAGTGGCCATCATTTATTTCTTCAACTAGTTGTATTTCTACTTGCGTCCTATTTACGCCTAGTGTGGAAGCAAAGTTTTTTGTTATAAACACTATCACCTATCTGATTTTTTTATAATTTCAAAACCATTCCAAATACCTTTAAGCAAGAAGTCTTTATCAGGGTCACTGGTAAGTTCCGCACACCAAGCCCTGAATTTATCCTTGAGTGGGTTTCTATTTTTGTGAGTCATGAAAACAAGGGGGCCTGATTGCTGGTATTTAGGGTGGCGTTCTGTGCAGCCTGGCTCACTACATATGTGGGAGAATCTACAATATGTGCAAAAACAGCCATCCTCTGTTGAACATTAAGCAGATCGGCCTTCCTCTCTAGTCGGAGGGTGCACTCGTTTGCCGCTGCCACGGTTTTCTGCTGGTTTTTTTTGGTTCGCTCTCATCTTTATTCTCTTATCTAGAAAGAAATATGCTTTTTGCGGATCTATGTTGTTCCACTGGCAATCTCCTACTGCTTCATTTCTTCTTTCCCCATTGTGTCTAACATCTTTCCAAAAATGCAGGAGTCGCTCCAGCCCATTGTTCCACGGTCACGTCTTCAGGTTTCAATTTACTCCTACCATCCCTTATTACCAGGCCCCTACCTACTGGTAGGTTATGCTCTCTAGCCCTAGTGCTGACGTTAGGTTTGATTACATGGTCTGGGATTAGATGAAGTAACCCCCACATTACACCAAGCAGGCTCCGGGCGGATTTTCGAAAAAAATGGCAAAAAATGACAAAGTCCCGCAACGTCGACCAAATCCGTACGGATTTTTGGACTCTGTTTGCGATCCGTCCGTCGAATCCACGAAGGGCTGGAAAAAAGGTCGGAGCCTCCCCTCCGGGCAGAATCATGAGTATTGATCGGTGGATAATCCCCTGCGGCCGGAGGCAACGGACGGAGGAAATGCGACGTTTGGGCGACGTTTGGCTGATTTTGGCTCTGTTTGGGCGGCGTGGCGGCGTAAAATCCTCTGTACGTCGTCCACTCTGTCAGGAGTATTTCAACTGCAGCCAGAGTAAATTGGCTGCGTTGAGGCAACGTTTGGGCTCTGCCAGGCGTGTGCGGACGTCTCATGATAATCATGATATATCAAGACCGTAGTCATTTGGCTCTGTTTTGCGTGAAGGGCAGAGCATTTCGCAACGTCCAGAGGCGCCGGGCGGGGTTGGTTTTACTATCAATTTCAATTGGTGTTCTTGACGGACGTCGTTATTTGGCTGCGTCCGCCCGTTGGTGTGGGCAATATATGCCCTCCGTTTGCGATGATACAACGAAGTGGTGCGTTTTTGTCCGTAGTCTACGCGGCGTGGGCAGCGTTTGTGAGGACGTCCTTCGCTGTCAGTGGCGCTGGACAGAGGGCCCATGGTGACCGTCGAAACCGTATATATGTGACCAAATCGAGAAGATTCCCCTTTTCATTTGGTACAACTATCAGTGTAGTGGACATATATATGTATATTTTTAAACAATTGAATAATAATTTCG
>CM032663.1:15938774-15986599 GCA_019095985.1 Streblospio benedicti
GGGGTTTTTTTTTTGGTTCCTCATCTTTATTCTCTTATCTAGAAAGAAATATGCTTTTATGGATCTATGTTGTTCCACTGGCAATCTCCTTGGTGAACTTTTCTACGATGTTCATCGTCTAGTAGCATAGCAGAGGCAGCTTTACTTAACTTGTAGATAATCCGCTATTTTCACATTGTACTGGACTGCTTCATTTCTTCTTTCCCCATTGTGTCTAACATCTTTCCAAAAAATGCAGGAGTCGCTCCAGCCCATTGTTCCATTTAGTCACGTCTTCAGGTTTCAATTTGCCCTACCATCCCTTTACCAGGCCCCTACCTACTGGTAGGTTATGCTCTCTAGCCCTAGTGCTGACGTTAGGTTTGGATTACATGGTCTGGGATTAGATGAAGTAACTTGCCTGAAGCACTATGGAAAGCCATATCCTCACGATCGGGTTGGGGGAAGGACACCATGTCTTGAAGATGGCTCTGTTTTAGAATTTCAACGGCGGCTTCTAATTCTTTATTGCTGGCTAGGCTGTACTTGCTGTGGGTCAGCCTGATTCTGCTGAACTTCCGGTGGTGTCGGTGTTGAAACCACGCTGTTGGATATTAGTATATCTCCCTCTCGGTGATGACACTTCAATGTTTTCCTTTCTACTGCGTTTTATAAATGACCAGAATTTCTTAATGCAGCGGTGTTCTCTTGCCTCTTATGTTAGTATCGTTCCTAAATGTGTCCAATATGCCTGTCTCAGTTCCTTCTATAGCTGGTGTTTCACCAACTTTGCTCTATTTCTGTACCTTTCGTCCTTTCGGCTACTCTACCAAATTCTATCTCTATTTCTGATCAGCCTTCTGATGGTCGAGGTGACCCAGGCCTGTCATCGTATTCTACTAGCGGGATGTCGTCAGAAATGTCAGGAATCATTTTCACCTTCTCGCATCTTGTTGGGTTAGAGCACAGATCCAGATCCAGAGTGTTTGGGCCACATGTGGGACTCGGAATCAACTATTTTAGGCTCATGTCGTTTAGCATCTCCCCAAACTGATAATGTAGTGATTGGGTGCAGTATTAACACAGTTACAGGGACAAACATGGTGAGTCATAATCCTATGCCTCAAGAGCGCTTACTGATGTTGAAAGGAAGTACTCTCAAACAGAAAAAGAAGCATTGCCTATAGTTTGGGCTTGTGAACGTTTCAAACTGTACTGTTGTGGATGACCATTTGAACTAGAGACCGATCATATGTCACTAGAATGTATCTATGGAAAGAAGTCAAAGCTATATCTGCTAGAATTGAGAAGTGGGTTCTTAGGTTACAAGGCTATGATTATAGTGTTATATACCGTATTCCCGCGCATAAAAGCCCATGGGCTTAACATCGAAGATGGGCTTAATGTTCGAATATAAGCCCATGGGCCAATAAGTGAGAATAAAAACATTTTTCCCTGCCAAAAAAATCGATGAAAATTGATAGTTACGTGCACCCTGAACCCAGATGAGTGACCAAAGACACGTGAAAACAACGTAACACACCTAAAAGAAATCCTGTGCTCGTATGCCTACACATACGGTCATGCCATGATCATGCTTTGGGCGATATTAGAAGCTCCGACACGTTTCACTATTTTCCATCAATGGTTCAGAATGAACATCGATATAAACCTTCGGCGGAAGCTTGAATCAATGTTTGAAGATATATATTTGTGTTAATCTGCATCTAGAATACACCCAAAGTGAGAATTAACAAATAATATCACAATATATTTTTTCAAAAAAAATATTAACGGCATAGTTCTTGTTGCAAACGAAATGTGATTTTCTAGGAGCTTTCCACAACGCAACCTCGCTTTAATGCATTAGAAATGAATAGCGGACTCGGACTTAGACTGTTAAATGCTTTCGGTATATCTCCAGTGCGTGAGTATGATTTATAATGGCGAACTTCCGGAGTTCAAATATTTATTAAATTAGGTTTGTACGATGCTACCATGCTATGAAAATTCTTGTGACAATGACGAATATGAAGACAGCATTGCTAGAAAAGATGTGAAACTAATAATTACCATTGATGATTAAAGGAAAACATCGTGCACGTTGTCAAAAGTCAGTACACTCATCATCGCCCGCGTAGGTAGACTAGTACCGTACAGTAACACGTAAGAATCCATGGTTAAGAAACTTGGTGGCTCTATATAGTCGAAATCCAATGCTTATTCATCGCCAAATAGGGGGTGGGCGTAGTATACGAATATACGCCCCTGGGCTTATAAGTGGGAACTTTTTTCATTTTCAAAAGGTCCAAAAAGTGCTGTTTTTTGGTTATACGCCCATGGGCTTTAATGCGCGGGAATACGGTATAAAGACCTGGAAAAACTAATATTGCTGATGCATTGTCATGTTAAAAGATTGGCAGCAATGTGAACTAAAGTAGAAAGAAAGCAGATTTTAAAAGATACTAGCTGGCCCGGTTTCTACAGAGACTATTTTTTGCATGATCGAAATGAAAATGTAAAAAAAAGAATTAAAAAAAAAGAAAACATCCCCGTACGGCGTCGTATGGATTGCTTTAGTAACTTTTCTATTGGGTAAAACCCATACTGACGGATTGGTATCAAATATAGCCTCACGACAAATCACCTTAGCATACCTGTAAATAATCCTTTACTAGTTATGCATTTATAAGTTGATTAAATGCTGTGTTTCAACCTTATTTTACAATGATATTGTGTGCTTCAATTTAAACTCAGATAATCATCACATACGACAAGTTTTCTACGTTTATAGTCTAGTTATGTTCGTATGTAGATCTATTTCCTTGTATAGTGACGTAGACAGACGTTTGGTCAGATGGTGTTTATATTATAGTGACTATACTTTTTCTTGTTAATAATGACAATAATAATACTAATATCCATAATTTAACCATGACAATAGTAATACTAAGATCCATAATATGTAAATAAGATTCATAATAATCATGTGTGCTAACTCCAGTTGCGGCAGATTTCACGTACGGCAGCCGTACGGCGAGCATCAGTTGCTGTGGGTTTTGCCCCTTAGTCATTCACGGAACTATGATTACTGCTTGGAGGTTAGCCAAGCTGGTCACGTCAAGTGCAATTATTGATTATTTTTGCTAGGAACTGACTATTCCAACAATCGCACGGATGTTGGCACCATTTCACCCATGAAAACACTAAATTTCTAAAGCTATCTCCTAAAAAATAAAACTATATACGCACATTAATAACAGCATAGCATCCTTTCAAAATACCGCAGAAGTTTAAAGTATGCTTTTGACAGGCCAATAATAGTAGAATCGGCACCAAGGAGCCTCTAGGCATGGATTTGCCCCAGAATAAAAAAAAAAAACAAAAAAACATGGGGGCCACTACCACTCAATGCCGTTTGCAGTTTAATATATAAATGTCAAGATATTGTGTTCTATCATAAATGATGATGAGAAAAGATGGAATATGTGTCACGGTATAGGCGGTTGAAAGGGGATTATGTCAAAAAATAAAAGTTTAAACAACAAAATATACATGTATATATTTTTTTTGCACAAGGCTCAACTCTTTTTGAAAGCTCCTCGTAACTGTCATATAATGGTGATTTTTTGTTCATACAGATGCAAGAAGGAAGCTGGAACTACTAAGTGCACTCAATGTGAAGATGGATACATCTGGAGAGATGGGATTCCAGGCCTCGGGTGTTTAAGTATGTATGCTTGATCATGTACGACATGTAGCAATTACAAAATATCACTCTGTGTGTTTAGGTTCTTTCAAAGACTCTTAAAAACATTGATTTAACTGTCATAAATAATTGAGCAACTACTACCCTGCATATAAATAAGTGCTCGTACGTTCAACTGGGAATGACATCAAAGTCCGTGTGAGATCAATGCTTGCCACCACAGTACAGGCAGCATGGCATTGTTCATGAGAAAAATAAGAAATAAAAGATTTGCATCTAGTTAGCAAGTAACATGTATTTATGCTATAGATTTAACGACTCCAAGTTCACTCACTCAGTTGTACATGTATATACATGTATATAGCGGTGTATATGATTGACTCACTGTGTTGAGGGATTTTCTACTGCAGGTACTGCTGACATGACGTGTGCGGAATACTTTGACCCCCCATTACAATGCACAGGCTGTAAACCTGGATACAAAATGACAATGAAGTCTTCTGACCCATGTGTCCCACTTGGTATGTGATGCAGCTTTCAACACGTTATTTACGTTCATATTTTGTGTTACTACAGAAATATCAAATATATATTTTGGCTACAGCACTAAGTCTCATTATCTAGTGTATTTTCAGTTGTATTCTTGATGAAGTTAAATTAAATTTTGTTTAAAAAAAATTAAATTTTGACTTTATTCATAAATGTTTTTGAGCTCATAAAGGCTCCAATTAAAACACCAATTTGAAAAGGAGCCTTACCAACCCGTTAGAGTGGGCGGCGGCACCACGCGTTATCCCACATCACCAGGCAGCGTGAGGGAAAAAAGAAAAAAAAAGTTATCGATGGCCCCATGCCTCAAGGCTTTTAGGTATTGCCGGCAAAACTATTTTGACACAGCTAAAGGATGTATATAATGCCAATAATCCTTTATGAATAGCACAGTTACAGATCTACCACAACGTGGCGCGCTGTGCAAGGCTGATCACTGTGATATATTTTTGAAAAATATTATATTATTAGTCTCCCATGCCACATCTGCTTGTATCTTTCATGCAGGATCACAAATAAGGCGTTTGGCAAACTACACAATAAATGTGGGTGTCGGATATTTATTATATTATTTCTATCAAAACGAATAATGTTTTAGCGTTAACTTTCCCCGGACGATGAGCGATAGCTGTCAAATTCACGCCGATGAAGAAATCAAAGTTTGAAAACGTCCTTGCTCCATAATATTGAACGTCCTTGCTCCATAATATTGAACGTGAAAATATTATAGTATGAAATATGGATGATTCATGCTGAGTTTCTTTAGTATCTTTGATAAAACCTAGCTACCATTTGAATATCTACCGATTATACGACATTTAAAATCGGTCCAAGAAGCTGTCAAACGTATCGGCGATAACTCGAAATCTCGAACTTGAAGTGGTCAAAATCTAACATGATGCTGTATGTATCTTTATTTATAATTGTGAAAATAAGAAACTAGACAGTCTTCTGAATGTGTTCTGTAAATGTGATAAAGTTCTGATGAATACCCCAAGAGCTACTACATATTATATTTCACTCTCCACGAGGAAACCTCGTCATCAGCTTTCTCCTTTCGAATAAACTGAGGCGATCGATTTTAGTGAGCACCGCTCCAGGACGACTTGCTCCCCACATATTCTCATCTACTGTCACATAACTACCACCATATAGACTGTCATGTGGGCAAACAGGATTTTTTCATTTAGCCTGACGGAACTGAGTCTATTACCAAGACCAAATTGACAAGTTCTAAATCATGGTATTTATCTTTTTTCTCATTAACATAAAGTTAGTATTTCCTTTCAGGAAGGAAAAGACCAGCAAGTTGGGGATGACACAATGAATGAAGATAATGAAGTTGAAAGCACCACTAAGAAAGTGAGTGGTGACAAAGATAACACATCAGGAGTTGCTACATTCTATGATGGAAGCTATGCGCTGCTGCTCGCATGTGCTGCTGCTCTGGTCCTTAATTGTATGAACTAAGATTCCACAACCAGTAACCATAACATTTGGCAGGGAGCAACCCTTTTCTGAACAGCTTACTTGTTTTGACATGATATGATCCCGGGCATATGATAGAATCCAACCTCAATTAGGAATTATTGATCTCAATTGACAGTACTACATCGGTAACTATGAATGCTGTTTGCATGTGAGCAAACTAATTTCCATTGACAGTTTTTATCTGGGGTCAATTTTCTCTTGGCCATGGTGATTATTTAATCATTTCTATCATATAAGTGATCTTTTAAATGTGTAAATGTCACAGAGATATGCAGAATCTTGTTCGATAAATGCCGGTACATTAAAATGTACACATTTCCGTGATATTTTATGGTGATCACATCTTGATTGTTCAGCTACAGGATTGTTTTGCTTGACACGACATGATGTAGAAAAATCTAGTGGGTGCTCAACATGGAAATATATTTCACTTTGTACATCATTATAGAACTCAGAGTTATAGAACATTGTTTCCATATTTGAAGTACACACGCTCATCTTTTAGAAAATTCACAAATATATCATTTAGTGTCTGAGCAAAGTATTTCTATAGATGTATAGATGGACACAGTTTTCACCTGGATCCAATAACAAGAGACTCAAGTAGAAAGAGGTTATTCCAATAAACAAAACATCAACAATAGCAGCAACAGCAGCAACAACAGTAGCAACAACTACAATAAAACTATTGCCCTAATAAAATTGAAATTTACGTTGCTGTAAAACAAGCGCTTTTCCCATCGTGTATTTTTCCATCTGTGGAACGGTACCTCTAACATGTCCATTCAGATTCATGACAGCTTAGCTGTGTTACAAATATAGTTTGACTCTCTTATCCATTATTCCTCTATTAAATGAAAATAATTTTCTGTTGGTGTAGAATATACATATAACCTTGACCTGTATGAATTGGATTAGCTCTGTGTCTAAATATTTATTGTCTAATGTGTTTATTATTGTAAATATTTATTTGTTAGAATAATTGTATATATATTTTTCCCAATTCTTGCTTGTGAATTCAATTCTACTCTCACTTTTCTGTAAAATGGAAGATGTCTCTTCAGCTATGTCAATACAGTGGCAGGAGCTTGCTTGACAGAAAAGTGAGAGTAGAATTTATTTGTTTATCCCCCTTTTTTTCAAATGCTACAATTAAGTGGGTGAAACTGTCTCCCTTATACTGAAAACTGTGTCCAGCTGTACAATCAGAAAAGGGTATGTATCTCGTATTGACGTAACATTTGTGTAAATATTTCTGCATACAATAATTCTAGCCGGGTCTTTACTTGTATAACATATATTGTTTACTAATGTTCAAAGTATTAAAGTCCTGACTACATAAATATATTAGATAAATGAGGGGAAACTGTGGCCATTGGTCTATGCATATAGCAGAAACTAATAATTTTTATTAAATATTGTTTGTTTTTAATGCTAGATTTGCTGGCAACTAAATGAGCCAAGCGATGACCGTACTGTACATTAGATGTAACTTAGATTTTTTTTACATGAACTTTATAAATATACAGATACCTCACATCTGACCATTATTAGCTGTAAATATATTATGTTGTTTTCTTGGAATATTGCTACCAGATGCTATCGGACTTTCCTTATTGATATGTTAGCTATTTTATGATGTATTGATTATATGATATGCATAGAGTTGTGTAATTAATTTAAACCATGGTCAGTTTGTACTTTATGATGTAATAATGTACAACATATTGGGAATCTTATGTTGTGATGGCTATAATACGCCCGCATTATATTGAATATTTACAATTAAAAACTGCTCCCAATATGTGAAGGCCAAACAAAAAGTGAACTATCTCAACTGCTACTGAATAAGATAACACTCATCAAGAAATGTGAATTTCCAATTTTGTCAATTATTGTAAACACTTATCCATCTCATATTTATTTAATATATATATATATATATATCAAAACAATGACAATCACAATTCCTTGTACCTGCTTTACTTCTAAAGTTTTACAAGTTTTGACACTAAAATGTCCTCTTCATGATGATTTTATTTGGTGCTTGTTTGGATGCAATTTTTTATATGGGATGGGTGATACATACGGTAACGTTGTGCTCTGGTCTAATTCCTAGTTTGATTTGTAAGATAAGTAGTACCGGTATTTACAATATAGCCTTTGAAAACCGAAAATTTATTGCTTTATTCACTTCTGATTTACTATTTAAATTAGAGTGAATATTTGGCAAACATACAATGTGTTTGAAGTAATGAGGACATATTTTCAGGTTCACTGAGAATTCAGTCTCAAGATTGGCTACTCTATCGACGGATTCAGTATTTTTCCAGAGTTGTCAGGCGGGTTGCCCATTAGTGAATTCTTATGAGTTGTATTTCCTGACATAAGCATTGTATTGTCATTTAGTTGCTAGAAAGGTAACCACTAAGCCTGATAAGTGTTGAACGCTCAGCTTGAATAAAGTTTTCAAACAAGCACACATGAATAAAGATATTTATGTGTAGATATACACCCGGGGATATACACCATGAAAAATAACTCCAGGAACTCATTGATTGCTGGTCTACTGGGCCCATTGTGATTGCTTTGGTCATGGGGATGTGCATCATGCATATTGTATGTAATAAATGATTTGTAACATCTGGAAATTTATGATCTTGTATATTTTGAAAATTTGTTCATTTTATTACCTATTTTTTTAATAGCATTTAACAGTTGTAGTTGGAATCTTTTTGTACGTATTGTCATTCATAATGCATTTCTATGAAAAGCAGAGTTCTGAATAGCATGCTGGCTACATTAATGGCACCTGCCAGTTTGTCCTTCACACTGTTGTCATACTATATAAGCAGTACCTAATCTTGTGATTTAATAAAGCAAAGAAAATTATATTTTATTGTACTTAAATTGAAGTGTACGTGATGCCATTTTTAGACAGCACATTTATTGTTACATAATCTACCTTATGCAGCAATCTTGTCATACTATTTACCACTATTCTTCCCGTTGCCCTCCTCCATTTCAACGAGAAGTTCTTAAATCGTTCAAACTGACTGTTCATCTTATCAAAACTTCTACCACACTAATGTAACACAGCCCTAAATGATATACATTATTTATTTAGTTCATCTATACACAACACAAAACAAAATTTACTGTTGTCAGTTTCGGCAACTGTCACCATTTTCAAAACGTGTCTATGCATGTCAAGGTCACTCAGCACGACTTCCGATGCCGAAAATCGGGTCGTACACGTGAGAGAGTTGAAAGGCCCCCTCGTCTCGGTTCATGACCTGCTTCTGACCTCGTATCTTTATCGCCTCCCTGATGGTTCTTGTTCTCCAATCCCCCTCCCTATCCAGTACACTCAATTCCTCCCAGTCTATCTCATGATTGTTTTGTTTCACATGGTCTGTGATACCACTCTTGTTGATCTGAGTGAGCGATTCTTTCCTGGCTGCTCTGGTGAAAGATCCCCCACTGTTCTGCTCCACATCCTTCATGTGTTCTTTTACACGGGTGCCCAGTTTTCTGCCAGTTTCCCCAACATACACACTCTTGCAAGACTTACAGGGAATTTTGTACACCACTTCACATTTCTCTAGCTTATCCTGTTTTTTGAGAATTTTCCTGGTGGTCTGTAGGGGCTTCACTGCTGTAGACACTTGGTGCTTATTGAGGATACGTGAAATACCCTCTGTTACCCCTTTCACGTAAGGTAAGATGACTAAACCTTTGGAGCCTGCTGAGTCCTTATTCTTTTTCTTTCTCTTGTCCTTTCCTCCTTCCTTCTTCTTTTCTATCTGTGCTTTCACTTTTTCAAATGACCATCTTGGGTAACCACATTTAGCTAGAGCCCCTACTATGTGTTCTTCTTTCTGTCTATCCTCTGTCTCTGTCACTATGTCATTGCACCTGTCAAGTAGGGTCCGGATCACACCTAGCTTTTGTTGCAATGGGTGGTGAGATGAGAAATGTAGGTACTGGTCTGTGTGGGTCTTTTTCCTATATACAAGTAGCTTCACAGTATTGTCTGCTTTCCTCACTATCAAAGTGTCTAGGTCGTGAACCGAGACGAGGGGGCCTTTCAACTCTCACGTGTACGACCCGATTTTCGGCATCGGAAGTCGTGCTGAGTGACCTTGACATGCGCAGAGACGTTTTGAAAATGGTCACAGGAGTTTCCGAAACTGTCAACAGTAAATTTTGTTTTGTGTTGTGTATAGATGAACTAAATAAATAATGTATATATGTGTATTCCAACACGATGAACTCGTTCAAGGATATAAGCCCTAAATGATGTATTCTGATTGGTTGAGAGCTTCAAACAGATGGAGTATAAAATCCGATATACCATTCCTCATACGGGTACCTTTTAGCTCACCTGCTGTGAAACAGCATGTGAGCTTTTGTGATCACCTTTCGTCCGTCGTCCGTCCGTCAACAATTCATATTTTTCTAAATAACTTCTTCATTTCTTATTTGATTTTCACCAAATTTGCACACAACTTATTTGCCTGTCTCATGATATCATACTTGTTTCATTCCTCTGGGATTAAAATTGCCTCCCACGGGGGTGGCAAATTGACCCACCCACCAAAAAATTGTCTCCTGTACTCCTAGCCTGGGCGACCCAACATCAAACGTGTAACACCCGGTGGGATGTGTGGGTGGCTTTGCCCGCCAGGAGTTGGGTTTAGTTGAGGGTGCCCGGGGAGGCGTCTGGGGGTAGACCCTCCTCATAATAACATTGAGAAATAATTAAAAAAATGGTCATAAGGTCCTCCTGCCTATGATACTGCTATCAACTATAGAGAGAGGTGGTCTTATATTTTGGGGTGTGTGGGTTGCTTTGGCCCCCAGGAGTTGGGTTTAGTTGAGGGTGCCCGGGGAGCGTTTGGGGGTAGACCCTTGGCCTTAAAAAAAGGGCTTTGGGGGTTACCCTCCCCATAATAACATTGAGAAATAATTAAAAAAAATGGTCATAACGTCCTCCTGCCTATGATTCTGCTATCGACTATAGAGGTGGTCTTATATTTTGGGATGTGTGGGTGGCTTTGGCCCCCAGGAGTTGGGTTTAGTTGAGGGTGCCCGGGGGAGCGTCTGGGGGGTGGGCCTTCAGCCTTTAAAAATGAAAAACGGGGGGGGGGGATTCTCACAGGAAGAATTAGTTCCCGTCAGCATTGGCTTGTCTGCAGCAAACCAGTCACCAATCAAGAATGAGGGAGTGTTCTTTGCAAAACTATCAAATGGCGGCAAGGAATCCTGCCGCTCCATGGTGTATGTAAGTAGCTCTGTGCAAGGAATGTACCTATCATATGACTCCCTTCTCAACCTGGGTATCCTGTCAGCTATTTATTCATCATCAATATCGCCCATTAGTGAGGCAGCAGATGGCGACAAAATGTTGGATCATGACACCAGCGTGCAGCAATACCAACAAGGCCATCTGAGCTGCCTTTCAAATGTGTACCTGCGAACAATGAAAAAATGAAAAAGTGGCTGCTTGACAGATATGCTGCATCAACATTCAACACATGCCCACATCGCGCACTACCTAGCATGGAGGGCCCTCCAATCGAGATCCATATTGACCCCTCTGCTACACCAAAGGTATGTCACACTCCTGCCCCGGTCCCACTTCATTGGCAACAACAAGTACATGATGATCTCCTCCGTGATGAGGCCCTAGGAGTTATTGAGCGAGTTCCATATGGTGAACCTACGATATGGTGCCACAGAATGGTGATTACTAGGAAGCATAATGGCTCACCACGATGCACAGTTGATCTCTCACCTCTAAATAAATACTGTCGAGAGACATTTGCAATGGAGTCGCCCTTCCATCTTGCTCGCCGCATTCCCAGGAACACTTGGAAAACAGTCACCGATGCCTGGAATGGGTATCACAGTGTGCCACTGCGAACGTCAGACCGTCACTTTACGACCTTCATAACACCATTTGGCAGGTGGAGGTACATCAGGGCACCTCAAGGCTTCCTATCACCAGGAGATGGGTATAATCGACTCTTTGACACCATACTGTCATCGTTTGAACGCAAGGAGCGATGCGTCGATGAGACTATCCACTATGATGATGACCTAGAGCAGCATTGGTGGAGAACTATTGACCTGCTGACACGTGTTGGCCAGGCTGGTGTAGTGATGAACCCCGACAAGTTTCAGTGTCTGATTCGTCTTTTGAACCACTGCCGAAATATCTGGATGCAATAAGAGACTTCCCTTCACCAAAATCCACAACTGACATTAGAAGCTGGTTTGGCCTTGTAAACCAGGTGGCAAACTATGCGCAGTTGTGGGACGCGATGGCAAGATTTAAGCCATTCTTGAGCCCCCGTTGTCAGTTTAGCTGGTCCGATGAGCTTGAAGATGCCTTCCAGTTTATCAAAGGAGGCCATTGTTCGTGCCATTTGACCCACATAAACTCACCTGCCTTCGCCCTGACTGGTCCCAACGTGGTATTGGCTACTTCCTGCTTCAGCAACACTGCGATTGCTCGACCCGTGTCCCTGACTGCTGCCCTGGAGGCTGGAAGATCACGCTGGCTGGGTCACGGTTTCTCGCGTCAGCTGAACAGCGGTATGCCCCAATTAAAGGAGAAGCACTGGCTGTTGCTGGGGGCCTCGAGCAAACACGTTACTTTACCCAAGGCTGCAATAATCTCATCGTGGTCACCGATCACAACCCTCTGGTGAAGATTCTTGGTGACAGGACATTAGATGAAATTGCTAATTCTCGACTGTTCCACCTGAAGCAGCGTACCCTAACAAGCGTACCTCTAACAACATTGTCATGGTCACGAATTGCAAAGGAGACAGCATTAGATCCACCCCTCAGCTGTTTGGTAAATGCAATCACAGAGGGTAACATACAGCTCGCCCGCTCAGAAACCGGTCTTGAACCTCTGTAGCCTGTGTGTGATTTCATATACTTACAAGAAGGCGTGCTAATGTATCAGGATAGAGTCATTATTCCACCATCACTGAGGTCTCAAGTATTGCAACACCTCCATGCAGCCCATCAGGGGACATCGTCAATGGAACAGCAAGCACGAGCGATAGTATATTGGCCAGGGATGTCCAAGGACATACGCAACACCAGAGACTCGTGTGGTGACTGTATCAGAAACGCACCATCACAGGCTGCAACACCACCTACACCATCTTCGCCTCCATCGAGACCATTTGAAGCTGTGTTTGCAGATTTTTTTCCTATGGTGGTCATCACTACCTAGTTGTGGGCGACAGGCTGTCTGGATGAACTGAAGTTTTTAGCTCCCCAGGTGGGACTACGCTTGCAGGTGCTGCAGGATTGATAATAAGAACCTACGCTGCCTCTTTGCCACATTTGGTGTTCCTGAAGAGCTATCAAGTGATGGGAGCCCTGAATTTTGTGCGGGCAGTACAGAGACCTTTCTCAAGCTGTGGGGCGTGCGCCATCAACTATCCTCTGGGTATTTCCCTCAGTCTAATGGCAGGGCTGAAGTGGCAGTTAAAACGGTGAAACACCTCATATTGTCAAACACAGGCCCCACTGGCAGCCTTAATCATGACCATTTTGTAAGAGCGTTGCTGCAACAGCGAAACACTCCAGACCCTGACTGCAAGCTCTCCCCAGCACAAATAATATTTGGCCGGCCGTTTCGGGACAGTCTCTCGTTTGTGAATAGGCTCGAGAAGTATTCAAACCCGTATATTGACCCAACCTGGCGGCAAGCTTGGGAAGCCAAGGAAGAAGCTCTACAATCTAGAATCACCCGCACTACTGAATCATTAAAAGCTCACACACGACCCCTTCGCCCGCTTCCCCTTGGGGAAAAGGTGTTCATCCAGAACCAGCAAGGAAACCACCCCACCAAATGGGACCGATCAGGAACTGTTGTGTAGCTGTTAAACCATGACCAGAACAGGATCAAGGTAGATGGGTCTGGACGTTTGACACTATGCAACCGCCGGTTTTTGAGGTCCTATACGTCAGTCTCGCATTCGATCTCCTATCCAGTTGCACCCGACCAGATTCCAATCGCTGAGGGTAACCCCACAAGACCAGGTTCACCAGGGGCGATGCTCAGACCTGCTGGATACTCGCTGTAGGGAGACGCCCAACACCTATAAGGAATCGCCATCTGCAGCCCTTCCCAGCATGAGCACGCGGCCACCAACACATCACCCTCACCCTCACCACAGGAAGATGGTGCCAACCTTGTGGATGGCCACTTGCCTGCCACTGCATCTGGTGGTTTTGTGCCGGACATGCTGCACACCCAAGCAGGATCAGGATCACTCTTGTCAGAGGTCAATCCACATGTGGCAGAACCACAGTCTCGTCCACGTCGTGAATGTCGACCCCCAAAGCAGTACGAGCCGGAATCAGGAAAATGGATTTATCTTTGAGTCCGTAAATCTTCCTCCAAGATGAGCTTTTTCGGACTAGGGGGGATGTAATGATACGGGATTTACACATGTATTATTGATTATATATATATATTGATTATATATATATGTATTATTGATTATTGTGTGAATATGTGTTGGTCTGATTAGGTACTGTTGACACGTGGCACAACTGTCCTAGACATGTCCTATTAGGCCTAGAAAAAATGATTGTTTGATTCCGGTAACATGATTTTGAAAAATTGGTTAGTAAGATAGGTAATTTTATTTTTTTTCTTCATATTTTTTACTGCAAAAAATTATGTTAGGTAGGGGCCACTTCTTTTTTTCCTCCACATAGAAAACAAAATGACTGCACACACAACATGATGGTAAAATTAAACAAAAATGATGAATTACATATGATTTTTTTTATTGGATCGCTAAAATTAGTATATTATTTTATGTCTGAATCCATAGGTTCGAAGTTTTTATTAAAAAAAAACTCAATAAATTAGGTTAGAGGGGTCAAAATGGGTTAGCTAGGGTTACCGGAACCACAGGATCATTTTTTCTAGGCCTTAGTTATACTTTAATATCTAATGTCTTTTAAACTTTGTTTGTAAGTAGGTTCTCTTTTGGAATTTACTTTATCTTAAATGGATTGTAAATCAAAATTTCTTCTATATTATTAATTATTATGTCTAGTACTGTAATCTTTATTTCCCCGGTTTTGCTTCCCCGGTAAAATGTGTTGTTATGTATGGTAGTTTGATTCATTTCCTTTTTGCTTTGTAAGTTCTGTAATTGTGTTTTCTGCGATTGTATTTGTTCTTTGAAATTGTATATATACATGTATTATGTATTCTTTTTTTTGTGTGTGTGTGTGTGTGTGTGTGTGTGTGTGTGTGTGTGTGTGTGTGTGTGTGTGTGTGTGTGTGTGTGTGTGTGTGTGTGTGTGTGTGTAATATTTCTATGGACCATTGTAATCTATGTATATATAGTATTATGGATGTGTCTGAAATAAACGTATTAGTTCCACTTTAATATCTAATGTCTTTTAAACTTTGTTTGTAAGTATGCACTCTTTTGGAGTTTACTTTATCTTAATTGGATTGTAAATCATATTTCTGAAAGTAGTTGACATTGTATAATGTATCATTTCAGAACATATCAATCATCTTTTGAATAAACGTTTTATCAAAGAGGAGACTTTCTTCAAGCCCTGTCTATTGTAAATCAACCCAAAATTTTAATGCCACAAAAGCTAAACTTGCAGCATCTAATAAGGATGTTAATGATGTTAACAATTCACTCCAATCACAAATCCAAACAAATTCTCAGTAAGTTAGGCATAAAAGTACTGAATTCGCACAAAGTTACCTATAGGTTGCGAGACAATTTCAAAATGCCTTTACGCAAAGTTAAGTGATGATTTTTTCACGCATATATTTTATGCGCGTCATTTTGGCGATAGCGATGCGTAAAACAGTGCTAGCGATGCAAATGTAGTACTTTCTTCTCTCTAACACTTTTAAGCACCCGACCACTGGGTCGGTTTCACCAAGCCATTCGCAATCGCTAAATACTGCATTTTCATCGCTAACGCTAATTATATATACAGTCCACAACTATCCGTTTTGTGCTAGTTTTTTATAAGCTCACATTGATAGCCTTTCGGACCTTCCCGGTTCTTCAGTCTGCCAACTACCTAATCGTCACGTGATCGTGGTGTGACGTCGTCGGCAGAGGCTGGTAGGATGTTGGTGTAGATGGCTGGCAGGTCGGCGGCCCCCACGTTCTTATTGAGGTCGGGCTTGAGGCGCCTGATGTGTATGGCCTCCCTGATCAAGTGTACCGTAGTGATGAACACCAAGGACTATAAAGACAAATGTGAAACACTGCTAAGCTAACGCTAATGTGCTAAAATTTGGGTTTCACCACCATTTTCAAATAGCGTGACTTCATGCCCAAAATTATCGAACATAGTCGCCTGGCCGCAAACAGTATTCAAGTAACCAAGCATAGCTAAACAAGAAAGGGAGATTAACAGGAAAACATACGGCAATTCATATTCTACAGCATATATCTTGCCAAACCTGTTCCTTTTTTATGTGATTTTAGAAGCATCAAATGCCCCAAATAATAAGTCCGTTTTATTCTGAACAGTACAATAATAGTGAATATATGCCAGAGTGTCTATGACCGTCTAACTCAGCCAATATGCTTTTATTGAAATGTTCTGCTTCTAATCTGGCAGCACGGATATCAAAGTCATCCAACACGTTACAAATATAAGAGCTGGTCACACTGGCCTAAAGTTATGTACATGCATGAATCACACGTAAATTTACAGGCTTACGTGATGCATCAGTGGACCATCCGTGCTCTGAGGCTTTTGTCAGTGTTTCTCACGTGAATCTTGCGTCGCTGTGCGGGGATGTGCGCCAGCAGATCGATACTGTGCGTGATTCCAAGTTTTGAAACTAGGAATCACCACAACCCGCAAGACCCTATAGAGTATTTCCACTGTTGTACATAATTCATTAGTGCTTAACGTAATACTTGCGCAGACCGTGCGGAAGTGTAGTGGACTGTTAGTGATCGTACGGGTGTTGTATTTAGCATATTTTTAATGATACACCCATACAAAAATAGATAACTTTCTTGTATATGTGGATTGTTAGTAGTTTGTCAGTGGTTTATCAGCGATCTTTCTGTAGTTTATGCGTGAATCGAAAGTGATATTTCATCACGTAAAGTCAAAACTCTCAGCGCACATGCATGCACAGCAAGATTTTCAAGCGTGTTTCATGCGTGTGCCTCCATCAGTTCGAATTATCAGCCGTGATACTATATTCTTAAATACATAATTTCTTGCAATCGCAAAAACGCAAGTACCGCGTTTGCTACTGATTTGGTGAAACTCACGCAAATACGTCTCGCAAACTCTTCTGCTATCGCTAAAAGTGCTTCCTATAGCTAATATATGGTGAAACCGACCCTTGGTTAGCTCATTATATCACTCAACATGCAAGAAGCGCCATCTAGTGACCAATATTAAAACTGAATGGCCCTGCTTCACATAGGGATTTGCCAGATTTGACTGTGGGTGTCAAAAACATAATTTTTCTTAACTTTGTAATAAACATCTGCAAATTGAACTTTAGAAACATTTACTTCACAAGCACACGCGCGCATGCACACACACAGACACAAACACACAAGGGGAGGGGGTTTATAAGGGGTCTAGAAATCCCATATCCCTCTTTGGGGCCTTTTCCCCTTATCCCTCCTTTTCAGCCTTTTTCCCCTTATCCCACTTCCTTATAACACCCCCGGGACCCCCCAACCCCCCCCCCCCCACCCACACACACACACCAGATTAAGTACATGTAGCCTAAACCATGTTTACTGTATAGAATAGAATAGAAACATTTATTTCAGAATAAATTCCATAGAAAAGACATAAAATATACATATATACATAAATAGATAGTAAATAAATAAAACTATGCATAAAATCACAAACATATCACAGAATGTACATTTGTTTTTTCCACTCTAGGAATAATAATGAATTTGGGTCCTGCCAGCAGTCAAGTAGATCTAGTCTCAACTAAAACGTTATTGCACCTTTCAATTCTATTTTTAAAATTAAATGTACTTCCTAATATTAAAATCAAAATCTCTAATATTGTTCAACAACATATTATGTGATTCAATTCAATTCAATTCAAATTAGTTTATTTGTACGCATACATGCAAATAACATTAGAATAAAAGGAATAATTTAATACAAAAAATGATTAATGCATACATGCTACAAAACAGAGAGCACTAAAAGCCTTTGGTAAAAAGCCAATTGCTTATTTCCATAGTGGCACTGGATTGATCACATGATACAGGACGGCAATTTATCACATACTAATAAAATAACAAAACTAAATAATTAAACAAATAATGTATAAATAAGTTAAGAACTGGGATCACAGATATCATAGTACTACATCACAAACTCATTTTTTTCTTTATCTTGCATCGTATTAAATAGATATTTCTTACATTTATTTTTAAAATCGTCTTTAGTTTTAGTACATTTAATATATTTTGGTAAATTATTCCACATTTTTGCTCCATTATACATAAAGGATTTGCTACCATGAGATTTTACATGTGGAACGACATAACAATTTTCAGTCTTTCTGGTATTGTGTGAATGGATATCTGCCACTCTTTTAAATGTACATAGGTAAGTTGGTGCCAAACCGTGAAAAATATTGTACATCATAATACAAGATGAATAATTAAAACGACTTTCAACATTCAAATATTTCACTTTCATAAAATCTGTACATAGTAAATGATGCCTATTGCCATATCCCAGAATATATCTAACCATCTTGTTTTGTGCTGTTTGTAATTTCTTTTTTAAGCATTGTTCCAAACCTCTGTAATAAACATTATATTCATAATCTAAACGTGACTGTAATAAAGCTGAACACAATAATTTACGCTCTCTTAAATTAAGGAAACCACTTTTACGATACAGAAACCTGAGTCCTGCATTGACTTTTTTAATAATATAATTACCCATGGTATGTCCGCTCATGTCCTGGTCAATGACCGCTCCAAGGTATTTAACATTGCTCTTAGCTTCTATTTTTACACCTTTACAATTGATATTCAAATAACTGTTTCTTAAGTTTCTTTTTTGATGCAAACAAAATTGCCTCTGTTTTACCCAAATGAAGTGACAGCTTGTTAGAATCTAACCAATTGCTATTTTTTTCCATTTCAGAACATAATAAAATTTCAATGGTTTTGACGTCTTTTCCAGATACTAGTAATAAAGAATCATCTGCATATAAACATAAATCACGTGAAATTGAATTAGACATGTCATGTGATATAGAGGCTCTTCTATCTAAATTAAACAACATTCTAAAAATTCTGTTAAAAGATGTTTTAAGTTTTCTAAATGAATAAATACTGTATTTACTCCATAGATGGGAACAATACATATTAGAACAATGGGTCCTAAAAAGTAAACTTTTTACCTCATTACTACAGTGTCTAAAACATTTTATGACAATATTCTGTAACTCCTAAAACCTTGTATTTTGTTAACCTGCCTAAGGCCCCATAAAATTAATAAAATGTTTCTCGTCCCCTCCCTCCTGTGTATAGGGTAGCCTCCTGAATATTTTTATTGCCTTCCCTGTGATAAAAAATAAACGGCCCTCCCGCCTGGCTGCAAACAAAACGGCCCCGTGTCATAGGCCTGTCATTTGTTTGCTATGCACGCTAGATATCATACTTCATTGACCATGATTGACTATACTAGTTGTTTTATAAGTGATGTTTTATGATTTTGATAATAGAAAGACATTGTTCACATACAATTGTAACACATGTAGTTCATTCATGGCCCAATATTCAACTTGAAAAATGAAAGATTTTGCGCGGAAGAAAAATGAAAAGTAAAAAGTGAACCACTCCTCATTTTTTTGATAATATAAGGATTGAAAAATCAGCAAAATGAAAAATAAAGAATAAAATTGACCTCCCTCCTATGTGTAGAAAAATAGGCAGGACGAGAAACATTTTATTAATTTTATGGAGCCTAAGGGAGCACACATAAATTACTTCCCAGAAGGGGTTTGCCATTTGGTGGTGTGGGTGTGTGTGTGCTAAGTTTTACATAGTGTCCAAGGGGGGGGGTCATTCAATTTTAAATGTTACTATAGGGGGTGGGGTCACTCAATTTTATGTCTGACACATTGAGATTTTACGCACTATTGCCGCGAATTGAGAAAACTGCAAGTATTTCAACAGGAATGATGTAACAATATATATGTTTCATACCAAAACCAATAAATTCTTTTAATGCAAGAATACATGCTACCCGATATCACTGTCTGGATCAAACTCAGCATTTGCAATGTATCTCTGAATTTGAATCAGAGCTTCTCCAGCGAACATTTTTCTTTTCACTAATTGTTCTATTGGTGCCGTGTCAAATCGTTTAATTAGGTGTGTGTGTGTGTGTGGGGGGGGTGTCACTCAAATTTTTTCAAGGGGGTCACTCAGATTTTGATTTGCCAAAATGGGTGGTCTCTGAAATATTCAAAGTTTGTTAAACCCAATGGCAGACCCCCCCATCCCCTGGGAAGTAATTCATGTGAGCTCCCTTATATTTTCTAACAAAATACAAATAATACTTAACTTGATGGAATTGTGCTTACCCAATGGCAGACCCCCCCCCCCCCCTGGGAAGTAAATTATGTGCGCTCCCTTATATTTTCTAACATATCAATAAAATACAAATAATACTTAACTTGATGGAATTGTGCTTAACAAAACATACCTACATCATACACAAAGTTTATTTAGTAATTGGAATATATTATAGCGTTTTGTACCAAATTTGCTTATTTTCACCAAAAAATTATGAAAAATGCTGACTTTGAGGCGAAAGTTGGCTACTTTGTATGTACTCTGCATGCTTTATATTAACAGAACTGCCTGTTTTCTTCATTATGAACAAATTTGTAAAATAAAATTTTCATAAAATACAGTATTTAGAAAGTGACTAAATATACAGACCAAAAATGCTAATCATACAAAGAATTCGAATGAATAGCATACGTTTTACGTATAGGGCGCTCCATCTGATTATACAGCAACAAGAACAAATTTTCAAACCTCAAGGAGTGGCACCCCTGAAGTGTCAGGGTAAGCTTGAGGACGATCCTAGTAAGAAAGCCAACATACTCAATGACCAGTTCCAATCAGTCTTTTCCCCAAGAAGTCCTCTGTCGCTGAGAGCACTGTGTACCAGAGCCGTAGGCACCATCAAGCCAGATGATGCCACACATACCATACCACAGATGCCAGGTATCAACATCACGGAGGAGGGAGTACGGAAGCTGCTAGAAAAGCTGAACCCAAACAAAGCATCAGGCCCAGACCACATCAGTCCACTTGTGTTGAGGGAGCTTGCACCGGTCGTTGCCCCAGTTATTACAAGGCTGTACCGTGCCTCACTGCAACAGGGTAAAACTCCTGATGCTTGGAGGGAAGCCCATGTTACTCCCGTCTTTAAGAAAGGAGAGCGCTACAAGGCTGTAAATTATAGGCCCGTCTCTCTCACCTGCATCCTATGCAAGCAAATGGAGCACATCTTGGCTAGCAGCATCATGAGACACTTGACAAACAGTAACCTCCTGTATTCTGGACAACATGGATTCCGCTCAAAACTATCATGCGAGACACAGCTGTTAGAATTTACAGCAGATGTCCTAAATACAGTGCAGGATAGGAAGCAGTGCGATACAGTGGTAATGGATTTCAGTAAGGCTTTTGACAAAGTGTCCCACAACCACTTAATATTCAAAATGGAAAATTTGGGAATTGATCCGAAGACTACAGCATGGGTGAAGTCGTTTCTGTCATACAGGACACAGAAGGTAGTCATTGATGGAGAGACTTCCGACTCTGTGCCAGTCACAAGTGGCGTCCCCCAGGGGTCTGTCTTAGGCCCCATACTCTTCCTGGCCTACATCAATGACCTTCCCCAGTACACAAGACACTCACAAGTGCGTCTATTTGCAGATGACACAATTGTGTATATCACTGTGTCATCGACAGATGATTGTCAACAGCTGCAAGATGACTTGAAGAGTCTTGAGATGTGGGAAAAAAAAGAGTGGCTGATGGAGTTCCACCCTGCAAAGTGCAATGTGATCCGTATCACAAGGAAGAAGAACAGAGTATCTTTCCCCTATAAGCTGCATGGCCAAGTTTTGGAGGATGTGAACTCTGCAAAGTACCTTGGTGTGACAATCACAGATGACTTGTCATGGAACAGGCACATTCAGCAGGTGACCTCAAAGGCCAATAGCAAATTAGGCTTTTTGAAGAGAAATATCAAAGTGAAGTCCAAAGAAATGAAAGAGAAAGCCTATAAGGCGATTGTAAGGCCAACTATTGAGTATTGCTCAACAGTGTGGGACCCATACACCAAGCAGCAGACAACTATGCTTGAAATGGTACAGCGCCGAGCTCGATGGGTAACCGGGCGCTTTCACAACACATCATCAGTTGGTGAAATGCTGGAGGAACTCCATTGGAGACCACTAGCCCATCGTAGAGAAAATAGTAGACTCTGTTTAATGTATAAAATAGTGCATGGCCTTGTAAACATACCAATTGGCAAATACTTTTTCCTGCAAAGAAATGGTGTCCACCTCCAACCCATAGTATCCCGTACCCAATATCACCAGTATTCATTTTTCCCTCGTACAATAGTAGATTGGAATCAGCTCCCTAGAGACACACTTTCATCCAAATCACTGGAGATCTTCAAGAATAGGATTTCCAATGTGTCTCATCCCCCACCTTATTAACCCCTTTCTTCTCTTCTCTGCTTTTATCTTGCACTCTACTAACATTTTATCCCCCCACCGTACGTTTATTCTTTATTTTGTCCCACTAACACCTATCTCTTTCTCTCTTCTCTACGCACCCAACCTATAAGCATCTAGCCAGATGGAAGGTTGCAAAATCTGTAAATCTGTAAATCTGTAACCGTTTGATACATGGAAACCAGACAGAGAACACCATCAAACATAGTAAAGCTGAACTTCCCGACCAGTCTATCATTTGGATATTTATTATTTGGACGCCTCAGACCTTCAATAGTAAAAATTCATATTGCAGGGCCTGTCTTTACAGTGCATGGCGGACATGAAAGTGGGATATTGGGTAAGTTTTCCCAGTGTTCAATGTTTGTTGTGATACTAGACGGATAAACCTATCATGTGGGTTGTAATCGAAATGGTCATGGATTCAGATGGTGTCATTTCGCTAGCAATAGCATATACCATAGACAACAGTCCCACAATTTGTTTCTGCAGTTTCAACAGTCGCTGCACATTTGCATTGTGTGGTCATGGCCTTTGGGTTCCACATGTGGGTTAAATCACAGGCAATTTATTATATAATAATATAGACTAAAATAATCTGAGTGTGGCTGTATCACCTTTGCGAGTACTTTAGTGCGAGCATTATTCTATGTTCAGCTTGGTGTCCAAGAGACTGAGTTTATTCTAACTTACAACGTGCCCCTGTTGTTTATAGAGTCTAGACATCTAGATCTAGATTAAAGGATAGTCCATATTTATTCTAAGTAGATGGGGTCGCCAGAGGCTCAGCAAAAAAGAGTTGACATACTTTAGTAGGTCGTCACATGTTGATATTAGTGACGTGACGATCTGCTAACACAGGTTGAGGTTCTGGTAACCGTATCTAGATGACTGCCCAAGCGGGCAAAAACATGAGTGTTCACCCCATCATGGTGGAAATATGGTTGAAATCAAGTGTAGTTTTACACGAACCTGATATCCATGTAGATTTCATACATCTTTACTCCCCATCAATTTCACGTGTAATAATGAACCTAATATCCACGTAGATTTCATACATCTTTACCCCCCATCAATTCCACGTGTAAAAAAGGACCAAATATCAGCGTGGATTTCATACATCTTTACTCCCCTTAATATTCATGTGTAAAAAAGAACCAAATATCTACGTGGATTTCATACATCTTTACTCCCCTTAATAAAAAGAACCAAATATCTACGTTGATTTCATAGATCTTTTCTCCCCTTGATATCCTCCCGATGCACGTGCACTACCACGGCAGAGCGCTGATTGGCTGAACTAATTTGAACCAATGAGAGCGCAGGTCAGTTTTGAATCATGGAGAATGCAGAATGAATGATCAAAAGTCATGCAAAGTGAAATAATTTTGTAAATGATTGATTTTTGTGGACATAATAAACTAACCTACACAAATTCACACAGCGGATACTACATAAACCGACTTTATAAGGATATACCGAAGCACAGTTACGTCTGCATGATGTACCATGCGATATCAGGGTGAGGATTAGGTGGAAAAGCGCTACTCGTCAGCAGGACGAGTAACTCTCAAATATCTACTTGTCCTGCAAAAAATATACTCGTCCTTCTTGCACAAAGCTCTATATTTGTATGCCAAATTGACCAGAATTGCTACTCGTCAAAAGGACGAGTTGCTTAAATATTCTACTCGTCCTCAACAAGTTTTTACTAGTCAATACGAGCGGACGAGTGGCAAATCCTGACCCTGGATATTCACGCTAAAAATGTGTCAAGTCTTTGAGAACAAGTTTTCTGGACATTTCTGGGCATTTTCTGGCATGTAAGCATTATAATACTGTACACGGCCATCCAAGTGCCCACCCTCGTGTAACAGCCCTCCCCCATCTTTTTCTTAAATGTCTTTCAGAATTATGTAGTAACTGCACTCTCGTGTAACTGCCCACCCCCTAGTTTGAAGAAATTTCAATTTAACGGCCCTGGGCGCTTGGATGGTCATATACGGTATATATTTTTGTTTGTTTTATGTTGTTTTTGATTGCCTGATGCTATGGTATTATTGTCGGATGGTGGGAAGTGGCAGAAAAACATCTTGCAAAATAACATATCATACTTCGCTATACAGCAGACAAACCCGAGACTGTTATGAATAAAATATTTTAACCTAGGAGAGTATCGTCACTGTCGCATCATGCTGTGTTTGATAGGTTTTCTAAAATATAAGCATTTATATTATATTTTTGAAGGTTTATTTATCTCTTTTAAACATGAAACCCCCCCCCCCCCCCCCCCCCCCTCTGAGGTGATATTTAGCTTAAAAAGGGGGAAATTGGGAGTGAGTCATCGATACAATGAGAGTGCAGCCCGCGAAAATGGCATACTAGTATATAGCCCAATTTGACCACTGGCAAGCATCTGCAATGTAATCATCGTCGGTTTTCACAGTTGATCACTCACACTGCCTTAAAGGTGTCCTATACTCTATTCAGTCTATTTCTTTAAAAAAAATATTTCTCTGTATATTTTAGTATCAGAATAAACAACTCATCATTTCTGACCTATACATACGTCATATACATATTAAGATAATGTATTTTGTGAGTAAAACCGGATTAATAAATAAAATTTGGCACCATGTGCTCTTGTTATCATTTTGTTATCTTTGACGGAAACCAGATATGTGACGTAAGAAACGGGGTATTTCCCAATCAGACCGACAGAAATGCACTGAAATATGGGGCAATTTAGACAGCTATAACTTTAAAACGACTTGATCATACATCTTGAAATGTTTGAGATGCATTACCTAACCTCTTATCTACATCATAACCGCTTTATGCAGATCAACTATTCATAATGCAAATATACCAACGCATTTACTTTTGTACCTTTTTTGTGCGTCTGTACCTTTTTTTGTGCGTGCACTCACCCTCTTATCATATCTGGGTCGAGCGTCAGGCGTAACCTGGTCGTTAAAAGACGTAACCTGGTCAATAAATGCTTTATCGCAAAAGTGTTTGTCCCTACCCACGTCAACATCGTTTTTCTGCTAAAGGCTAGCCAATGATTATAAATATATATAATTCTGCGTGGGAGATCAATATTGCAATACAGTATGTCAGTCAGTGAGTACTCTGCAGGTAAACACGGCTCTTTGGGGGACGAAAGTATGAAAATATGCATAAAAGATGGTGTTTGATATATAATATGGGTGTGGATTTTGTCCCGGTTATCAGGACCGACTATGATGAATCAATGGTCGGACATGAGTCAAAATTAGACTATATCGATCAGCACCAACGGTCCGACTGATTTGGCTTACTGCATGACAGTAAGTTACTAAGTATCCATATTTACCTGCAACCATAATTCCCACTGCTTCCTCCGTGTCTTCGTCAGAGGAAAAACGTGTACTCTCGCCACTGTCAACACTATTTTCTGAATCACTCATATTGGCAGCGAAAAAACACAAGTAAATCTTGTAATATGTATTCAAAAAATGACCCAGAATATGAAACAAAATCAAATGAAGCAATTTCCGCCATACACAAAGCCAAACTGGACTACAAAGACAAAGTAGAAACATTACTAAAGCAAAATAAATCAAAGGAAGCTTGGAGAGGCTTGAACATCATCACTGGAAGGGAGAAAGTAAGGAAATAACATTAGAAATAATTTAATAGCCAAATGTAACGACCTTCCACCCATCACTATCAATACTGATGAAGTTATTCCAGTCCTTAACAAAATTAATGTCAACAAAGCTTCTGGTCCTGATAAAATCAGCGCCTTTGTTATAAAAAAATGCATGAGTAGCCTACTAACAATTATCACAAAACTATTTGAAATATCTGCTATTAACTGCCGGATGCCATCACCATGGAAGTTAGGAGAAATTATTCCAGTCAGTAAGAAGCCCTTTCCAAAAGAAGACAATGACCTAAGACCAGTCACGCTTACCGCTGTTTTATCTAAATGCTTCGAGCAAGTCATGCTACCAAAATTGAAATCTTATGTCATGCATCAAATAGATCAACTACAATTTGCATATCTAGAAAAAAGAAGCACAGAAGATGCAATCAACACATTACTGCATCATACTGCCCATCACCTAGACAAGCCCAAAGCCTACTCAAGATGCCTCTTCATTGATTACAGCTCTGCCTTCAACACCATACAGCCTCATATCTTGATCCAAACACTAGACCACTACAATGTACCAGCAAATATGCAACTCTTTATAATGGACTTCCTCACAAATAGACAACAATATGTAAGAACCAGCCAAGAACAATCATCAATAATAACAACAAACACAGGTGCTCCCCAAGGATGCGTACTCTCTGCCTTTTTATTCGTTTTGTACACCAACGACCTAGCGAGGAATAATAATGTGAAAATCATAAAATATGCTGATGATACAGTTGTGGTAGGATTGATTGAAAATGATAATGAATCTGAGTATAGAAGTGCAATCAAATTTGTAAGCGAATGGTGCAATAACAACTTTCTAAACTTAAACGTAAATAAAACAAAGGAATTAGTAATAGATTTTAGAAGAAAGAAAAACAAAAAAATCCTATCACGATTAATGGCAGTAATGTTAAAATTGTACAAGAGTATAAATATTTAGGTTGTATCATCAGTGACGATCTGTCATGGGACTCTCACATAGCTAACCAAATTAAAAAAGCAAACAAAAGATTCTATCATGTTAGATGTCTAAGAAAACTAAATGTTAATCCTAAAATTATTGCTCTCTTTTTCAACTCTGTTGTGTCAAGTGTCACAATGTACGCTGTAGCATGCTGGTTTAACAATGCTAATGAAAAGAACAAAGCAGACCTAACTAAACTATCTAAAAAATGCAAAAAACTAGTAAGTGTAGATTTCCACAAATTTATTGATGATCCAGCCATAATCCACCAAAATAGATGTTTGTCTCTCACTAATCGTATCATGTCAGATGTCACTCACCCTCTGCATGACCAATTCAAAATGCTTCCATCTGGTCGTAGACTCAATATGCCTCATACAAGAACAGAAAGATCTCATAATGCCTTTGTTGCTACTGCCATAAGAATTTTCAATCTAGTCTAGTAGTCTAATTTTAGCAAATAATATCACTCAACTATGCAGTATTATACCATTAGTATTATATTAACAATATTATGTCACGTGTCAGTATTATGTTAATGTCAGTATTTGTAAGTGTACACCTGTAAAACTATTTTTGTTACTATACATACTTGTATTGTCTTATTGTTTATACTGTCTTGTTATGTGTTATTTGTGTTTATTATTGTGTTATTGTTTGTACTGTTGTGTTATCTGTTTTTGACATGTTCACAAAAAATTCCTTTTTGGCTAATAAATGATCCTTATCCTTATCCTTATCCTTATAAAAAATATGCTATGTTTACACGCTATTCGAAATCCACCTTCCCGTTCGTGACGTCACAATGCTGGTTTCCCAAATTGACCTATTTCAGGCCGAAAACTAGGTCAAATAGTACTCACAACACCTTTAAAGTCCTTGTTCATACCAACCTGTGGGCCCAGTTATAGCTTTTATGTGGAAAAATTATTTTCAGTTAGACTTACGTCAAAGACAAAATCAATACTCTGTTTCATCTTACTTATTATATGTTATGGTTTATTTCCACTCATTAAAGATCTGCTGCTTGTTTTCATTTCTACACATGAATAGTAGCAACTGAGATAAGGTGTATGAAGTGGGGCATTATATGCCGTAAGTATGTTCATTTTGAAAAGAACATGCACTTGTATGTGATTAGGAAAAGAGTTTTTAACTTGACATGAAAATACGCTTCAAACATTAGAGACTATTCTCCCCATGGCTGCACACTAAAAGGCCTCGCAGTTAGTAGCGGCGGAGGAATACATGCAGACTTCTTTCTTAAATGAGTGAAGAGGCCCATCTATTTACCCGGGATTCGGGGAGAATGAGGATATGGGCCATATTCACAAACTAATTTGCTGATTAAAAATTGACCTTCATAATACCATGTTAATATTAATAACCAATACTGTATTCGATCTTATTAGCGCATACCCCCCAATAAGCGCACACCCCTGTTAATGCAGATTAAATATTATACAAATTTTGCTCTTTTTACCAGCGCGATATTGTAAGACTATAACACGTCGGTATTATTCCGTATTTGGATGACCACATAACCCTCAGGGCGCGTTGTGTTATCGTGTTCTGTGGGGTCAAAGTGAGAAAAATGCTTGAACCGCGAATTTTTTTTCGGGTGCACTTATTATTGTTTGATTTTTTGCTGAAAATTGTTTTTGTAAGTGCACTGTGCGCTTATTAGAACGAATGTGTATGTATTCTTTGTACTGTATTTGCACTGTCTTAACTTGTATTTCTGTTTTGAAAAACAGTTAAAATAAAAATTCAAAAATAAACATTGTTAATGATACCACTCAGCATAAAAGAAAATTCTAAAACAAAATATTCTTGATTTAACATGAAATTATATACTGTCATTTTTTGTTTGGTATACAACAAAAGCTTGACACTAGTTGTGACAAGCTGACCATGATGTTGCCAAATAATACATTCATTGTGTGTGTGTTTTTTCATCTATTTTAAGTCAACGGTATCATAATGGAGGATAGTGGAGACACAGCTCATCATAGGCTAGTAGTGATGGCTCATGACCACAGGAAGGAGGATGAAGACCATGAGGACGTTATGGACATGCTCCTCACTTCTCATCAAGTAATGTCGGTTTACTTAAACTAGAAATTTCAATTTTCACCACTTTCGATATCTAAAGCTTTGGGTGTTTTTTGAAGGCCAAAGCTTCACCATTTTATTAGAGGTCGAACGGTTACAGGTCAGTTTGGTTTTGGTTTTTACATACTAAAACCGAACCGATCTTGGTTAACTGACATGGCGTTTACTCTGCACCTTACCTTATACATAGATCCATTACACAATATGTAGGTGTGTGTCCCATTTCCAGTGCTTGCTATTTATTTGTCTCTTGTGCACATGAAAGAAAAATATGCATCCCATGTGGTGCAAAAAATCTTATTAACGTCACATATACCATAGCACAACATTTTGACACTATACATCTGACGTTAATGGTTTCAACCCTAAATTTCTCCTCGTTTTTACATGTAATATTTTATTAGATGAAAAGCGCCCCCAGTGAGGGCAAACCAGTGTTTTATACCTAGAAAAACACTGGAATGCCACTGTCTATATATTGGCAAAAAATCAATATTCATATTTCAGCAGCTAACAGCACCAGGCTAGACTAATGTTGCTGCCTTATGATATTGATTTTTCCATACTGGCTAAAGCGTATTAAATACTATTAAAATGGACCTAATAATGGGCACAAATGGGCCAAAATATGGACCGTATGGGCCCATGTAAAACAGGGTTCTTCTGGTCACCATTTCCAACCGTCATGCCAAATTTGAGCATCCTAGCTCAAACGATGCGACTTGTATGGGGGTAACGAACCAGGCGGGCTGATGGAAGGAAGGGCGGGTGCAATTAATTGGGTCCAAGCCAGTGTATAAAAAAAACACTGGAAAAAATGTACAAACTGTTGAGGTATAAATAATCACATTTCGTATATATCACTTAGAAGATGACAAGTTACTATATTGTGTTAGTTCTATATATTCTTTGTTACATGTATATACTGATGTAGTCTTCTATGGCCATGGACAAACATTATTCTCATTAGATTAGTCTGATTTGATTCTCATTAAATGCTCCCATTCAGGTAGAGCACTATAATTGTGTATTAACTACAGAAGGATGTGTGTGCGCGCGCGTGCGTGCGTGCGCGCATAATACCAATTAATTATATACTTTATCACAAAACAAGTTTTACACCCATACCTGATAACTTCGTTAATAAGCTAGGCTAAAATCAAGAAAATCCAAATTTTATCGTATCATATGTATTCTCAGAGTCCTTGCAGTGTTTTTATTCTGACTAGCAGGCCCCGTCCCTACGGACGCAAATGGATAGTCCATCAATTTATAACAGTATTGCTACTATGAAAGAAGTCAATAGCATGATCAATTTACAAACATTTTATTATTGTCATCAGTGATATATAATGTTGGTGAAGAGTACAAAAGCACTATAAAGAAAATAATAAGCATGTACCTATTCCTGTGGTCGGTCTGTTGTGAAACTATTATCGGGACAGTCGTTTTTACGAACGCCACGCAGACACCCGGAAATAAGCGGTCGCGTAGAAAATATGGCGGCGCCCATGAAACAGCTTCCGTTCTCGATTCGACATTTATGAACCAGTTTTCTCGTAAATTAAGAGAGATTGAAACGCACAGTGATTATGGGAACATTGAAATAGTAGTAAGGTAGGGACGCGTCTAGGTTTGAAGCGCAAAACGGCACTGGTGAGCCCCCTCAGGGTAAAAAATGTGGCGGCGCCCATGAAACAGCTTCCGTTCTCGATTCGACATTTATGAACCAGTTTTCTCGTAAATTAAGAGAGATTGAAACGCACAGTGATTATGGGAACATTGAAATAGTAGTAAGGTAGGGACGCGTCTAGGTTTGAAGCGCAAAACGGCACTGGTGAGCCCCCTCAGGGTAAAAAATGTCCGAAATTCCGAGATTCACTACGGGGGCGCCGCTTTCGAAGCAAGTTCAGTAATTATATATTAATGATTGAGTTTAGTTGTAAAACTTAAACTTATGAAACAATATTGTAAATAAAATGCTGCCATAAAACACCTTGTAATGTTATCTATATATGTATATATATATATATATATATATATATATATATATATACATGCACACACACACACACACGCATTTCTATTGTTTAGGGTGGAAAATTTGGGTGGCATATTATGTAATATTTTTCGGTTGTGCACAGGTTGCACCTTTTACTTATCGGTGAGTACGACTTTGCATGTGCTAGTATTCTCCAGGTTATTTTATACGGAGTTTCGCTGTCTTTTAAGCTCCATACGTGTTTGCCGAGTGCTGTGGCGTTTCTCTGGGCTTGGTTGTTAAAGCTGGATTTATGCGAGTTGAATCTGGTTTTGAAAGTGCCTTCCGTAAGCCCTACATACGTGTCTTTGCTGCTGTTATCTCCTCTTTCCACTGTGGCCTGGTACACGAGCGATGCTGCTAGGCAATTACCATCCAATGGGCATGATTGGTTCCTGCCATTGCATCTATTTGGCTCAGCGTTAGGCTCTGTTTTGTGGATGGCTTTGTTGTGTGCGGATATTTTCTGTTCTGAACTGGTTGGCCTGTATCTTCTATCGCATATCCAGAAGCTGGACATGAACGTTGGCCTCTACAGGGACGACGGATTAGCTACGTGTCAGAAAACGCCGCAGCAAGCTGAAAGACTGAAAAAAGAGCTTTGCAAGGTGTTTAGCGAGAATGGACTCAAAATAACTGTCGAGGCAAATAAGAAATGTTATATCGTGAAAGTATCGCGATATATACTGTCATATCGATACTTTAATCGTGAGTAAATAAATTGTGATTCAGCGATGCATCGGTGTATCGTTGCAGTCCTATTTAAAATCACATATATAAGTAGTAATATAAATGGCTGGGGAGGAAAGAAGTGGATTACTTATCAAGTTCCTTCCCCTGTGTATGACTATAAAATTACCGTATAATAGCATTTGCTTCACAAAATGATTAAAACGGTGATAGAAACAACAAGTCACAGTAGGCCTATGACTTGTGTAAAATACAAACTGATGAAAGTGACATTTTGATTAACTATAAATTATATTTTCCTGTACAGTAATCCTTAAATAGCTCAGCAAAATTAAATAAACTTGAAATTTTTTAATCTTCGTCACTTATTTTATGCAGCAGTTAAGACGTCACACAACAACAAATACTAAGTATAATGAGAGGACCTGCTGCAGTTCAAATAATGAATTTAGCTTACTTTTAGAATAATTAGTTTTAATTTTACATGTAACTCTGAAATCACTTTTGTTCACTTTTGTTTCTTGTATTATAAGAATGCACATCAGTACCTTTATATAGGTTTGTCCAAGATAGATTTGGCAAATCACCTATTGTTATTTTAAATACAGTAGAACAGATCTTGAATTTATAAATATCTTCTAATTTTAGAATTTTATGCTTCTTGAATAATGGAGATGTATGTTCTCTCCTTATTCCACAAATCATTCTTATTATTTTCTTCTGCAGTACAATCACTTTGTTTAAGATATTAGCATTAGCTGTTCCCCAGACTACAATACCATACTGAATATAAGAATATACAAATGAATAATACAATTGAATTAAAGAGTTAGTGTCCAATACCTTCCTAGCTTTTGCTATTAAATAAAAACTTTTACTGGTACGAATTTTATTACAGACATGATCTATTTGGTATTTCCAAGATAATGCATTGTCAACAATGATACCAAGAAATTTAGGTTTAACTACCTCATTGATAAGAGTTCCATTAATACAAATATCCATAGAGTTGGGAGTATTTTTTTTTTGTTTACTGTGAAATACAATATAATTTGTTTTCTTTACATTAAGAGAGAGTCTGTTTGCACAAAACCAGATATATAGCTTTTTAGTTCTTTTGTTTACAACCTGGGGTCATTGTTGACAAAACAACATATGCAAGGCATGCTATTCTTTGCACGGATCCGTCCAAATCTGACAGAAGAGGCAACGAAACATGGTCCATTCATTCGCTATTTGATAGCAATAGCATTTTGTATGGGATTGAGTGAATACAAAAACTAATCCATAGTGCTGCTCAGATATTACCTTGGTTGAACAAAAAAGACACGAACACATTTACTGAGGTTGGCTTTAAAATATAGAATAGTTTTTTAGTAGTTTAAGGCACCAGAATATCTGTCATCCTTGATTAGAGATATGTTCCAACAAGAGCCTTATGATTAAGCAATACACAAAGTCATAAACATTTGGGGAAAGATTTTTTTCTTTACTCTGAATGTACTACCAGATTGGCTGCGTGTTGGAATGACCTGTTCAAGACTGATCTTTTGTCACTCACTTTAAAGCATATCAGATATATAGCATTTTTAAAATTACTAATCATTATTGTTCATGTTGTTTAACTGTAATTGTATTATTGAAAGATCTTTGTCAATGATTGTGATTTGATGATACCTTTTATAAATTAATTATTATTATTATTGGAGATAAGTGTACCTTTTATCATCAGCAAAGAGCAAGTAAAACATCTTATCTGAGACATTGTTTAAATCATGGGCATATTAAATCAAATCATTTATTGAATAAGACATCAAACATGTCCATATAACAATATGATTTGGTGGAGTGGGTTTTATTATATTATGCGCATGCTTGGAATAAAACCTGTCAGTCAAGAACTTGTTTCTACTTTATTGCAGCCTGTTTCTGGTGGAGATGTTGCTGACCTGGTTGCTGCCGGTTACACACTTGACGACAGCACAGCGGCAGACCAATCACCAACGGCAACCATGAGCCACCTAGACAATGATGATGTTATAGGTATAGTAGTTTAATTAATACTGTGTTATCTATTTATATATTTCGGCAAGGGTTTCATATGATTAGACTTTGTTGAGGTTTTTACAATTACAGGTAATGTGGCCAGCAGCACCCATCTTTCTCCCACTCACAGTGACACCACAACAACAACATCTCCCAATCTGTTGGAACAAGCAGCCTTAGATGATGGTCAGACTGCAGCAGATGTGCTTGTCAAACATGAAGGTCAGATTTTTGGATATATCGTACCTGCCTCTAGACTGCCCATTTAATACACCAAAAGGGAAAATTTGGTTTTGCAGATAAAATTTGAATGATGCATGATAGACAAATGCTATTAACCAATAACTTTCCAGTAAATTCAAGTATACAAATGAACTTTATAGAGTGTTGGTAAGATCTTGAAATGCTGAAAAATTTATGTTACTTATTGCTCAATTCTTGTGGCAGTTTTTTGATAGTTGCAAATGTTGCTAAATATTTCAAGTGGCATAATATGTTTTCCTTCTAACTTCACCATAATTCTACACTGAAAAAAGCTGTGAAACCAAGTGGCAGTGATAGTTTTTAACCTCTAAACTAGAAAATGTGATCTGCAAATCACAACCAATCACAGTAATAACAATTAGGTCATGTGATGTTTGAACTCACTGGCTGTTGCAGCCTCTGACAATGCGGAAGCTGTGGCTGCCGCCGCCCTCACTGAGGCTGGCATCCTCCAGATCACACAAGATGGGCGTGTTGTGTTTACGGCAGAGATGCAAGGGACTGGTGGCCACACCACGCAGACAGTTACTCTACCTGACGGCTCAACGGCATTGCTGCAACATTCACGTATGTACACACATGCATGTGTATTTACGAGAAAACTTGACTGTGTTTGAAACTAGACATTTTTTATGAAAAAAATTTCCAGTATCAAACAGGCGGTGTGTTTTGTTTTTATCCCTGATCATTCTAGAGTTCTTATTGGAGCCGCAGCAGAAGTCACTGTTATGGTCCTGAGTGCCAGACCACCTTGGTACATGACTCTCAGTTCACATTTGAAGTTTTCTATTGTTGACATAGACCTATGATCCTTAGGAGCCCTTGATTTTCATCAGAACCTTTCCACATTTACAGTACACGCTCAGAAGATGGTCTAGTTTCTTATTTTCACCATTATTAACAAAGATACATATAGCAAGTTCAATTTTGAGTATTCTCCGATTCATTTGACAGCTCCTACGAGCGTTTTTAAATGTCGTAAAATTATTAGTAATGTTAATCGTATCTACGATTTACCGAAGATACTAAAGAAAACAACATAAACCATTCATATATTATACAAAATTATTTTTAGCTCACCTGTCACTTGTGTGACAAGGTGAGCTATTGTAATCACCTTTCGTAGGTCGTCTTCATACGTCCATCCACAATTCATGTTTGCACAATAGTTTCTTCATTTTTAATTTGAATAGGTTGAATGGGTATATCATCATCATTCCATATTTGAATCATGACCCTGGTAGTGGGACGGATATGTGATTAACATGTTCACCTCTGGCAGAAAGCATAAAACTTTGTATGTAGGGGTTGAAAGGTATGCTGATTCAAAAAATATCGGGAACCACCCTCCCAGATAATAGGTTCCTTCCGAAATCCAAGATAGTGGCCATTACATATACATAATACATAACATGGAACTTTTTTTACTATTTGGTTTAGAATTTAATATAATACCACGTTCTGTACTAAATTTAGTATAAGAAAACCATTTTCATCCCGCTAATGGTTCATTATTTACCTGATATAAATGTTCAGAGTACTACAATTCTTAAGAGTTACACGAAGCCAATTTCACTGGAAGATGCTGCAAAGATGAATAGCGCGAACTCACAGAATTCTTGAGATAGAATAACACAACCCACTATTATTGATAATATTTGTAAAATATGTCAAAATTATGCTTTTAAATACTTTATGTCAAAAAAAGCTATGTTGGAAAATATTGATATGAACAATATATAATCAGTGTTTCTGGATTTTTTGTGTGTAGACATTTTTTGCATTTGTGTCAAAAATCAACCCTTATTCAATCATCAATGTAACCTTTGACCTTGTTTGTCACCTCCAATCATCAAAATTCAGGGCTCTACGTTAAAGATTGTCCCGTTGTCTTGGACAACCATTTTTAAAATCAGGACAACCAAAAGTTGGAGTGTGGTTGTCCTGTGGGACAACCAATTTCAAATTTTAAAATAAAAGTAATGCAAGATGTGCATTTCAAAACCCTGTGTCACCTAAATTGAATCAAGATTTTTTTTCATTCCCCAACACATCAAGTAATATTTACATTTTCATATCTTTCCAAAATTATCTGTGACATTCTACGTAGTTTCAAAACTTTCAGCACTTGTATGGTATGGTATTCTATTTACAAAAATTCATTAAAATACTTAAATTTTCATTCCTACAAATATTATAGGGCTTTTGTTTGAAGGTTGGAGGAGTTTTTGAAATAAATTGTGTGAAAATATTACAACAAAACTTGAGCTTTTTAGATGACCAAATTTTGAACCGTACAAAAGACATGAGGATAAAAATCGACATGCATATTTAATGAATGCAATTTTTTATTTTTGCATAAAGTTTGTTCACGAGAAAAGATTAATTATGTGTACAAATAATTTTGTTTGTTTTTTCTTAACATTTTGATTGATATAATAATAAAATAAGCTATATAATCTAAGACGCTATATCTGTACAGCATAAAACTGAGCGCAAAAATAAGGACAAGCTCATGGTAGGTTAGGACAACCAAAAATTGGATGCTGGTTGTCCTGTGGGCAACCTCTCGCCAGAGTTAACGTAGAGCCCTGAAATTACGTTAGAATTGGATTTTCCCATGTCAAATTCAGTGCAAAAATGTGGTATTGCATGTTATTCTAGACCTCTCAGTAAAATAGTTACATATTATCTATGTACCTGCAGCCATCTTGGCAGCCATCCTGGATTTCGGGAGGACCAACTGTCTGAGAGGGTGGTTCCCGATATTTTTGAAACTAGCGTACCTTAAAACCCCTGTATGCAAAGTTAAATGCTTTCTGCCAGAAGTGAACATGTAGGCCTGTATTTGTCACATATCCGCCCCACTAAAACTAACTAATAGCAATTCATTGTTATTGGCGGCAACCATTTTTAATTTTACGCACCGAGGTGTATGCAGTGGCATCCCAACTTGTTTCCAGTTGTTTTTGAAAACGTTATACCCATACTAATCACTGTGCCAAATTTAAAAAACTTGTCACCAAGTGCACAATTGTTATGAATTCCCTCCCCGCTATTCATTTTGCAGTAGGCGCTTGTGCTGTCCGGCTATATTGTCCATCGACGACAAAAAGTTCGGACTGACAGAAAATCATTCACACTGACAAAATTTTCACATTTGGCATAGACTGGTATAGGATGGTGGATAAATGATCAAAATTATCGTCATCATCATCTTCATCTAAAAAGACAATACTAAAAATCTGATCCCAATAGTAGGTGTGACTGATTAATTTACAAAAATGTACTATTGTAGACCCAGTAATGTAGGTTACATGGCATAGTAACTTTGAACATTGAATCAGCATTTTCGTAGAATTAGAAATAACTTCAAGATACATTCTTGATATGGCCCTCATACTTACATTTTCTAATCATACCCTTTTGTTTTTGTAAAATGTGGAGGAATAGTATAGATTGAAAAGAAATGCATGGAAGGTTGGGGTTTAGGGTGTAAAATTATTATTCGTATATTATACGGAAGTTAATATTACATGAAATAGGAAGTTAATACAAGGGGGTGAACGAATAGCCAGAAGTGCCGTTAGTAGAGACCAAATCAGTCGTTAGTAGGGAATTTCCCTCGATTCAAAATGGTAAGCTCCCGAAAATTGCTTTTCTTTTCCCACTTAAAAGGCATACATTTCTAATTTGATATGCCTATCAGGTGAAGTAATATGTTGGCCTTCTGCACGAAAAGTTGGACCATTTAACATTGTCTAGTATTTGATAACACTTAGCTGCAAATGTGCTGGTCATTGAAAATTTTCATCTAACTGACATTTTGACTATGCTTTTTACATGCTGTGTCATCAACAGTCAATCCAATGATCACTGCTATCATTCCTAGTTAAAGCTGTATATAGTATAACTACATCCTAAAAGTGATTATAGTTATTCAAAGTGTTGATACTGTGTAAAAAGCGATTTTCTTTGGTATAAGAAATATTGCTAAGTAGTACGGATGGTATAAGCATTAGTTGGAAGACCTGAAATGTCTGTTAACACAATTGAATTTTTTTCAATGAGAATAGCTTTATGTAGCTGTCATATGAATAGATATGCAATACTAGATTTAACCGGAATCCAGAAAATGGCAATTGGAACACATCTGATCAAACGAAAAGGTAAAATTCATAGCCAAACTGTTTGATGGAGTAAATTTTCTCATGACTAGCCCATTGGTACTTAAGTGATCTCAAATACTAGAGACGTTTGGAAGGTCCAACTTTTCATGCAGACGCCTAACATATTATGTCACCTGATAGGCATATCAAATTGGAAATGTATGCCTTTGAAGTGGGAAAAGAAAAGCAATTTTCGGGAGCTTACCATTTCGAATCGAGGAAAATTCCCTACTAACGACTGATTTGGTCCCTACTAATGGCACTTCCTGCTATTTGTTCACCCCCCTTGTAATAGTACATGACAATGTTGTGATTGTGTGTTGTAGACAATGGGACGCTACAGACAGTCGAGTTGGATGATGGAACCAAGGCTCTGGTGTCAGGCGGCAGTCTCGCACTGCCTCAAAAAAACAGTGAGAATGGATTCAGTTTGTCATTACACACACACTTAAAATGAGTTCCCTCACACTTAGTGAATGCAAGTACAATTATTTAATACACGTGCACTCTATCAATGCATGCACGCTTAATGTGCTGACAGAAAGTTCATGGAGTAACGTTTTCTATTATAACAAACAAAAATGTACATAATATCAAAATACAAAACTATACTGATGATATGCAATTTTTCTTTCATGTTTTGAGTGTTGACGTGAAGGGTACCGCGAAATAAACTTAATCATTGTTTCATGGTTAAACCCCCTTAGTGGTTTGAGAAATCCCAAGATGACTGCCACACGAATGCTACAAATCTGCAAATGTCTATAGATATTTAACTGCTAATGATAGAATCATGCTTTTGATGTCTAGATGCAGGTTTATAGGGTGTTTCTTTTCTCGGCAGACAGCAGTGTGGTGATGGCTGCCCAATTTGTGGAGGGTCAGACGGTGCAGCTGGAGGATGGAACCACTGCATTTGTGCAGACATCGACTGATCCCACCACTGGATGCAAGCAGGAGGAAACATACACGGTACTTATGGACCTTTTCCATTTTAATGTCTGATGTTCTTTCCCCGTTACTGGAAATTGTCTTACTACGTAGTGTAGTAACCAAGAAAAAGTAGCGTTTGGTGTAAAGAGGTTCAAATGTATCATCTTGTTTCTTTTTTAATTTTGTGGTCACACGGTTGGCTTCGGCATGTCATCTGTGTGAAATTATCGCGCATCTTTGCAATATTTCAAAAGCAGACAGCAGTTTGAGGCATGTGCCACTTGCAAGTCGGTCGTACAAATATCTGCTGGTTGGTGAACATTTCATACTAGATAAACCTGGTGAGTATAAATCACTGTTATTATCATGTCATCATCAGAAAATTTTCAATCATCATTTCTCAGGCCGGTGAGTGAATATTGAGCAAACTGTTGGTATTTGGCTTAAAAATTCATGGTGAATAACAAACCTGGGGAGTATGAATGGTGACTAAAAGGTGAGCATGGAAATATCCTACTGCCCCAACACACATTACAATGTCTGTGAACAGTCTTAAGTTTTCGGTGGGAAAGTTATGTCTTGTTAGAAATCTTGTGCGTATACTTTCTCCTCTTTACATCACACATAGGCAGTGGCATTTTTGGCAATGCTAACAAGGCCAAAATGGTTTCCAAGGAGGGTTTAGAAATCTCTATAAAGCCTTGTCCACACCTCACCAACAAAATGTGTCTGGATATGATCCAATGGTCGTAGGGTGTGGTTTAGAAAAATCAAAATAGCATCTGCTTATAACGGTGCCTGTTCAATCATGCGTTGGACATTAAATATTGAAGAAAAAATTTAGTACCTGTAATAAACAAGACTGCCTGGGGGTCGTTATGTGGATATTTTTGCAGCGTCTTTCACATGAAGGAAATTCCCTTGGAAGCAACAAATCAGTGTAATATGGAAAATCTTTATATATAAAATTGTCACCTTGATAATTCTTAGACTATTCATAGTTACGATGCCCTGCCCCCTTTTCTGGATTTGTCAATGCTACCATGTGGGTCTCACAAACATTCCTATCGCCCGTAGTAAATAGAGAGAAATTGCCGACTTTCTACCCAAGAATGTTATGTTAAAATTGTGCTAATCTTCTTACTTTTAACTTGGGATAAATTCGGTAACCTCTGTTCTACAACATATCAGAAGTATTCTGAGAAATCATTGATAATAAAGATTTGCTGGGGCATTTAGTTTTCCATCTTTTTGCATCGATTACCAAATGAAGTCCCGTGATAAAGGGTTATTTGAGCCACTACTCTTAGTTGAAACGCGCTATGATTGGTGTTGACAAATTACGGCGTGTGATAAAGGCTAATATGCCCTTGCAAATGGTGTCATCTTTAAATCGCCAAATAGTGATATATTTGTGAAATGAATGGATTATCATCGTTACAATAACATACACATCAAGAATTCACACGTTGAATCAATTATAAACAGATTATGAAGACATGGACGAAAGGATATTTCTCAAACACACGCATTGTTTATAAAAATCGCAGTGGTTTGTGTGTGTTGGCGATGATGACATTTGACAGCTAACAATGCTGTACGCATATGGAATATTTGTCATAACTCTTCTAAATCAATAATTGATAGTATACATTGGATACGATGTAGAAAAGAGGAAAGGTAGTGCATCCCAACTGAAAATTAAGATGTTTAGCACATTTTCATTCAAATTTCTGGTGTCAAAATTTGACAATTTCTCACTGTTTACTATGGGAAAAATAAAGCTTGTGAGACCATGATAGCGCGCGTGCGTATGTTTGTATGAGGCAGCTCGCTGATTGGCTGGCTGACCGTAAAAAGGGGTGTGGCTCGAACTATGAATTGTCTTTGTTGTTGTTGACATTTTTTACAACGTGCTTTGTTCCAACTAAGCCCAAAACATTTCTTCTTGTGACATTAAAGCCAATGTAGCCGAACTTTGAGTCTAGGTAATTAGCATTTCATACAGACACGTCAACTGCTCCGAAATTTGGGAATTCTTCCGGATTCTGGCACTGATTTTGAACCTTCTGATGAAAACATATCCAAAATTTTGGGGAAATGACCAATTATTTTAGAAACATTTTTATTTAAACCTCCATGACACCTGGACAATCAGTGAACAATAATAGGGCTCTTTTGGGGGTGAGTGCACCATAGTTTTTGGAAACAAGCTCATCGTCTTCCATTTGAGAAAAAAATTAACTTCCAAAAGGCGTCTAAATATTGTGTTTCACAGGAAAATGAGGAAAATGAGAGTGAATACGGTATGAAATCTATAGCTTGAGAAATGACATATGGTTTGAATTCTGTTTATCATTTTCAGCGTGTGATGCTCGAGGACGGCTCGACAGCGTATCTCACTTCCAGTGGTAGCGGCAGTCTATTCAATTCTGAGGAACAGACGTCATCGGCATCAACATCACTTGACCCTTCGTCGCTTCTGCTGACGGCCTCCGGCAGCGCCTCACAAACCACCATGGTATGTGCACGGGTTGTCTATGGACACATTTCATGCACAGTATTTTTTTCCCAATTTTCCCATTTGACTTTCCATTGAAAGCAAAGCTCATTACTTGACAATGGTTTTAACATGTAGCGTATTTGACAGAACAATATGAAGACGGCATTTGACTCTTTGACTGAGAGAGCTCCATGCATGGAAAGTGCTGTTTTGTTGTGATTTCAAAATATGTCTGTAGACTGGTGCGGTATCGGTGACACCGACGCGGCTGCCGAGCGAACGAGCGTTGGCCTTAGGGGAGAAGGCCTACAAGTGTAGCTACTCAGGCTGTGGTCGCCTCTACACAACACAACACCACCTCAAGGTTAGACGGTTCTACTGGTGGTGTTTTCTTATCACAATATAATAAAATATTTCATTTTCTTCATGTTCTCACCTCTTTCTACCAAGTATATTTCTACCATGATAGGCATAGCTGAAGACAGGTTTTACAACTGTGAGTCTCTAAATGTTGCATATAGACTGATTCTATCGAAAAAGGGATAAAGGGTCATCCATCAGCAGGTGGAAAGTGTCCGTGGTGTCTGGATAGCACTCCCATGCTGCCCATGCCGTTTGCTTAACAGCTGCCATGTCGAATAAAAGAAATGACTCTTGCTTTGCAGCTGGACATTTGCTATTACATGGCAACCCTGGCAGGCATTGCAAAATATGCAACTTGGTTACCATGCGAAGATTTCCATGTGCATTTGGTGAAGCCAACAAGAGCAAAGACATTTGATGACTACGCAGTACATACCAATGCACATTATCCCATTCTTTTATAAAACACAGCTCTCTGATAATGTGACCAGTATAGATACAGTTTGGGATACATTCTTTGAACAGAGTATCAAGTGTCAAGCTCAAGTCAAGACAGGAGAGTGGCGAAAAACTAGTGTCACCAAATACTCCCACACCAATAGACTAGCAGAATTTCCTTAAAAACAGGGATAACAAAATCCCATCCTTTTGCACTGCTGAGTGAAAGCCTGGCTCAAACCGACCTTGAGATGCTTTTAGTAGCAACTAAATCCAGTGATGTACTCACTAATAGTGATGCTGATGTTGAGAACTTAACACCATGTAATAATTTAGAAGCTGACAGAAGAACTATTCTGCATATTGCACATAGTTTAATGAAAGGACAACATTGTGGTTATCCCTGTTTCTCTCTTTCTAAAGCTGAACTTGATTGAATTGTGGTTTGGATTGGGAAGTGGGTGCAATCATTAGACCCTCCCATACAGACACTTTCCAAGTGCTGATGGATGACCCTTCGTCCCTTTCTTTAGAATCAGTCGATATGCAACATTTAGAGATTAACAGTTTTGATATATAGCACGGGATGTCGGATTGGTAGTCAACGTTTATGTATATATATTGTAATCATCACATTGAGTTGCTTCCCTATAATAAGTCACTGTCACACAGAAAAAAAAACTGATGAAACCCATATATAAGGCAAATAGATTTTTGTCATCGTGGTCCACCTGTGTTTTTGCAATGACCATCAGTGTCTCGTACGATTTTCATACAGTGAATTTCGTGGAATGATTTCAGGGGTCTAGCCGAGTAATCTTTTTGGAATGGCCAAAAGTATTGGCACAGATGAATTTTCATATCATTCAGAGACTATACGTGATATTACTGCTATACAAACTTAAATTATATGTAAATCTTATGTGTATTATGTGAGTTATCTGTTGTTCATCTGTGATTATCTGTCGTTTATTCAGGATCCCTGGTAACGCGGAGAGCTTGCATGAAGCATCTGTGTTGTATACGTGAAGCAACAGTACTTTATGCTTGGACTTTAATAGGGGACATACGAGGATAATACTTTATTTTCAGCCCTTGACAGCCAAAACTGTACGTTTGTCGGGTTACATATGTTGGGAATCCGTGTAGCATTCATGCTTTTTCAGTGTTTTGTACGTATGCAAAGACCAACACATTTCGTCATCCACTGAGCCCCAACGTATAGAAAAATCGCCTCATAATTTGTGCATCCTACATACATATTTTATCACGTTGTTTTGTCGGACTTTGCCTTTAGATATATGTGTTAAAAAGGAATTCAATAAAATTGAAGTATTTTACCAGTACATGTATTATTATATAAGCAGTGCTATTATTGGCTTTTCTATCTGATATCTGAAAACAATTTTCAGCTTTCATTGAGGGTATTTGTGATTATATAAGTGTGAGTGAACATGTCCGTACAAGAGGACTTGCACTGTATGATGTTTTCCTCCCAACAGATTCATGAACGTTCACACACTGGCGATCGTCCATACCGCTGTGAGGTGTCGGGGTGCACGCGTGCGTTTGCTACGAGCTACGGTCTCAAGTCGCATGTGCGCGTTCACACCGGCGAGAAACCGTACAAGTGTCCCATGGACAACTGCAGCAAGGCGTTCAAGACGTCTGGTGACCTGCAGAAACACGTGCGCACGCACACTGGTATGTACCGCACACACTAGCACGCTCTTCTTGCAAACGCCCAGATCATCCACCCTCACAGCCACACATAGAGCCACCCTCAGCCAAATGTACAGCCACACATACAACCACCCTCATCGACAAATACTGAAAAATACACAGCCATACATAGTCACAACCATACATACAGTCACAACCATACATATAGCCACACATAGCATAATTGGAAATGCTCATTCCATAGAATCTATATAGTCAATTTTTCAACTAAAAATTTCATGGACATCGGGATGATTTTATATCGTAAATTTCTTTGCTGCATGAGAGACGTCCATCATATCAAGTAGGACAACTGCTCGTCTTCAACTTATGACAATTATTTACAGACCATTGTGAAATCCTACCAGAATGATTAAGAAGCTTCTAAGTCCATCAATGTATACAGAATTATGTACTAAATAGCAGGGCTGCCAAGTAGTACGGATGTGGCCGTATTCGTACGAATTTGAGGGTCTGAATACGGGAGTACGAATCTGTACCATTTATAGTAAGGATTTCAGTGGTTATGAGGATAAATACAGAAGTAGAATGATTTTTCTGTAGCATGAATTTACTTACGTTATTGCTCACGCAGGCTCTCCAGCGTTCCTACTTTTTCCTACTTTTCCTACTTTTTCCTACTTTTTTGAAATGGTTCCTACTTTTTCCTACTTTTTTCAAAAACCTCCTATTATTCCTACTTTTTTGTAAATTGGAAAATAAAATATGATCACACATGGCAACATTTTAGACTGTGTTTTGTAAAGTATTTTTACAGAAGATATTTAGCTGGCATGTTCTTTTGCTAGCAGTGTGGTCTGGTTTCATTGATCCATAACCCAGCCATCAACCTATGTTCTCTAAGGAAATCAGCTTTCAACATAACTTAAATTAGTTTGCTTTTTAAAAACTATTGACAACATATAGAAACAATGCGCCATTTGATATAGTTTTGCATATAAATGTTTGATGCTCTTTTTATGTCTCTAGACTCTACCCCAATGATGCTTTGCTGAAGGGACTAGATTTTTACCAAATTTTCAAACTACTGATATTCTTTTATTTAATTGTGTTTTCTTTATTTTCAAATAGCAAAACATTCATGGTAGAAGATTAAATTTTACAAATTTCTTTCGTACTTTTGATTTTTGTTTTTAATAGTTGTTAGGTACTTCATCATCATCTTCTTCATCATCTTTGGTATTTACGCTCAGGTGCTGGGGCAACGTCCATATCAGTGGACCCCCTTCCAGGTAGTGGCACAGTCTTTCTAATCCCTCTCTGTCACCTGCTTCCATGTCATCTGCTCCACGACTTCCTGGTACGTGCACGTACCATGCTGTCTTGATACCACAGCTTAACCGTTCCATGTGTCCATACCAATGGAGCCTTCTCTCCCTTAGAATAAGGTCCAGGTCCTCATTGCCAAGAAGCGTCAGAAGTTCATTTGACCTGGAGGTGGCCACATCTTCCGGCCTCACATTGCAGATCTGTCTGATCATTGCCCTGTCGTTGCACTGCAGATGATGAAGATTTGGCTTGGTCAAGGGTGGCCAGTGCCATCTTTCACTAGCATGGAGTATTGCACTCCACACAAAAGTGCTGTCCACATGACCCCTTGTCTTGTATGAATGGTGGTGAGAAAAAGAACTGTTAGCAGATCTTTGAACTTCTTCCAAGCTGTCGTCACACGTGTTGTAGTTGCAATGTCACAACCATCATGTTGTCTGCCATCAATAGGTCTAGCGGTTCCCTGGCATGGTCTACAATTTGTGTCCTATGATAGGTGTTTCAGCCCGCTGCATTTCTTGTGCACCCACTTCTTGCAGCCTTTGCAGAAGATGCTGTTTCTCCCTATTCCAGTGCAGCAGACAGCACAGGGGACCTTGCCTGAGTTCTGGAGAAGATCCAGATCAGTACCGCAGATCATGATCTTCGTCTTCCTTGCATTCACTCTCAGACTCTTTTTCTCCATACATTCATTCTTTACTTTTGAGAATTTTGGTATCAATCACTTGGGCTCTTTGCAGTGATTAATGTCAGGCTACCTACAAAGGGTTTATTATAGATGCCATGAATCTGTAGCAGAGCTATTTTTACAATTAGATGCGTCTATAAATATTGATTACCAGTTTCTATAGTTACAAACACATCTTAGTTGTGTTTACAGACTAAGTTGATATGGTGTAGCTTATAATGGCTTTACTTCTTTTATATTGTTCTTTTGCCTTTTTAATGTTTGTCTTTGTTTGTTTGCTTGTTTTAATCATAGCTTCATGACCTGTGTATGTGTACAAAATGATGTGTACCCCTTTAACCTTGTAACACCTAACTGCTTGGGATGATGATATCATTCTGGTTTCACAAACTTGGGTTTGTGAGTTAGAGTCCCGCCAGGGCTATTTGATATAGTTAAATGGAAGCTTAGGGTTGTAAAACCTGTCTTCAGCTATGTCTATTTTGATAGAATTCCCTTGGTAGAAAGATGTGAGAGAATTTGTAGAAATTATCTTAGCAAAGAAATAGCCATCTCAACAGCCTCTGCACATGGATGCATGGTAAATTTTTATAAGCAAAGATCTGATGACAACGTAAAGTGATAACTTAAATTAGTTCCTACTTTTTTACAATATCTTCCTACTTTTTCCTACTTTTTTCCTACTTTTTTATTCTGTTTCTTCCTACTTTTCTCCTACTTTTTTATAATGTGCTGCTGGAGAGCCTGCTCACGCAAAAAATGTAGGCCTACTCGATTGATTGGTGGATGGTAAACAGCTATTGCCAGTTTTACATACATCATATCGAATCGAGTTAGCGCACGCAGCGCCTCTAGCGGACATGTGGCAAACTATATAGATGAGCGATAATATAATTAAAGGTAACATGACGGGGAAAGTTTACAGGTAGAAATAGATAATACCTACGTATATATGCAGGTTCTAAAGCACAATATAATTGTTTATAACGAAAAATAAAATATGACAGCATATAAAACATACGCTGCATATTGTTAACGTATACAGTTAGAAATGCAAGTGCATCATTTGCGACTTGTCAAATACTAGAGACCGTGGATGAAGTTTGAAAAAGGAACCTGCATGTTTGAAAACTAGTTAATAAATTTTTGATTGCATTTGGACTAAAATTTTGGTTGATTTTTCTATTGTGTGGTAAGACAAACTGAAGCAACACGTGATGATGGTGCTACATGGATCCCTGGCATTTATTACTTCATATATTACTTACATACAACGAATCTAAATAATGTTGGGTAAACATTCTTTTCCCCGAATGCATTTTTGCACATGATCTGTGATGAATAAAGTAGTT
>CM032663.1:16000363-16026475 GCA_019095985.1 Streblospio benedicti
ACACGTGTGGCAAAACACTTAGACTAGATCTAGTCAGTTTTACGTGGATAGACTCCACCTTATCATGACTTTATCAAAACCTAAAAGTATGTTATTTTGTTTGTTGTAAAACACTAGTCCTTACCTTTCAATAACATAAAACTCAAATAATATTGTGAACTTTTAGCAGAAGTGTGTTTATAATCGTTGACGTCAATAAACTTCACTTTTGTGTGTAGAATATAAGTAACGTTTTTTAATCATGTTATTACAGGTTTCAGACAACAAGCCATTTTAGAATCATTTTGAAATATGTACCAGAGGAGTGTGAATATCTCCATTTAAATTGACTTTTCATAATGGTATTTTTAACTTATTGATATACAATATCGAAACATTGCGTCATTTAGGAATTAGAAATTGTTCTCTGGTAATATATTTTTAGATCTTAGATATTACTTACGATATGAACGTTATCAATAATCGAGACAAATTTCTGATATACGTCGTAGGTTTTTGAAGTAATTTCAGTTTATATTAAAATTATCTCGGCTTTTTTGTATTACCTTAAAACAAAACATTGTGGATATTCTTCAATAATACTTCCCCCTTATAACTCTGATAACAGTTGTGTATCGTCGCCGCTTAATTTCATGCTGGTTAAACGGGTGTCTGAGAAAGGACAAGCACTATAGACCCTACTGAGATTCTAAAGCCGGAAGTTACTTCTGAGGTCTAGGTTAACTATAGCCACAAAACTGTAGCAATGCTACCTTTTAGAGCTACATATATAAATATATAGATGGCGACAAATCTGATGCCAATAGCACTGCTATTGCCGCTTTGTTCACCTGTTCAACAAGCTGTTGCACATGTACAAATATCCGACCCTGGGTATTATTGCCATATGTACTGCCTTTTGGTTAGTTCTACTCAACAACTGGCTAGGAACGATGCTCATAAGCGGTAGTGTACCAAAACTGCTGTTTGGGTCAGAGGCCAGCGCGAACAGCCGGCTCTTCAAATTGTTGAATAAGCCGTGATTGTTTAAGCAGTTGATAGGTCATATTTAGTTTGAAAGACTGTTATGAGGACTCTGAAAATGCGTGTTAACAATATAGTACTTATGTAGCATGATTTAATCCTGACCCTGCTTATTAGTGAGATGAGTAGAAATCTCTTATATATGTTTTATTGTAATATCTTTATTTTAGACTCCCATTTTAATGAAGCAACACATTGCCTGGGGAAAAAATCATATTTGAAAAGTTATTGAACTTAATCACATGAAATCTGTAGGAATTATGATTAGGTCCACTTTTTCTAATCCAGAGACAATCAGATTATTATTCTTAGCGCCCACATTTTTTACCCTCTCATAGTTCCTGTTTTCATGAAGCAAAATATTGCTTAATCAAAAATAAAATTTGTCTAAAAAAGTTATTGAACTTTAGTACACAAACTCGGTAGGAACCATGATTAGGCCTGCTTTTTTATTGCAAGACACCATCACATGATCATTCTAGAATCTTGTACGTAAATGCAAGCTTACCTGCTCATCTATGTTCTAGTGAAAACGTCTATACTGTAGATACATATTGTCAACTGATGTTGCCAAAAAGCCCTTCTAAACCCCATAAAGCTTATCGACTTGTATAGCATGTGTGTGCCGGAATTAACTGAACAGAATGAGCTCATGAAACAAGTAAAAATGATTGTTTTGAATTTCAAACATCACAATCTCACAGTAAAGGCTGCAACAAAAAGTAAATTAGTGTTGTTGTTTTTTTACTCAGCTAAAGTCTGTTTGACATGTTTTAGTTATATCATACACTCATTGCGAACATTTTTTATACGTGTAAACTGATCAGGAGCTAATAGTGTACAACCATCAATCAATGATAGAATGTACTTTATTAAATTCTGCTTTGTCACTTTTATATGCCACTCAAACATTTTTCTTTAGTTTCTCACTTATATATATATAAAAGAAAAATGCTGACATATTTGCACCCAAGATGATGTGGACACTGCACATTATATTGTGGCATCTTGACAATAACATGAATATGCCTTCAGAGGGAAATATACAACCATTTTATTATTGGAGTTAGGACCACTAGTTGCACTCATCGTGGGCAAAACAATGTTTTCTAGCACAATCTAATGTACAATCCTTTACAATAGACCTCAATGATTGTGCCTATCAAATTAATGGTGACTTGGACTGACCAGAGTGATATTATTGAAGATCCTACCAAGATCAGTCATAATGTAGCATGTTTGATGAATTAGCACATCATTCAGCAATGGAAAACATTTTTATCAATGGTGCTCACTAAGTGAAATATTGATAGGTCCATTGTGGTTGATATGCAGTTTCAATAATCTGATTTTCAAAGTATTGCAAGAATGAAAAAGATTGGCATTGAGAACATTAAATCTGATTTTATTGAGACATGAAAATGTGCACATTACTGACAAAAAAATATGATAAAATGTTAAACTGTGGAGTTGCTTGATTGTTTTGTCAACTTTTCTAACTCAGTAAGATAATATGGTGAAAAATCTCTATCACCAAAGGCATATTATTGCCAGATCCATGATTTCAAACTAGTAAAAATCTACAACTAAAATGGCATAGTGCTAGTTAGACGGTGACAATTTACATCCGGGGAATATAACTAATCACAAATTCATATACGTATGGCTTTACCATGTAGTAAATAAGCTATCTTAAAACCATCTATATTCTCTAAGAAAACATTTAAGTATTGAAAAATAAACTTAATTTGTAATGATAATTGTGACAAACAATAACTAATAATTCATATTGAAAAAGTCCATAGTAGGGAACATCGATGAGCTGTGTGTCTATTAGAGCCTTAATGAGAATTTGAAAAAGTAAGTGGTATTTTATTTTATATTTCAATGCAAACTAGTCATTTTCCATGGGATTTCAGTTGTCTCTCATTCACATTGTATTTGGCATCTGTTTTCTTGTTTGTTTTCCAGAAAAAAAGAAAAATAATTACAACTTTGCATGGCACAAGATATGAGAACAGTGTGATTATTAACTACAGCAGAATTCAGCGAGCTTTTGAAAACATTATATTTGCAGCAAAATGGCACAAACTGGAGATGATTGCTATTTCTTCTTTTACTCAACCTGTGTGAAGGTGAGTGATCAGTAATCGGCATTGGACAATAACCTGGCTTACCCAAGTTTTTGTGGGTCTCAACTTGTTTTCAAGTATAGTCTATTGCGCAATTTGCACAAACGTGCTGACAGTAAGTCCATGGAGTATCATTTTCTATCATAACTAAAAAATGGTAATGAATATCAAAATGAAAATCATAGGAATGAAAAGCTATTTTTTTTTTTTTTCAGATCTATATTGTAATTTTTGTTATTTTGATTGGTTCACTTACATGAAAATGGCAATTTTTCAGTCCGTCATACAAAGTCAGACATTTTAAACAAGCATAAATTGTGGATTTAGGTACCATAATTATAACAGCAGTATTTTAATTTGCATACACATGGCTAGTCACTCAAGTGATACAGCAAGGTGTATGAAAATAAAAATATAAACAAACTTTTGCTGTTCTAATCATAGTACCTCATCTCCAAATTAGGAATGTTACGATTTCCATAACATTTTAGTATTATTCCCCATAAGTCAATATTGTTCTAGCGACGCTGTGATTTCTGAGAACTTTTGATCTAGTTTTTAAAGTTTTCAGTTCTTGATGCACCAATGTAAAGTTACAAAGTTTTGCACACAATAATCGAAAAGTTAGAATTTTTTAATAATGCATTTATTTTCACATCATATGTCTGCGCACAGCGTAATTGGGCTACCTTGAAATCTAAGTCAGGTGAACTAAGTGAAAGACTATGTATTAAACCTAGAATATAGCGTAATAATATGTATACATAAGCAGTTGCTTAAGGCCCAAACCCCTCATATTATGTCTTGTTTATGTGCAGAAAATTCGCGATTTTAATAAAATATTAGCTCTATGGGAATACCAGCAGAGGAACACAGGCCGCAAAATCCAGCCTCGGAAGTTTACATTCTTGCAGTATCAACATCTTTTGTACAATGACGCTCGCACGCACACATGACAGATGTTTGGTTTGTGTCTTCTAAAATGGATATTTGATAACAATTCAAATGTCGGATCACAGATAAGGTGTTTGACAGCAGTCTCATGAAAGCTGGGCTCCGTATATTGTGTATTTCTTTGAAAACAATAAATGTGGTGTCCCGATCCCGGGAATAAACAACCAATGTTTCAAAACGTTTTCACTCAGAAATGTTGTAAGTAAACATCTATTATGCATTGAATCGGATGCAGTAGTAAATTTTACACAGGTGAATGAAGAAATACGCAGTTTTATAAGCTCCACAACCTTAAATATTGAATTATTCCCGTTTTGATAAACGTACATTCTCAGACATACCACCGGATTTCAAGTGGCAACGTTCAGCGAGATAATGACAGCTAGTATTCTCATTAAACTGTTAAACGTACCTTGACATTTCTATGTAAATTTTTAGAAATAGAAGTACCACTGTTTTTATTTGTGTAATTACTTCCCGGTAGCCGATATGAAAGTGTTACGTTATCCATCATTGAGTACAGTAGGTGCAGTGATCACGTTTATCAACATTACGTGTGACGTAGTTATCTGAATGTGATGTACGTAATTCGTTCAAAACCACGGGGTCATCCGGTGCGTTTTGCTGAATTTCTGGCTGAATTCTGAGTTGAGTTCATAGCCTACAGACCTCGTGTGTATAGTCTTAACCAACCCAATCGGGGCTTGGGTATAATTCAATTGACATATGTTTAATTCTAAGTCAAAATATTATTTCTCCAGGGCAATAAGTGTCCATTCCGTCACTGTGAAGAGGCGCTTGGCAATGAGACTGTGTGCTCACTCTGGCTGGAAGGACGCTGCTATAGGAACGTTTGTGCTTTTCGCCATATGAAAATTGATGTGAGTTTTATATTTCATATAGTAAAGTACATATATGAGTATATTGTGAATTATGTATTTTTTGAGTAGACTTACTAGTGTATAAAATTGGCATGTATATCGTTTTTTATATGTATCAATATTAATAATCATTGTATGATGTGTATATAAAGCTCAAACGATAAGTCTCACGTCTTTGATATGTGAAATATTTACATCACTGCATTAACCATATAGACAGTGTCTTTACAACCATGGTTTAAAAGTAGATCAGTTCCAATGTGACTTTTGTTATCTATAATTATATTTAGATTTTGGTGTACTTTAGCCCACTTTTGATGAAGTTAGGATGTGTTTTTATTTTCATTCTGATTTAATAGATGTGTTGCCTTTCTATAATATTCTTTATACATGTATGTATTTCAATTACTAATTTTGAAATTGATAAACCTAAAAGGGCCTGATTTAGGAGGGGGGATTTTTGGCGTTCCAACGAGTGGGAGAAACTTGCAGCAATGATATTGATTGATTGATTGATATTGTTCAGGAATTAATGTTCCTAGGATAACACATGAAAGCGTACACACATATATGTGTGTGTGTGTGTGCGTGCGTGCGTGCGTGCGTTCGTGTGTGCAGGGTCAGGATTAGGTTGAAAAATGCTACTCGTCAGCAGGATGAGTAAACCTCAAATATCTACTCGTCCTGCAAAAAATGTACTCGTCCTCCTTGCACAAAGCTCTATATTTGTGTGGCAAATTGACCAGAATTGCTACACGTCAGCAGGACGAGTTGCTTAAACATTTCTACTCGTTCTCTACAAGTTTTTACAAGTCAATACGAGCGGACGAGTGGCTAATCCTGACCCTGTGTGTGTGTGTGTTGCTTGTTTGTAATGCTTTATATGCTGATCCTGTTTGAGTTCATCAAGGTTTAGTCCCCAGCCGACTGCTCTCCTTGAAGACTCATCACAGGACTTACCTTCTTTTGGAATTGACACGCTGATGACCTTGTCATCGTAGCCGACTAAGCAGCGACCAGTGAGGAATTAACCAACAGAACCAGTGCATGGAAAGCAAAGGACTGTGTGTAAAGGTCAAGATCTGCGTGTCTGGCACCATGGCGGAAGACAGGGACGCATGGAGAGATAAGCTATGGGAACCCAGTAGACAGTCCAAAACACTTATGTGGTCTAACAGACATGAAACGCGTTGATGTTGAGGAGGAGAAGGAGTCCTTGTTTCATTTTCATGGCTCTGAACTCTCCTCAAAGATATTTAATAGCTGATATAGAATGTAAAGTATCAAATGATTTTGATTGATGATTATTTAGTGTTTGTTGATGTTGCAGAAAGACCGGCGTGAGATAGCGTGTTACTGGGAGTCACAGCCGTCCGGCTGTCAAAAGTTGCATTGCGTGTTTCGTCATGTCAAGCCGCGTGTCATCGATGGTGTCTACATTGAGCCTGACAAAGAGGCTGGAGGCACCACTGGTGAGGGAATGGCTTAGTCTATAACTTCTTGTTTCTATGTTGCTTCAGATGATAGACTCTTATGTTCTTATTGAATTCACTTGATTTTATTTTGGTTGCGCAATGCGCATGAATTCAGTTTCACAAAGTGTGAGGCTCAGGCATTGTAAAATAATGGCTTCTCTAATCTCAATTTTAAATAAAATCTACCCAGAATGGGTATCACATTTCCAAATAATCAAATAATCTAGATTTAGAGCTACCAAATTTGAAACTATGAAAAGAGACTGATATTGACCAAACACGGTGACCATTTTTCTGCTGTAGGAGGGGACAACGAAGATCGTGTGCACACCGCAGTTAGCATGGGTTCTGATCCCAGTCACCCTGTGCCACCAAAAGTGCCCAAAGTTGTAATCAACTTCGACGAAGGTAAGAATGTGAAAAAGAATGGCATGAACTTTTAGAAATTATGCTCTTAAGATGCAAATTTTTTTTTTCATGTGTCAATGTCAATCATAAACATTAGTAGCTATATTGATTTTATATTCAATATACAAAGCTAATATAAAGATAATAATTGCAGGGTTCTAGATGTGATTCTAAAGTGCAGACATGACAATATAATGTTACAATGTTCGACAGAGAATTTTTTATTTTTTTACAACTTTGGCAGCCATTTTGAAAAATAGCCACCATTTTGAAAAATATTTAGATATGTACCATTCAAAAAAAATATTAAAATTGATAATTAAAACAGGGTTTTTGATAGTTTTATGATCTGGTATACATATATCATTTGTTAATACATGTTTTCCTATCATTTTATAGTTATGGCGGCCATCTTGAAAAATGGCGGCCATCTTGAATTTTTTTCAGTTGGCCCTATATCCAGATTTAATCAGTAGGTCAAGAGCTACCTGTGTGTAAATTTTCACGCTTATAACCCAAAACGCACAATTCTTTCAATATTCTGCGCCATTCTGCAGGACTAATTGTCTGTCATATTTTGCTTTTAATTTCATACCAGAGTCCGATGCAGACAGTATAGCAGGCACCCCGGTAAAACAGAAGCCAGCAGCAGACAGCAGCAGCAATAGCAACAAACCAGTGGCATCAAAGTCCCTGCCCAACCTCTCGGGTAACATGCCTAGTGCTGACTTAACACACATTCGTGAATGAATACAATTTGTGTGAATGTCTTTAAACATGATGCAATCAAACATCATAGACAAAGATTGAGAAATATGTTGCATTATGAATATTGATCACTGTAGACATTCAATATACATTGTCAGTACTTGTCTTTTGACTGGACATGCTGGGAAGATTGCTGGACATTTGGTAAATCGGGGTGTCCAGGTGAGGGAGGGTTTAGGGTGGGAAGAGGGGTGAATGTGAGAAACCAAAAAGAATTATTTGGATTGGGGATATATGGATAAAAGATGTATTGTATTTTCAATGGCTGAAGATGTTCGAAACCACATTTTCAGAAATAATGTTTATTTTTGGTTTCTGTTACTTAGTCGAGTTACAGTTTCAGCTAATTTAGTGGTGTCTGTGAAATACATGTATATAATGCCAAAGTTCAACCTCATGATATGTAAGCTCATTTTTGTATAAGTCCATTCATCAGTTTACAAGTCAAAATTTTTTAGAACTCTTGTAGAGCTTCTCAGATTATTCATGGCAAATTTCCCATGTGATTTGTGAGTTTGGCTAGGATAAAAGTGTGGTATTGGCATAAATGGTGCGTTTTCTGGACTGGTATAGATTTAACAGCTACCAGGATCTCCAGGTTTTATATTTTCATATCTAGAGCCTTCATATTTTTACAGACAACAAAACTGACCTTGACCTTGGCGTCAAAAGTCTGGCAGAATTGCGGAGGGAGAAGGTTCTTTTAGCAAAGAAACTTTTAGGTGAGAAAACTGCTTCAAATGTTACAGTGCATGTTTGAATTGTAATGAAGGCCGTGCTGTCATGACTTAACAAATCAACTTTTGCCTATGCTCAAAAAATGATGTAGTGACAATAAATTTATTATACATTTGGTCTTTTTTTTTTCTCTCTTTTTTTTATTTTCCACTTTAATGCCACATGGAAAATTTGAAAAAAAAAATAAGAGTAAAATGGTTGTTTTTTGCTCTCAGAGGAGGCGGAGCAGGAGCTGAATGAGAGTGAAGCAGTGCGGGAGGACCAAGGCGGCTCATCACACGACACAGGTCAGCTTAAAACTTATGTTTAGCAGTAACATAAGTTTTTTTTTCTTTTTTGTTAGAAAACAAATGCAGTTTTAATATGCAAGCCAGTGGTCAGAAAAATAACAGGGCAATAATGGTTTCATTTTTGCATACCGCCCCCAATCCCGCCCCAGGGCCATAATAAATGTACAAAATGATGGTTATTACAAGAAATGTATAAAAAGACTTGTTTATTGCAGTTACCTCTTCCAATTCTAATGAAGTGAAAAAAACAATAGTGAAAATTGGGGCTGGTCATGGAAAAGTTGACAAAGACACAGGTAAGATAATTCTGTGTTATAGCTGTAAAGTGGTTTTTTATTATTTCATCAATAAGATCATTGGTAAATCACTCAATGCAAAAAATAAAGTGAGTAAAATATGTTCAGATGTTAGCCACTTGCTTATGTGTACCGTCCCTCACATATTTTGTGTATGATGATATGTTTATTCTTTGTAAATATCAATTAAGTTAATATTTTCTAGCTTACACTTCCTTATTTCATGATATGATAAGGGGTAAAGGGTAAATTATGAATTTTGCCAGCACAATACTGATTTGGAACACCAGGAATACTGACATCCATGAAAGAGGGTGGGCAGTCTTGAAAAACTATATAAGGATAAGGGTAATTAATGAATTTTCCCCGCACAATACTGATTTGAGACAAAGGGAATGCAGAAATCGATGATAACGGGTTGGCAGGCCTGAAAAACTATAAAAATGTTCAGATCAATATTTCGCGATTTCATTCTCTATCACATTTGTCTGTGGTCTATTGATCTGTTTTGGTTATTTTCTTAGATGATTGCTTTGTCACATTTTAATTGTTGTTTTGTTTTTTTCCAAACAGACCTTGGTAGTAAAAGTATTGAAGAAATATACAGAGAAAGAGCTCTAGCCACGCTGGGCCGTGGAAGAGGTTAGTAATGGTGTTGATGTAAAAAAGAATAATGGTAGATTGTAGAAAGTTGTAAAATTGTTGAGATAGTGTAAAATATGTAGTAATAGCCAGCCCGGAATGATTGCTAACACACATGAACCTTGTAGCCTCGACTCATCTCTCGTTGATGTTATTTACACATTTTATATTCCTATTTCATGATTTTTCTCATTTTGATGACTTTCAGCCCATTATGTTAGTGCACAATTTGAAACGTAACTTATAAGAACATGTACACTGTCTGTCACTGTTTAATGATGCATGTTCTATATTCTATATTGTAAGAAATAGCAAGGAGATCATTCAGAAGATGTTTTATAGTTTCTGTAGACAATATATTTGTACACTAACATCTTGTTAGGGACACAAAACTGCATATTTACCTTTAGATTGCTACGTTTGAAGGATTTAAGGATGCCAATTGAAGAGTTAATATTCTCCATGGAAGAATCATGTCAAAAACTAACAGAGTATAAAGCATAGAGTCTAAGAAGTGATGTAGATAGGATTCTGAAAACTGGCAAACCCCCTGAACAGAACATCAGAACAAAAGAGAGAGGCACTCATGGAACTGAAAGCAGATGAAGACTGGATGGTGCTTCCAGTTGACAAAGGGAAAGCAACCATCATTAATGAACAAAACAGAGTACCAGGAGAAGTTACATAACCTTCTTGATGACCGTCATAAAAAGTGTGCACAATTCCATAGGTACATATTTTGGATATCTGAAATGTATTGACCTTATCAAACGAACCTTCATATGGAGGGGCAAGGATTCAAAGGTGAACAAATATATAGAAAACTCCATAACATGTCAAACATCAAAAGGCTTGTTACCACTGGAACAAAAGAGGCCTGCTAAAGTGTAGTCCAGAAAGTGCTTAAAATGATCCAACAAACCGATACAAAAGGAAGTTCATAGATATCATTAGGAACTGGGAAAAAGAAGGTTGTACCTCTCAACAACTTTACAGTAGGATCAATCCAACTTCTGCAGAGATCCCAAAGTTCTATTGGTTACCAAAATTTCACAAGAAGAACACTCCTCTGAGACCTATTGTATCGAGCATTGGAAGCATTACTTATCCTGTGGCAAAGTACCTGTTAATGATTTTAAAGCCAATCCCCAAGACCATCCAAGTTATCAAAAACAGTGAAGACTTCATCAAGAAGATTGAAAACCTGGAAATGCCACCTCCACGCCAAGTTGTCTCCTACAATGTGTCAGCACTATTCACCAGCATTGCCATAGATGAGGCCGTTAGAGTTATCAAGACACATCTTGAAAGAAATGCCACGCTAAGCAGAAGATGCGAGCTCGGTGTAGAACAACTCATTACACTCTTGATAGCCTGTCTAGAGACCACTTACTTTGTCTGCGATGTGTGTTTTACCTGTAGATATGGCAGAAAATGGGATCTCAACAATGGGATCTCCTGTATCCCCTGTGGGAGCAGACCTAACCATGGAAGAGTTCGAAGATCAGGCCCTAAAGAACGCTCCTGTGACTCCCATCAGTGCGGTATTAATACATAGTTGATACTTTCTTTCACAGTGTTACCTGTAAACTTAATAGTCTCTTACACACCACTGAAACTCCATTAACAAGCACCAGTGAAGGTGAACACGACCAAAAACTAGCCTTGCTCGATACACAGGTTGAACGGAAGGAATATGGCAGACTGAAAGTGAAGGTTAATAGAAAAACGGTGCATACAGATCCGTACTTTAACTGGCAAAGCAACCATCATCTTGAGCATGAAAGATCTATGGTCCGCACCATACTACGAAGACCAGAGGCCCTGGTCACAGAAGATCCAGGCAAAGAACTAGACAGAAAGCATGTTAAAGAAGTACTGAGGGTCAACAATCCATGGTCCTTCAAAGACTCGAGAAGAAGGAGCGAGCTAAGGAGATGACGGAGTGAACAAAAGAGAAAAGAGTTCCAGTAAATCTACCATACGTCATTGGACTGAAGGACAAGTCAGACCCAACAAAGAAATGTGGAGTAGTGTATAAGATTGCTTGTTGAAGTTGCCAGAGTACGTGAGCGAGACTGGCCGCACTTCAGTACCAGACTAGTGGAACATTTCGATAAAAACAGTCAGACTTCTGCCATACAAATCCTGGAAATTCCATTCCACGGGACACAGCAGTATCTACTATGCGCACAAGATCATTGTGCAAGAAGCCTGTTGAAGTTGGTGTCACTGTGTGACCTTGAAATGTAGCAATTTACGGCAAATATGCAGTTTCTGTGTCCCTAACAAGATGTTAATGTGCTGACAGCAAGTTCAGAAGTGCACATTTTCAATCATAACTAAAAAATGGTAATGAATATCAAAATAAAAAATATAGGAATGAAACGCTATTTTTTTGCCACATCTACATTGCAATTGTGATTATTCGGCTTGGTTTACATAATAGTGAACACTTACATGAAAATGGCATTTTTCTAGTGTCTGTGAGAGACAGAGTCAGACATTTTGAACAAGTCAAAATTGGGGATTATATATCATAATTGCAACAGCAATGTTTATAGTTTTGATTTGCATACACATGGGTAGTCACATAATTGGTGATACATAAGTGTGTATGCAAATCAAATATATAAACAAACTTGGCTCTTCCACTCATGGTGCCTAATCCCCAATTTTGACTTGTTCAAAATGTCTGACTCTGTCTCTCACAGACACTAGAAAAATGCCATTTTCATGTAAGTGTTCACTATTATGTAAACCAAGCCGAATAATCACAATTGCAATGTAGATGTGGCAAAAAAATAGCGTTTCATTCCTATATTTTTTATTTTGATATTCATTACCATTTTTTAGTTATGATTGAAAATGTGCACTTCTGAACTTGCTGTCAGCACATTAGTGTCCAAATGTAGTATGGAGAGTTTATTAAATCTTTGAAATTACACTCAAACAGGTTATTTTGAGTATATTTTAATTTATTTCCATTTGGCTGGTATCTACCTTTATAAGTGCGCTTTCACTATGTGAAACAAAGTAGATTGTACTCAAAGTATAATTGGACTGTTCAAACCAGATGAATACCTAATACTTTTGCCGTTATGTTGATGCTTGTGTGTGAACCAAGAGTTTTTGGCTATACCTTATTATCGGATTGGCTCTTAAGCAAATGCTTACATATTCATATTATAGTAGATTGTCTTAGGGAGACATATTTTAGATTTTAATTCTGCTGACTAGATAGTGTTGATTGTTTTACATTATAATGCTTTTTTTTACAATTTCAAAATTTCAATGTAATTTTTTTTGTGTGTTTTTGATTAATAATACAAAGAGTGGTCATTGATTAAAATAATCAGTTTAAAATTTGTCTTTAAAACATTATATAAGCATACATGTACATGTAGAAACATGATATAACCTAAATATATTACAGCTAAAAAACCTGCTCGTGAAAAGATAGCAACAGAAAAGCCAGGGGACAGCTCGGCAAAAAGTAACAATGGAAAAGAAGCAAGCAAGATCAAACTAGCTGCGACGAAAGTGTCGTCCGATTCCCTTGATCTCCCTATTAAAAGTCTGGAGGAAATCCGACGGCAGCAGGCGCTAGAATCACTCCTTAAAAAAGGTTTGTATTAGTCAATAATTAGTAAGTATAACGCTATAGACTAAACCATCTTCTTCCAGTTATAGTTTTATTTCAAATATGTTCTTCTTTAGGCTTAACACATGTACACCAATATATTTTAAATTTAAATGTACAATCGACGTTATTTTGACACTACAGGTAGTATTATTTTTCACTTTTAAGAAGCCAACAGGTAATGGATTACCTCTATTATCACCCATGTCTGCGTGACCATTAAAAAGTACTGTAACGTGTTACATTTTCACAGTATTCTAATTTCGCGAATCATCGTGAATACGCGAATTTAGCAAAATCAAATCACATGTGAATAATTTAGCGTTACAGTATTTTAGGAAAAGGCTGTCACTGTGTCTCTCTCTTCACTTCCCTATTTTATTGTATGTAAAATGGGAGGTTACCAACTATAGTGAATCTTCCTTGGCAGGTGGTGTGTCTGCACGACAGAAAAGGGCCCTGGAAACTGCTGCTGCTGGAAGCAATGTCAAGTCCGGCGGACCCATGGTACTGCGAAGTGTAGACAGCAGTAGTCAAAGTGGCGACGATACTGCAGACAGTAGTAGTACTGCAGCCACAGATACTGACATGCCACCTACACGACGGATCATCATAGCAGACAGTATGTGGCAGACATGTTTAGTTTTTTATCCTCAGTTTATTTCATAAGTTTGATCATGATGATCTGTGACCTCTTTGATAGACAGTTATTGATGGTGTTTTACCATCTTTTTAAATCTCATTCTACATACCATATTCATGCACATTAGAAATAATGCTGTTATAAAAACGTTTTCTATATAAAAACTAGTATCAATTATAGATAAAAAGGCGCAGCCTTTTCTGTATGCAGTCGAGAAGACTTCCAACTTTTAGATAAGCATTTATTTTGGTATCATGAAGAGCATAAAAGAAATTACTAACAGTGATCTTTTCATTCAGATCGTGTGACCTATAAAGCAGAGCCAGACCCACCCGCGTCTGTGTCCGCTGAGAAGCCAGATGTGACAACGCGACTTGGGCGCAAGATCAAGCTCACAAAACCCTCGACCATAAAGGTATGGCCAAGGGGATAGATTTGTGAATTAAAATAATGTGTGCAAGATAATAGATGTATCATTTTTTTTCAAAGTTCCTGTTGAATTGCTTCACAATTAATTGGAGTCTGTGGTGTCAGTCATTTTAATCAGTTGGCCTGTGTACATGCGTGTGTAAAATATTTTCTTGTGGACCAAAAATTGACAAATTCATGTATTCAATAAAAAAACTTCATGTACATTGGAAGATTTTTTTTATTTTACAAAAATACATTCATGTATGTGTATAAAACTTGCATGGCTGTATCGTCATCGTATAATATTGGAATCATGACCCTGGATGTAAAATTGACCTGTTCCAGGGGTGCATCTAAAACATTTTGTATTGAACCTGTTTCATTATTTACCAGGGCACCTCTCACTTAATTTTAAAGCTAAATTTACGCATGCAGGTGAGCGCTATTAGGACCCTTATGGTCCTCTTGTTTAATAGGGTCATCAAATTTGCGGATCATTAACTAGAATTTCTTTCAAACCAAAAATTTAGATTTTTTGTCTATATGCTGCTTACAAATTTCAGGCACGACTGGGTGTTGGTGGTGTGAAAAGTCGGCTCGGTGGTTCTTCTAAACAAACGGAAGTTACAAAAACAATCCAAAATGACATAGGAATCAAAAGGAGGCTGGGTAATGTCAGCAAAATCACCACAGGTAGGAGGATCACTTTTTCTGTTCAATAGAGCTGGAAGCTTTACTTCGTACTTTACAGCGACACTAGTTTTTATTATTTCTGTTGAGTTGTTGATGTTATCTCTATTTGAAATTAATAAGCCCTACTTTCTGTGTAATTTCATTGTACTTTTGTCATTGCTTACTTTTGGTCTCGGATTGTTGTGATCTTTCTTCATAAAGATACCTATTTTAAGATAAGAAACTGTGTACCTCAATATTTATACATATATAGATTATAAACAAAGATGTTTTATGTAACTTTACGTTGTCATTGATTGTAAATAGAAAATAAATAAATGGTGTTTCATCGACTTTCATGTAAATTGATATTGTCATTGATGAACGCAGACTAACTCCGCCATAGTCCCTACCTGAATTGTTGGGTGCACAGAAGTTTTGCTTTAATAATGATGCATGTTTTACCAATCACATTTTGTTACTTCAGATGTAAAAGTTATTTTATATGGATCAATGGAATATTCTCTTAACTTCTGTTTTTTTTTCCAGACGACAATGAGGAGAACAGTGACTCCCTGAGTCCATTCTCTGATGAAGAGGAAGAAGAAAATGACAAAGCCAGCAAAAAATCAAAACTGAAAGGTCTGTGACTTTCAATGTTCTTTCAATGTTTGTGAAATTTATATTCTGCTATGGAAAAAAAGTACAATTATATGTATGTCACAAGTTTTTGTGTACCTATTAAAAGTATATTTGTCCACTGCCTTTTTTGTGAGTTTTAATACTTGTTCACTCAATGAGAAAAAACAACTTCTTTCACATCATTCCAACTATCTCAAGAACCTGAAAACAATTCATTCAATACTGATTCTGGTGTTCACTAAGGAAGATGGATGTAATGTAATGTAATTATTTTGATGGGAGTAAATTGTTTCACTCGTTAATTCCTTGCTGTTTATGCTACTTGAAAGCTTTGAAACAAGAAGCTTTTCTCTACTTCTAGAATATTCTTAAAATATCTGGGAACTCTCAGTCTGTGATAACTCGAGAGGGAAAACGGAAAATTCAACGAATTTGAAATGTATAGTGTGTCAATCCATCATTTAGCTAATATGCACTCATCAGCAACCTATTATCGTTAGTAATATGACTTTCATCTGTATGGTTTCAGTTGTACCCAAGAAAATCACCCCTCCAGATGCTACTGTTCAACCTGTTTTCATTAGGAAAATGTCCGGTGGTAAGTAACCATTCTTTTTTCCATAAGGAAAAAACAACCTACCTTTTGTCCCAATTATTTCTTCTATCTCAACCAATTTTCATAAAAATTACCTCGTTTGGTCCAGAATGAAAATTTGCACATCAAACTTAATAGCATAACAGCTAGGTAATAATAGGTCCGTTTTCGACATTTTCCTGCAATGCGGCAATGTTTTGATTTGTCAACATGTCAACCTAATAACCAAAACATTTTATTCACAAAGTCTCATTCCTACTGAGTACCTATTATGAATGATAGCAAGTACATGGCAAGCTAATCTTATACAAATTACTACCTTTCTTAATAAATGAATCAGAATCTTAAGGCTAATACTATCAGAATGTATGGATATATATTTTTGATGATGAATACTAAAATTGTTCCTTTTAGTAGAACTTAATTCTGTTATTATCTCATGTTGGAAGACAAATCAGAATTCTAATACTGTGTTATGATAATTCTATTTAGTTGTTTATGTCATCATTCCTAACAGTAATAAATATGAAGTTCATGTCATGTCATGAATAATATTTTTGTTATGTTTTGAATATTGAATTTCTTCCTACATACTAACTATTATTTGTTCTGAGTTAACTCATATGAACCTTTTTAAAGCCAAAATGTTTCTCCACCTTTTTAAGATGGCAATAATATATGCTATCTGGAAAAGATGGACAAAATTTTTCGGATTTAACAAATTTTGTAGGATTTAATTCAAATAGATAATAGTTAGAACATTTTCGTTACATTAGATTTTTTACCTGTTGGCTGCAATTGTGAAAGGAATTTTTAACTCACCAGTTCCTTTCTTGAATCATGCCAAAAATGGCACTTTCTTGTGCAAAAATGCCAACTAGTTATGGCAAGTATTTCTTGTGTTGTAGTTTTTCAACAGAAGCCACAATCATCAGAGATGGCATTGAGTACGCGAGTGACAGTAGCTAAACGAGAGAGAAAAGCTCCCAAAATACAGCTGTACAGACCACCCACGCTACTGGCTGCCAAAAGTAGGATATTTATGAATCCATTTAAGACATATATGATTCCTAAATAAGACTTATTTCTGCGTTATAGACTAAATGACAACTAGTCTTATATATTTGATTTTCCCACAAAAAGCACCCAGTTTTAGACAGCCTGAAACCTATGATGGATGGCGGAAATGTGCAAAAACTGTCTATAACACCTTTCCACCGGCAGAAACTGGCGTAAACTGACAGAAATTGTCCAAAACCAAAAACCTCTAATGACTATGAAATGGGTCGAAAGTTCTTCCAATTGAGTACTACTAGTAAAGAAACGTGTTCGATTTCATTTAGAATTAAAAAAAAACATGCTTTTATTATATGTAGTAATTACAATGAACATGCATGGGAAAAGTGTTCAAAATTTCTCTCATTATTGAGTAGATTATACTCATGTGTGCCACATGACATGGCCCCATCTAAATATTTTTAAGTACAATAAAATCATCTACAACAATGAAGGCAAGCATTCTCGGTCAAGTGATCACATTTGAGTGCAAACTACCAATGAGATATATATATCTATATGACTTGCTTACTAAAGATTCAGTTTTTTTGTTGTTTTTTTGTTCTTTGCTATTAAGAAAAATAAAAATAAGGTGATGAGAATGTCATTGAGGAATGTTTTTGGGTTTTTTTTCTTCATAAACCATCACGGCCATGGCTCTTTCTAATCTGAGTACATTCCGCTATTGGCAGTGTTGTGTGTAAAAACTGGTCTATAAATTTGACAAATGTATTTTTCTCTTTACAACATTAATATTTGAGAAATATATATTTTTCTCTTTACAACATTAATAGCACAGGAATGGTCAGCTTGTTTATCAATAAACTCACCACAAATATAAAATGATCACTTATTTTTTCTTTCATTTAATCTGAAGTGGAAAAGTAAACAGTAAATTCACTGTTCTCTGATAATTGCATTGTACTTAGCTAATGTTGTGCTTTGTTCTCATAGAGAAAGAGAAAGAACTGAACGAAGAGACTGCATATGAACAGAGGATGAAAAAGGTAAAATCTCAATATTAAAAAAGGTATGGTTAATGGGCGAACAAGCAAACTTTGATGGAAGCAATCTGATAAGTTTGGTGTATTCTAAAAATTCCATTCATTGTACACTAAGAGAAAGACTAGCAGTAAACTCATCAAAATATAATTAAAGATAATGCTCAGCCAAAAAATTTTTGTTCTGTAAATACTAGTATTGTTAAATGATGCCTTTTCCGGTGTAAGTGTAAGGAAAATGAGACTTTTTCATGTATAATAAATAGTTCATAATGAAATCAAGGACAAAATGCCATGCTGTCTGTCTTGTTTACTAAAACAGGAGGTCATGTGAGTTTCCATTATCGAATGATTTTTGCAAGACATACCATGGATTTTATACCCCAGACGTCACAATTAACATTGAGTAGATAGGCCACTTTTTAAATGCATCATAAAATTATGTCTGACGGTTTGCATTCTCGCCTACACATGCTTTGGCAACTTCATAACTGGAGTTTTACGGCTGGGTATTTAAATTGTTCTAGTTATTCTCTTAGTGGCGTATTAATGATAGGAATGTTAAGAGTGCACTAAATACAACACAGGGCTGCCAAGTTGAATTTGCGGAAAACAGTATTCACGGAGGCTAAAAACCATATTTTGGAGCTAAAATCCTTACTCAGAAGGGCTAAAATCAGGACTATTCCATATTGTTTACAGTCAATAAAAAGAAACAAAATCCATGTTTTTGCAGTTTTAATTATAATAACATCACTTTTTACAAGTCATTTAAGAAGTTAGAGGACACAATATCTCTCGGAACTTCTATGTCAATGCATCTACTGTTTAAAATCACCGGAGTTATCACCCCAGTTGTTTTGGTTCTCTTCAACTTCAACATTTTAGCAGTTTCACATTGTGGAAACATTGTCGCGCTTAACTTGGAGAGATGGTCTGCCTGGCTCAGGGGACAGTTATGTTGAACAAGGTAAAGAGCCATGTGGCATTCTGCACGCGTAACCAACTGATCGCTTGAAAGGAGCAAACTCCTTTTTATGATTGGCTGGGCTTTCACTTCCCCTAATAATTTTTGGTGTTTTGCAGTCTTTGTGAGGCCTGTGACCGAATTCCACCCTCCATGAGAAACAGTAAAATCGCAATTGCACAGATTACAGTGTGCATAGACTGCCCCTTTTGTAGATTTCACTATATAATTGTTTCTTTCCGTATAACTCGGGAGAAAGACCTGGCCCTTTCTGTTAGCAATCTTTGGCATCAGGGATCTCAGTAAAGAAATCAGTCACAGACCACAGTAAGACTGCGAAAAAACTAAATAATATGAAATGTTTTAAAAAATAATGAAATGTTTCCCACCAAAACAACATGGCCACCGTTGCCATGCAATGATTTCCACGATTGGACAAGAGAGGCAAGTGCTATGTCACGATCGGCCAATCAGCGTCGCCGTTGCTTATATAATGACTTCTCGTTTGTCTCACGTGACGTGTCATGGCGGCTGAGTATGTAAACAAACCTGTTTCATTCTAAATTTATTCAATTATTGAGTTCGTTCGGCGATTTAGGCGTTTAAAAAATATTGTGTTGTATACATCGAAAACCGTATTATTTGCGACACAAACCATATTTCCGTATTGGGATGTTGAAAACCGTATTTTACGGGTAAATCCGTACAACTTGGCAGCCCTGACAACATAGTGCTTCTATCAAAGAATACTTGTTCGCCCACTGAGCAATACCTTTAAGTGAGACTAAATGATTTTCGTCAGCTTTAACATCATGATGAGCATAAGAAGCATCTATTTTTTCAATGTTAAATATGTTGTCTGCCGATGATCTAAGATATATTTAATTAAAATCAGCTACTTATATAACTTATGCTTATGACACACATACACACTAACAAAACCAGGAACAATGATCATATCAATGACTAAAATGAATCCTCTGTTTTCAGGAAATCGGTTCAAAAGTGCAATCAGTTCCAAAAGTTGTAGCTGTACACGAAAAAAATTCTGATGAAGCTGTCCAAATGGTAGAAGCTCCATCTAGAAAGCGCGTCATTTCCCCTGTGTCTTTCTCATCAGAAGCATCAGATGTGAAACAAAGCAAGCTCACAATCACACCCATCAAGTTTGATTTGCCAGGTGAAAGTGAGGACAGCAGGAGTAGCAAGACCTCTCTAAATTTGAAACGAAAAGGCCTGCAATCAGAACCTGAGCAAGTGGAAAAGCCAAAGGCTGTGCCGCATAAACGACCCAAGTTGGTATGGTCTACGAGAGGTGGCGGGAGCGCACAAGAGACTGCTGCTTTCACGACCAGGAAGCTAAACCTAAACAGCAAATCCGTAAAAAGTGAAATTGCGGCTAATTCTAAGACATTAGTGACAGAAAGAATTAGTAAGAATAAAAATGTCAGTGTTGAAAAAGCCGGATAAAAGGACAGTAGTGGTACTTCTAGGAAAGCTGTGACTACGACAAAACAATCAAATAGGATATCCAAATTTGGGTCTTCTGTGCACTCAGTATCGCCAGAGAAACATAAAAGCATCTCACCATCAACAAAATTTCCGTCCAGTCCGGTCATGAAATCGACATCAAAACCTGTGGAGATACCACCTGCTAAACCCTTGTCGTAAGCTACAACTTTTTTCAACCCAATAGGAAACAAACTTTCCGCATAAAAATTGATGCCTGGCATACCAACATTCTAAACTTAAATTAAACGTTTCAATCTTTAAATTATACATGAAATAGTGTAACGTATTACTTTTAAGTTTTTATTGGAAAATCTCTGAATTGGAAATATGGAAATTTGAAGTTTCATGAAGGACCTATATACTTGCAATGAATAAAATGCATGTTGTGGTAATATCACATCATATTGTTAGATGACTATTAAACTGGGCATAAAAAGTTCTTGGAGCTGCTCGTACCATATTATACAATATAACAACAAATTATGAAGTCCAAAAGGTACTAAATTTTATTGAAATCACAAATTTTCACATTTTCAATGCTTTATCAAATGAAAATAAAAAATCATTAAAGATGCAAAAATTTGTGATTTCAATAAAATTTAGTACCTTTTGGACTTCATAATTTGTTCTGTTTTAGACTGGGCAGCCAGGCCACAGTCTGGCCACACCCTCTAAATGAGCAATAATTTAATAGGGCCTGCCAAAATTCATTTAAGATTTTATTGATTATTGACTATTGTAGCATTGTTCTTAACTATTTTCTTTTCTTTTCTAGACCTGCCAAAGAGAAAGAAGAGTCTACAGTTAAGAAGGAAGATTCTTTCAATGAACTAGGCAATGAGGTGGATCTGTTGGATGATGATTTGATTGACCTTTTTTCTGACGATTCGGCAATGGGATTGTCCACAGTCACTAGCAATAAAATGTCCGTATCCACAGACAGTAAAACCGAGATAAAAGATGAGGACGAGGAATTATTAGCACAAATGGATGAGTTTTTGAATTAATGCGTCTAGGCAAGCCATTTTTATTCATAATTCATAATTTTCATGATTCATACTTGTGAAGGAAAAAAAGAAAAACATAATATAGACCAGTGCAAAAACAATTGCAAAAAAGACGAAAGAAAAAATTGCATTTTAATTGTCAATGTAAATGTATGAATGAGCTTTTGGTGGATAAGGAAATATGTCATAAAGTCTAAGGAACAAATGAGGGTTTAAAAAAAATGATTGATGGGTTATTTGCTAATCTAGTGAAAAAGTATGCTTGTTTTATCGCTACATTTATTTATGATAATGATGATAATCATATGGTAATAATGAATCATCCTTCATTGTATGGATTCTGGCGTGAATGTGCTGTAAAACTATACCTGTATTATTTTTAAAAATGGCAGCTTTGTCATTTTAAACCACCTAGAAATAATGTAACAGACTTGAGATGTTAAGTTAGAGAACAAAGGTTATTACTAGTTCTTATATCTCGTTCATTGATAGCAATTTAACGTCCATAGCTATGCGAAATACACATCAGACAAGCTATATAATGTATGATGGATGAAATACATGACATGATTTTTCCATGAGCTTATACATTTCTGAACTCATGGAGAACTTTGAAACTGTATCTTCTATTTTAGCTTCTTGAAATTTGGTTGTAATTGATGAGGTTGACATGTCAAGTATTGTAATAAGTCCAAGCAAGCTTAGATAATTGAAAAAAAAAATTGTGCTATTATTGCTTTTAGACATTTTATTATTGTCTGGGTCATACTAAATACTAAGTAAATATGACGCACCATGCTGTAACCCGGCGTCCAATTAACACCCCAGGGTGTTGTGAAGTGCACACCCTGGCAAGCCAACATTACAACATTAAATATGATTGCCATACTTTTAGCACATAATAAATGCAATGTAGTAATCTTTAGACATTCAAGCAGTTTTATGTCCATTTTGCTTGTTTCAGTGCAATGTCAACAATGCCGACGGGTTACGGCATGGTGCATCATATGCACTGGTTAACTACCGTTATCAAAGTTATGTAAGCAGTTCTAAGGGAACATTACAATGTTTATTAAGTTTTAATAATTTGTATTATACAAAGTACTGGTATATGGATTAGAATAATGTGTGAAAAAAATGTGCTTAAATTTTTATTTTATTTTGGTTTCAATAGTTTATTCCTATTAGCAGTATGAATATCATGAAGTTTTGTAAAATTAATTTTATGAGATGGTTATTGATTTATTATTTATTTTTTGTAACAACGCAATAACATTCATTGCCTGTGATATGAATTAATAAAATACCTGCCTGAACATTTGTGAAATAAAGAAATAAAAATTGTTTACATTGTTATATCCATCAATCTGGTACTGTGTGATACATGTAGAATGTTCCTGGTAGTATCAATGAAATATGAAGCATTCTGGATAAATGCTCGAGATTCAATATAATGTAAATCTACACAAATATTACTCAAAGACAATTTATTAACTATATTTCTGTTATTAACACCAAGCAGTTAAACTATGTTTGATACGTCTATAAGACTATCACAGAATTGTTCTTCATTCCCAATTAACATAAACCCAAGTGACCCACACAAATTAATGACATAAAAGCTATAGTAAATACATATTACATGATTATTTTCTCAATGTTCACATAAATGCACCAACACAAAACATTTCCTCCATTACACAGTTCACACACAATCAGTCTTAGTTACTTCACTTAATATCTAGCTTTAATCGTAGTAGAGTTTAAGATAAGCAAGTCTTCGATGGTATTTCTTTTCTTCTTTCGTGCTTAAAAGCTGAAATTGAGAAGATAACATTAAAATAATGCAAAAACAATGTAAAAAACATGTAAATTTACATTACTAGATGGAATATGTGTTTAATCTCTTACCAGAACCTAAGTACCGGTATATATGTATTTGAAAGTGAAAAAATAATAAATAAGCAACTTTTATCATTGAATAAGAAAATCCAAAGTTGGAATAGTTTTGAGGTGTTATCTTTTTCAGGAGGCATTTAATTTTAAAATGCTATATTTTATCATATATTCTTTGATTTTTATCAGACAGCGCCTCAAAACTTAGATAATCACTATACATGTAATGTGCTTTGAATGACTTAAAATTGTAGCAATTATCCCCATAGCATTGTCAATGATAGCTTCATGCAGGACTTGCAGGATCTCAATCAATAGACAAAATTCTTCCTTAAATATGAATTAGCTTCAAAAAGTATTCATGCATTCAGTTTCATCCATATTTCACACAAATCCTTGCTGTATGACAACTAAAAGTAGCCAAAAAAGCAAGCTATTTATATGCATTAAAATGTTCACCGTGCACTATGAATATCTTTTTCTTTGTAAAAAAATTTAATTGCGTTTGCATTGAAAGTCATGTTTATGCTTTTCATGCACTCATTCCATTGATACCTTTATTCCTTTAGATAACGCAAATTCACGTTTTCTTATAACTTCGAAAGGTGGCAGCTAACCAATATAATTATATTACATTTATAGTTTTGTGTATGTAATTTCTTGCATTCAATACATTTTTCTCACATACATCAAAAAATGTTTTAACCATGGGCCCCAGCATCATGGAAGTGGTGTGTGGTATGTAAACTACTATGATTTACAAACACTATATAATACACCTTTAATACCACTATATAATAGTAGTAATGTGTATGTATATGTAAATCATAGTAGTACCAGTATACATACCACACACATCCTCCCATGATGCTGAGCCCATGGTTTTAACAAAGAATTGTATAATTGTTATATTATAAAAGATACAACTACGCCAAATATTCATTCTTGCATTTGAAGTATTTGTGACCGCTGAGAAAAATTTGATCTTGTAGCACGAAAGAAATATTTCTCATTATAGTACATGTACTGTATCGTTACGGATTGAATTCTAGCAGACACTGAACCAATTATAGCTTAGAATTGTGTATAAATGTCTGCATGTGTAAAAGCATTTTTGTGGCCTTATTCACCTTTTCAGTGTTCTTGTCAATGGTACTGTGCTGTTGTATTGAGGGCAGGTCGATGGGGTTCCCACCAAATGACTGATGCCAGTTCACCTTTCGGTTACGTGCATTCAGGTGCTCATAGGTACCAGGTCTGGGTTGAGAAAATAAACATGAAATTTATTGTCCCTGGCTGAATCATAGAATGCCCACCATTCTAAGCAATGTACATGACTGAATGTAAATGTTTGAATAGAGCTAAAGAGACTAATGTGCAACAAAAGTTTACCAACCCTGGTGTAATTTCTTCGAGATCTTTCTTGTAAACTGGAAATCTTTGAGCTGCTGCGAGGAATGGTTTATAGGAAGTCTCAAACTCCATGGGATCTGTGCATGTAGTCTGATAGGTATCTGGTGCTGGCGTTATGAACTAATCAGGACAGAGCAATTAAACATAATGAACAAACAAGTGAAATAAAACAAAAATGATATCTTGACATAGTATGCACATGAGCCGTGACGTGGTTACTCGGATTAGTGTTAAACCTTGTGGTACCATAGCAAATAATTGATACACCAATCAAAATTGAATTTACTTCAACACAGATGCATGGAAAAATCAAAATTGATACAATTTACGTCAATTGACAAATCATCAACGTAATTATCAAATGTGTTAGCATGTGTTGTTATACTGTTTTTAGTCCGTGATACTGCATTTGCAGTATTTGTTTCCAAACAGAATGTCAGGTGGTTATATATGTAGTAACTTTTTAAAGCCACATTATCCACATACAGCGTGATTCGGTGCAGTAACGCTACCAATATAACATACCAAACCATGGTTGTACACGTACTTATAAAATCAAAGATTATACAGACTTTTAACAGTTCCTATTGTTCTGAGTTGTAAATTCGTGTGTATACAAGGATAGTGGTGTATGTAGCCCTATAATATAATTAATGCGCAAATGTAGAATATTTGACGAGGTGTCCCAAAAAAGTGGCAAATTTGATGACGTAACCTGGGTGACTGTACCATGGTTCAAATACTCAATAACAATACTTACAAGTTTAAAATCCATAAAAAGTTCTTGAAATTTTGATTGTTTAATAATATAAACTTACTGTATGAGGCCTTGTAAAACGCTTTGCTGTTCGTGCTCCCATTGTATAACCTTTTTCACTTTGATACTTCATATTTGTGTTTACTTCATACATAAAATTACTGACCTACATGAAAGAAGAAAAAATGTTAACATTTTTTTTTACAATCATGAAAGAAGTTTGAAATTACTCATTGAGGAATGGGAAACTTAACGAATGCCCTGTGATACCTATAAATTGGATGGCTAAT
>CM032663.1:16026575-16086639 GCA_019095985.1 Streblospio benedicti
CGAGCGATATATATCGATATTTATGAGTGTCAGGTTAATTATAACTCCAGTTATTGAATGATTGACCTGATTTTTGTTTGTTGAGGTGGTATTTAATAACAAGGGTTTTACATGCCAAGAGGAGAAAGTTATTATGCCTATTGTTAAAGCTGTTTGTTGCAATGACAGGGGGTAACTTTTACATGAGAAAGTGTCAGGTTAAGTCTGGTTATTGAATGATTGACCCTAGTGTTTGTTTGTTGAGGTGCTAATTACTATATCAGTATTGTTCATGAAATTGTTTCCTTTGAAATGACAGCAGACTTTTGCTGAATTGTAAACTTACCAAGATTTTGAGGATTACATAGTATATTTCTGATTTCATGAATCATTTTGATATAAATATCAATACTATCATTTATCTTTCTGATATGAAGTGTTATTTTTGTAATTTAGATGGGGCTCATTTTTTTTGTGCTCACACATTCTGTGCTTTTTTACATATGAAGTGAAATCTAGTGACCTCTTCAAGTCAACAGCGAGTTTACATCATGCATAAAAAACACGGACTGTGTGAGCACACAAAAAGTGTGAGTCCTCTTCTATAGTATATGTATTTTTATTAATCTCAAATAATGAGTTTTCTGATAAAAGTATGTTTTACAATAGATATTTTTCAAATACTTAATCATACACTCAAACAGGTCGAAATTGACAGAATGCAAGTGGAATAAATGTCATAAATATCGATAAATATCATAAATATCGATAAATATCATAAATATCGACATTTATTGATATTTATTATAAATGTCATGACATATACCAACCCTGGTCTTTTTGCGTTTCATATATCCTATTCAGTGACTTACTTGCCTTTGAAATGAAATTAAATCTGTTTCTATCCACTCACTCGGCCAATTGCAGCACACATCGAATTGTAATTAAAGTCCATATATCTTTATTTGTGTAGGACTGGCAAAACTTAAAAGGATTTCCATTTCTAAAAGCTTATAAATACCATAGATCTATTAATGATGTAGATATTACAAGGTTTGTCATTCACAACGAGGTATTGACAGAAATAGAGTAATCCCATGTGTTTTTTCTTACATTTGTATTGATTTAATGGTAAAGATTTGATTCTAAGTTCCGTGATTTCAGAATCAAACAAGTCATAAACCAACAACTACTAATTACGTGCAAAATGTAGTGTATATATTGGTTCTTTTTTCAAATAAATTCCTTTACATAAATATCCTTACATGGAATTATAACACCTATTTGATTTTTTATTGCTATTGATAAACTTTTGCTTCTGTTAGTAACCAGAAATGTTGGTAATTTATTTTAATCAAATGTAAATATTTATGAAATAATTGTTATGTTGCACTTTCTTTTGTAATTATTATGAGAAAATGAATTAACTGTGTGAAATTTAATCGCCCTTTGTGGTGATTAGACTGAAATTTATGTTTGCATCATATATGCAGAATGCTGCAAAAGATGACCCAGACCTCTTCCAACCATACAAAGACCTTGTTGTAAGTGGTGTCGCCTCAGCAGAAGAGTTTTGGGGCAAACCGCACTGGAAAGTCAACAAGTCAGTGAAGTACTGTAGCATAGAATCAGGGTTTGGTATAAGTACCCAAGTTTGAGATGGTTGTTTGTATGACTGTATGACAGTAAGGGGTAAAACATTTTAATTATTGGTCAGTCAATTTAAACACCATCATGTGGACAGGTACATATTTTCTAATATCCATATCCATCAATCACTCCACATTTAAATATTTAAAAGTGTAAATATTTTTTTGATATATAGAAATGCATTTTATCATTTTCACTTTAACTTCAAAGTTTTGTTGTGGATTTGAATATTTAGGACGCGATTAACACTTCTAGAGATCTTGGAGTTTTTTCATCATAATAGTCTTTATTTGTGGTTTTGGATTCTGTAGGTACCACCAGCAGCTAAGTAAACAAGATGTGGGAGTGTCGGCTGCGCTCTTTGGCTGATATCAAACCACAGACTGACGGCTGCAATGGTCTCAAGTACAATCTCACAGCAGACATCATATTACAGTCCATATTCGACATATCCGGGTGGTGAGTAGATTAATATAAGAGCAGTGAAACTTCTCTCTTTTAGCTCAGCATTACTAATCATCCTTCATTCTTAAATCACTTCCTGTTATCAATTATTATTATTATATAAAATATATTGTATTATATTATTATATATATTATAACTTCCTTGTCTAACAATTGCGCAACAATTCAATTTTCTCTAATTTTGATTTATTGAAGATAATTTTGATCACTCATCTTCATTTTCTTAGAATTTGTTCAATTTATTCCTGAGATTTTTAAAACATATTAACAAATAATAAAAGCAAAAACCTGTGTTAATTGTTGTCTTTTCGTGGAAGTGTTATTCCAATTTCTTTGTGTATTAACGTGCAAATCATTTGTTTAGGTTCTAACATAATAAATGCTATATTGTAATTTTTTTCTGTGTAATTTTTGGTAACATGAAAAAAAAGAATATTTCGTGTTGCAGTGCGCATCAAGCACTTGGAGAAATGCACCGACAAGCTGAGTGAACAGGAATTCTGGACACGTTTCTTCCAGTCACACTACCTTACCCGTGGGATCGTGATCAATCTTGGCACCAAGGACATCTTTCTGACTGTGCAAAATCAGATGATTTGGGTTAGTGTGTTGTAGCTCCAACATGTGGTCATTTCATTTTGTAGTTCTTTACCAAAAATTTTGCATGTATACACAGAAAACTGACGCACAATAAGTAGCTTATTAAGGCTGCTAAACCCTCTTGCTCGTGTTCCATCAATTTTATTTCTACTTTTGTCTTGATTTTACACCTATCACTTCCTTTTTGAAAGGTTTGTGTTAACGATGCATGAGGACAAGTCATTTGAAATACCCTTTATGTTAAAACAAAAGTCCATTCGAATATAAAATATCATTATAGTTCTGTGTAAAGCTGTATGTGATATCATAATATATAAAAAAGAACTTATTCATGTAAAAATATATATATATTTGATGTTATATTTTTAATTTGATATATATTTGATGTTATATTTTTTAATGTTAGTATGTAATTTTATCTCTCCTAGTTAAGAAAATGTGCACTTTATAGTCAGATACTGAGGGCATTACAGTACGATACATGTCTAATTACTTGCAAAGAAAAAATATAAAAGCAGTTAGTATGTCAAAGAAAATATAATTTCAATGATCATAAACTTATAGAATTTGAAAAACAATCTTTGTTACAAAATTAAGTATTTTCTTCAGCTATTGCCACAGAACTGAGCAGCCATTCAGTGACCTGTTTCTTGACCACACGATTCTCTGATGACACAAAAGCCGAGGTAACGAATTGTTGAATGCCATTTTCATGAAAGTGTGGTAAGCTTTATAAACATTTTACATGCAAACATGATAAATATTTTGACAATACTAAAAGAGACATTCAATTGTCTAATAGTATATGTAAAGTAGTTTTAAAAGCGTGTAACAAAATGAATGGACAGAAAAAATATCTTTCTTTATTGAGTGTTACTCAAGCCTCCCCATCACAGGGATATGGTTCGATCAAGGATGTGGCCGTGTCAGCTCTTGGCTGGCCATCTACGAAAGCAGTCAGGTGAATGCCTCTCTCATCAAGCGCCTAACCAGCACTCCACCATGGTGCTTAAGGCAACTTTTGTGACAGCAAAGCGCACAGTGGACTACATGGCAGCATCTCCACGGCATCACTTAATGGAGGAACAGGTGTCAACATTTGCTGAATAATAGTATTCTTCACGTGTTTTAGGTCTTTTATTATATTATGTTTGAATTCAAGATTTTGACGGTGTTGCCTTTGTTTTGCCGTAATGGCTTTTAAAAACTAACACAAATCATGTTAAGTCCATTAAAATGAGGCAGTTGTAGTGCCACCCAACCAATACTTTGTATGTTGATTCAGTTGTACAGTACTACTAGTGGCGGACAGTGTGACAACGCACAAATGAGCCATAGTGGTGAATATTAATATATTTCAATTTTATTTAAATTCATAAGTGCTTACATAAGCGTTGGTTTCATCACAGCTTTTCAATGTCATGTTATGTTTTTCGTATGTGTGGACATATTGTCTAATACCATTTTATTAGTCTATTAATACCATTAGAATTCCATAATTACTTTCTAAAAGTATTTCTTGTATGTTTCATTTGATTTGGTATTTTTAATTTTTTAAAATTTTATAAAAATTATTAATATCAAAGTTGTTAAAATGGCACGGATGCTTATCTCTATGAATGAATATCCGTGCTATTCGCCCATATACATCCAGGATGACATGCTGCAGAGCATGCAGTAACAGCATTGCTGCTCTCTCTCCTGCTGCCAAGTGCCTCATGGACTTTTAGCAGTGTATTTATACAGATACAGATACTAGTATAGTACGTAGCACATAATTTCTTCAAAAAATGTTTCAAGTGACTGAATTCCCCCTCTATTTTGTCTTTCACTATCAGGATAAATACAAAAGTATAAATTCTTACCGTCCATCATATTTCAAATCTTTTAAAACTTTGTAAAAATAAATTCTATGTATAATTATCCATAAAATTGAACAAATATCAGTCTTATTTTACTAAAAATTCTTTGTTCCGGAAGTTTAATGTTGTTGTTATGGGCGACATTGTTTAGTTAACCTGTTATTTTCTTACTTTTTCCATCGATCGGGAGAAATTACAAAATAGGTGCTAAACGTAGACTCAGACTGTAATATGTTTATTGTTTAAGGATATACACATAGCACTTTAGTATATTCATTCAATCTTTATATATTATTTGATTTCTTACAGCGTCTAAAATGATCCAGATTAATGCAAAAAATCAACAACTTGTCGCTTTGAATAATTACAGAGTTACTCACGTACTTTTGAAAGTGAGGTTATGAGATCAGGCCGACCTGTGATTCCATACCATACCATACCATACCAGTGGTGGGGCTCATTTGTTTCTTTACGGGAGGTAATATTATAGCTAGTCAATGTCAATACATTATATGAATGTATAAGCTACTTTAGCTTTATAATGCAACACGTCTTGTTAATTGGTTAATGATAATACTCCAATCATTGTCAAGGAATGATCAATGCCTTTACCCGTCAGAAGCCTTGTATTTCACTGAAATTTTTAGTGTTTGTAACTAAATCTATCTATCAATATTTATATCATCTACATCTACATGGTACTGCCCAACGTCAACTAGCTGACGACTATTGGCAGGTAGGTCACGTGGTGTTGGTACATGGACCTCCAGAGGCAGGCTAGGTAGCCAACTGAGCCTCAGGAGTGGGGGGATCACACTAGCTATAGTTTTCAAACTAGGTGAGTTCTTTTACGTGCAGAGGTGTGGCTCTTCTCTACACGGGACACGCCTTTTAACGAGGCATCCGAACCTCTGCTTGTCGTCGCCACCATCTAGTAGTAACACTGTATGGTCGCGACGTGCTGTGTGGAAATCAGCAACTCACTGGCAGACGCACGACGTATCGGTTTTGGCGACACTGTCTGCCATGACCGGGGTGCGAACTTATGACGCAAGCAACTCCTGTTTTCAAGTCGTACGCTCTAACCACTGAGCTACTGAGGACCACTGTGTCTCCGGACAAGCTAGAGGGTTTACTAGGTCTAACCCTCAGAGGTCTAACCTTACATAAATATGTGTTATGACGCGACATTGAAATGATTTGATAATGGGCTTTTCCCAGTTTAAGTGTACATTCCACAGGACCATTTATAAACATTTTTACTAGACTAGCTAGTATTCAATGCACTTTAGCCCACAGAGGCAATTTAGACAAACAATTATGCTTGTTCGACTGAGGCAGAGCCCAAGCATCAGAGATGATTGGAAGTTCATCTCTGATGCTTGGGCTCCGCATCAGTCGAACAAGCATAATTGATTGTCTAAATTGCCTCTGTGCTTTAGCCAGCATGAAAAAATCAATATCGTAACGCAACAGCAATAGTCTAGCCTGTTGCTGTTAGCTGCAAGATCAATAGGCATGATTTAATCAGTATTATTCAGCATGCACACATGTGCACACACAGTCACTGAGTCCCAATGTTTGTTTACATGAGACACACATACACCCCGGTGTATACGATGCACAGTGCATTTGAGTATAATCACGCTACAGATTGTTTGTGGCTTATTACATAATTGTGTACAGAACATAGATGTAGGATGAATCTCGCATCAAATACTTAAGACTTTTTTCTGCTTTAATGCATTAATTGCTAAGTGAACATCTTTATTGGCCATATGGGTCAATATATTCTAGCGAAGCTGTGCACTGTGAGCACTTTTATTCTAGTTTTAGAATATGCACCGATATTTACCATAATTAGATTTTTAATCTGATTGAAATAATGTGTGCACATAGGGCATCAATCGCACTGTTCGGCCATGCACACAATTCTTGAGTTTACATAAGACTATATATATAGTTAGAGGGTTATAGAGGTCACCAAATTTCACGTCAAACGTAAAATTTACGATTTACATGAATGGCCGGTTTGAGCGATTGGTGATCTATGCATGTTTGTTATCAATTCTTTGCAATATTTTTCATCAATTTTGAACTGCAGCAATATGTCCAAGTCATCTGAAGAAGTGCTGTCAATAGTGAAATATGTTAAGAACAAGAAAACTGAAGGTGTGTTATATATGATGGGAGAAAGAATGGCATGGATGGTGCACTCAAAAGATACATTCTCTATCAGTTACAATTATGCTGACATCAGAGGTATGTTTCATTTGAAAGTGAAGAAATAATCAGCTTGTTTTTGCTACGTAAGATTTATTTGACTCAGAATTTGACAAAAATTCAAAACTTATTATGATTTATATGGCGGGAAAAATTTTGCTGGCCATTAACTTACATCTTGTCAAATTGACTTGCAGTACAGAAAATTTCACCAGACACAAAAGAAAAAGTGCAGCTTCAGATTGTGCTCCATGATGGAACAGCAAATACATTCCACTTTGTCAACCCAAAAGGGAAATCTGCACAGCAACAAGACAGAGAAGGTGTTAAGGAACTCCTGCAGCAGCTGTTACCAAAGTTTCGCACTAAAGTAAACTCTGAGTTAGAAGAAAAAAATAGGTTAGTAACGTATGCAATGTATTCATCAAGTCAAGTAAAATTCTAATTTGTCTTTTTGTGTTTCATTTATCCTATTCTGTGACTTACTTGCCATTGAAATGAAATTCTAATTTGTCTTTTTGCGTTTCATATATCCTATTCAGTGACTTACTTGCCTTTGAAATGAAATTAAATCTGTTTCTATCCACTCACTCGGCCAATTGCAGCACACATCGAATTGTAATTAAAGTCCATATATCTTTATTTGTGTAGGACTGGCAAAACTTAAAAGGATTTCCATTTCTAAAAGCTTATAAATACCATAGATCTATTAATGATGTAGATATTACAAGGTTTGTCATTCACAACGAGGTATTGACAGAAATAGAGTAATCCCATGTGTTTTTCTTACATTTGTATTGATTTAATGGTAAAGATTTGATTCTAAGTTCCGTATTTCAGAATCAAACAAGTCATAAACCAACTAACTACTAATTCGTGCAAAATGTAGTGTATATTCGTTCTTTTTTCAAATAAATTCCTTTACATAAATATCCTTACATGGAATTATAACACCTATTTGATTTTTTATTGCTATTGATAAACTTTGCTTCTGTTAGTAACCAGAAATGTTGGTAATTTATTTTAATCAAATGTAAAATATTTATGAAATAATTGTTATGTTGCACTTTCTTTGTAATTATTATGAGAAATGAATTAACTGTGTGAATTTAATTACCTTTTGTGGTGATTAGACTGAAATTTATGTTTGCATCATATATGCAGAATGCTGCAAGATGACCCAGACCTCTTCCAACTATACAAAGACCTTGTTGTAAGTGGTGTCGTCTCAGCAGAAGAGTTTTGGGCAAACCGCACTGGAAAGTCAACAAGTCAGTGAAGTACTGTAGCATAGAATCAGGGTTTGGTATAAGTACCCAAGTTTGAGATGGTTGTTTGTATGACTGTATGACAGTAAGGGGTAAAACATTTTAATTATTGGTCAGTCAATTTAAACACCATCATGTGGACAGGTACATATTTTCTAATATCCATATCCATCAATCACTCCACATTTAAATATTTAAAGTGTAAATATTTTTTGATATATAGAAATGCATTTTATCATTTTCACTTAACTTCAAAGTTTTGTTGTGGATTTGAATATTTAGGACGATTAACACTTCTAGAGAACTTGCAGTTTTTTCATCATAATAGTCTTTATTTGTGGTTTTGGATTCTGTAGGTACCACCAGCAGCTTCAAACAAGATGTGGGAGTGTCGGCTGCGTTCTTGGCTGATATCAAACCACAGACTGACGGCTGCAATGGTCTCAAGTACAATCTCACAGCAGACATCATACAGTCCATATTCCGGACATATCCGGCTGGTGAGTGGATTAATATAAGAGCAGTGAAACTTCTCTCTTTAGCTCAGCATTACTAATCATCCTTCATTCTTAAATCACTTCCTGTTATCAATTATTATTATTATATAAATATATTGTATTATATTATTATATATATTATAACTTCCTGTCTAACAATTGCGCAACAATTCAATTTTCTCTAATTTTGGATTTATTGAAGATAATTTTGATCACCATTCATTTTCTTAGAATTTGTTCAATTTATTCCTGAGATTTTTAAAAACATATTAACAAATAATAAAGCAAAAACCTGTGTTAATTGTTGTCTTTCGTGGAAGTGTTATTCCAATTTCTTTGTGTATTAACGTGCAAATCATTTGTTTAGGTTCTAAATTGCATAATAAATGCTATATTGTAATTTTTTTCTGTGTAATTTTTGTAACATGAAAAAAAAAAGAATATTTCGTGTTGCAGTGCGCATCAAGCACTTGGAGAATGTACCGGACAAGCTGAGTGAACAGGAATTCTGGACACGTTTCTTCCAGTCACACTACTTCCACCGTGACCGCATCAATCTTGGCACCAAGGACATCTTCTCTGACTGTGCAAAATCAGATGATTTGGGTTAGTGTGTTGTAGCTCCAACATGTGGTCATTTCATTTTGCTAGTTCTTTACCAAAAATTTGCATGTATACAATAGAAAACTGACGCAATAAGCAAGTAGCTTATTAAGGCTGCTAAACCCTCTTGCTCGTGTTCCATCAATTTTATTTCTACTTTTGTCTTGATTTACACCTATCACTTCCTTGAAAGGCTTGTGTTAACGATGCATGAGGACAAGTCATTTGAAATACCCTTTATGTTAAAACAAAAGTCCATTCGAGAATATAAATATCATTATAGTTCTGTGTAAAGCTGTATGTGATATCATAATATATAAAAAGAACTTATTCATGTAAAAGATATATATTTGATGTTATATTTTTAATGTAAAATGATATATATTTGATGTTATATTTTTAATGTTAGTATGTAATTTATCTCTCCTAGTTAAGAAAATGTGCACTTTATAGTCAGATACTGAGGGCATTACAGTACGATACATGTCTAATTACTTGCAAAGAAAAATATAAAAGTTAAAGTTAGCATACTAAAGAAAATATAATTTCAATGATCATAAACTTATAGAATTTGAAAAACAATCTTTGTTACAAAATTAAGTATTTTCTTCAGCTATTGCCACAGAACTGGAGCAGCCATTCAGTGACCCGTTTCTTGACCTCACACGATTCTCTGATGACACAAAAGCCCGAGGTAACAATTGTTGAATGCCATTTTCATGAGTGTGTTTATAAACATTTTACATGCAAACATGATAAATATTTTGACAATACTAAAAGAGACATTCAATTGTCTAATAGTATAATGTAAAGTGTTTGCAAGCGTGCAACAAAATGAATGGACAGAAAATATCTTTCTTTATTGGAGTGTTACCTGCTTCCCCATCACAGGGATATGGTTCGACGAAGGATGTGGCCGTGTCAGCCTTGGCGTCATCTACGAGCAGTCAGGTGAATGCCTCTCTCATCAAGCGCTTCAACCAGCACTCCACCATGGTGCTTAAGGCAACTTGTGACAGCAAAGCGTACAGTGGACTACATGGCAGCATCTCCACGGCATCACTTAATGGAGGAACAGGTGTCAACATTTGCTGAATAATAGTATTCTTCACGTGTTTTAGGTCTTTTATTATATTATGTTTGAATTCAAGATTTTGACGGTGCTGCCTTGTTTTGCCGTAATGGCTTTTAAAAACTAACACAAATCATGTTAAGTCCATTAAAATGAGGCAGTTGTAGTGCCACCTAACCAATATTGTTTGTATGTTGATTCAGTTGTACAGTACTACTAGTGGCGGACAGTGTGACAACGCACAAATGAGCCATAGTGGTGAATATTAATATATTTCAATTTTTTTATTTAAATTCATAAGGGCTTTACATATAAGCGTGGTCATCATGCTTTTCAAATGTCATGTTATGTTTTCGTATGTGTGTGGACATATTGGTCTATTAATACCATTTATTGGTCTATTAATACCATTAGAATCTACAATTACTTTCTAAAGTATTTCTTGTATGTTTCATTTGATTTGGTATTTTAATTTTGACTAGGAGCTTCATGAGCTTAAAAAGGTTCATTAAAATTCAAACCTCGATTGAAAAACAAAAAGGAAGACCATGCTGTGTGCTATCTATAGGATTTTCATAACCTGCATATCATAGGCTGCAACTTACACTTGACAATAAATAATTTCTATTTAATAATAATCATATGTATCGGACTCATGCCTGCAAATAACACTTCTACTATGAATCACAGGTAGTGGCGGTCTGACACCTATAAATCTCTCTTCTGTAAATTGTAAGTAGCATTGTGGTCTGACTCCTGTAAATAACACATCTACTGTGAATCGTAGTTAGCAGCAGCCTGATGTTTCTATTGTGAATTGAAGCTAGCAGTGGTCTGACCCCAGTAAATTTGTCTTCCTACTGTGAATCGTAGGTAGCGGCAGTTTGACGCCTATAAATAGTACAACGCTTGCACTGTGAATCGCAGGTAACGGCGGTTTGACGCCTGTGAATTCGACGACATCTCTCTCATCCATGGGTGGCCCAAGCTCATCTGCCATGTCACTACCTTCACTAGGCGCTGCCTCAGAAGAACCACCATTGAAAAAGGTGCATATTTGTTAAAACCCTATTTTAAGGACTGTAAAATCGAATGTACCTGGTATGCAGCATAAGGTCTCATTTTATACACAACACTATTCTATTCCCTGCCTTTATTTCCAAAACTCAAAACACCTCAAAACAATATATAAAACTAGTTTTTCGAGATCCTTATTCTCCTTTTCAATAATTAAAGGAGACTAAGGATCTCGAAAACTAGTTTTATATATTGTTTTGAGGTGTTTTGAGTTTTGGAAATAAAGGCAGTGAATAGAATAGTGTTGTGGATAAAATGAGACCTATTTTAAGGCAACGCCCAGTAAGTCTATATCAAAAAATTAAAACAACCGTTATCCAGTATATATTTGGTGGTGAAAATTTTACATATTGCTTAATATGTAATAAAATCATTAGACTACTGGCTTTTTTTATTTTGATAAATCAAGTCCGACTTTGTAGAAAATGGTGGAAAAGGTAATTCCTCTTTAATTTTCTATTGACAATTCTCGCCTACACGTGTTTTGGCATTTCCATAACTGGTCTTTTGCCGCAGGGTATTCAAAATAATCTAGTTTATCTCTTAGCAGCGTTTAAATGAAAGGAATGTTCAGAATGGACAAAACAGATTGTTGCTTCGATCACAGCATGGTTGGTCATTCTCTGAGCATAGCTAGATTACATTATGTCTGTCCTTGTCATTTTTACCTGCGTCGTCAACGGCAGAGCAGGTCTAGGAACCGGGTCACTCCGTCCTTCCGCCAGTAGTAAAAGCTTGTCCGTAGTAAAAGCTTGTCTCCGCTACTCCTAAACGACTCAGCATACAGCAATGAAACTTGGTATATAGCAAGTACATCATATGTACATGTGCATATTAACAGGGATTTTTGATCCTCAAATTTTTATGGGAGTTATGCCTCTTTGAACTTAGAAATTGTATGCGTCCTTAGTAAAAGCTCGTCTCCGCTACTCCTCCTAAACAACTCAGCATACAGCAATGAAACTTGGTATATAGCAAGAACATTATATGTACATGTGCATATTAACAGGGATTTTTGATTCTCAAATTTTTATGGGAGTTATGGCTCTTTGAACTTAGAAATTTTGTGCCTCATACTAATAGCTTGTCTCCGCTACTCCTCCTAATAGACGACTCAACATACAGCAATGAAACTTGGTATACCGCAAGAACGTTATATGTAGATGTGCATATTCATAGGGATTTTTGATTCTCAAATTTTTATGGGAGTTATGGCTCTTTGAACTTAAAAATAACCCCTATTCCCAATTTGTGACTACAAGCAGTGTACATTATGTACAAATATCATATTTCTTTTGATTACTGTATCTCATCTATTGATGGGGTGATTTTTGGAGACTTTTAGCAGTGAGTAGCTAACATATGCATTTATATGTCTATGGTAGTTATGCCTCTTTGAACTTAGAAATTTTGTGCTTTTTTTTAGCCGGAATATTATATTCTACAATTTATATAGCAGTTATGCCTCTTTGAACTGAGGAATATTTTGCCTCCTATACTAATAGCTTGTCTCTGCTACTCCTCTTAAACTAGTCTACTCAACATACAGCAATGAAACTTGGTTTATAACAAGAACTTCATATACGTATATATGTAGATGTGCATATTAACAGGAATGTTATATTCATATAACATTCCTGTTACACGCGACGCAGGTCCAGACATCGTTAGGTCTCGCTTGTTATGCTTATGCGTAATGTATGATCAGAAATGCACTTAAATGACACATTTTTCATGGTTAGGATTAGGTAGAAAAGTTGCTACTCGTCAGCAGGACGAGTAACTCTCAAATATCAATTCGTCCTGCAAACAATGTACTTGTCCTCCCTGCACAAGCTCTATACCTGTATGCCAGAATTGCTACTCGTCAAAAGGACAAGTTGCTAAAATATTATACTCGTCCTCGACAAGTCTTTACTAGTCAATACGAGCGGACGAGTGGCTTATCCTAACCCTGTTTTTACAGTCCAAGATGCAAGAGAGCATCAGCTATGCATCTGACCTGGCCACGGAGGGAGAAGAGAAGTCTGCGGCTGCGTCGGCGCCAGCACTCACCCTGGCCAACCTCGACCGCTACCTGCACGGACCCACGCCGGTGACAGCCACGACATACAACACCAGCACAGACATCCTCAATGCGTGTCAGGCCGTGGCTAGAGAGATGCTTGCTTGGCGGCCCGCACTGGGGCAGGTACAGTGGTTTGTGTACTGATCTATTGCATGCAGCTTGTATTTCTTGCGACAATGAAGCCGAGTACCTTATGATCAAAGCCACCATCCAGGTCTATTGCAATGCAGTTGGTGTTCATATGTCATAAACAGCACAAAAGTCTATTCAAATGGAAAATGAAATAACTAAATATTTATATACACTTAAAAACATCAACACAGATCATTTAAACCAATGGTATAAATGTTTTAGGTTTATTTATGGAACCAAATTTTCCATACAGAAATATAGTATTGTAAATCGTAAAACATTATGATCCATGCAGCACAGGCACATGCATCGGAGAGGGTAGAAGCCAATTGAGACTAGTCTAATGAGTGGCCATTCTAGAAGTTCTAGTAGGTAAACAATGAAGGGAAAATAATGGCCAGTCATTAGACTAGTCTCAGTTGGCTTCTACCCTCTACGATGCATGTGCCAGTGCCATCAGTGTGTTGTTTTGCCCCCAGTGCCTGTCTGGCGGTGCTGCTGTGAGCGTCCTCGGCGAGCTGACACCAGGCGGCGCCCTCATGCAGGGACACGCCAACCAGCAGCTCAACCGTGAGCAGACGTTTGTTATGATTTACAAAAATAAAATTCTAGATATACATGTAATGATAATGCAAAAATATTAGAGGCAACTGCATCAATGGATGTGAGTTATGGAACATGTCTTTTGAAACGGTCTTTGAGAAAATTAATATTATTAATGAATTCTAATAATTAAAAATCTTTTTAAAGCCACTTTCAAAGAAGATCAAATCCATTTATGCAGTTACCTTTGGAAAAAATCCAGTTCATGTCAACAGTATGGGAATGGATTCTTGATCATTTTGTGCCACTGCAGCGGTTGACTAGTGATATACAAAATATATACTATAGGGCAATAGGTATTCACCATTATTCAAAAGCCATATCATTTAATTAATATCTTTTCAAACAAAATTCCTTTGAAATGGTCGTACAGGTGTATATTTCACTTTTTTCCCTGCTTCATGCGCAGCTTGTTCCTGTTGAGATCCAATAGTGTTTTAAGCAACTCTGTATATTTTTAAATTTCCATTGATTCAGTCAGGGTAAGATCATTTTCCCTCAAATAAACATTGCTAAGTGTTTTTTATATTATTGTTTATAATTGTCAATTTCATTGTCCATTTTCTTATACGGGTTGTATAAAAGCCATTTTTCACATGTACATGTTAGTGTGTAATTTTGGAAAAGGGTGAAACAATAATGTACATGTAGCATGTTTTTGGTCCATATTATGTAGGGACATTCTTCGCTGATGAATTTCGACTAGGTATGTTCGTCATAGAAGCTGCTTGTATTCATTTTTTTTTTTCATTTTTATCAGTTTTAAGTTTATACTAGAAAAAGATGAAGATCCTTATATAAGAATTTGTTGAAAGTCCACATTTCTTTACCTGTATGTTGTATTTCTTTTTCACGACTGGTGTGTTCAAAAACAGTAATATGGGTGTAATGAAAAACTGGAAACTGATTGAGTCAGGGTAGGATCATTTTTCCGTCAAAGAAAGCGCTGTCTTGTAATGAAGCTCAAAACAATACAAGTATTTAGGAAAATTATTGCCCTATTTTTTATTCTTCTGTGTGTTTTGAGTTGAAAAAAATAAACAAGTTTCCAACATATTAATTTAGAGGAAACTAGCTGTATACCCGGCGTTGCTCGGGTTGAAACAGATGAGATCCGGAACACATTAAATGCTCCTCCCTCCCCATCCTTCCTCCTGTCCCACATCCCTCGAACCAGTTCTCGTCAGTATACAGACCAGGTCTGTGACAGATTAAATACACCTCCATCACCGTCCTCCCATCCTCATATGTCACAGCCATTTACACACTAAATGTACTAAATATGGCAATGATTGATCCCTCTAATATCCCTCCCCCAGCTACTGCTACCCATGGTAAACATGTGCGGAGCAGATTAAATGTCCCACTCATCCCTACCCTTCCTTCCACCACCACCCCACCCCCTCTTCTCTCCCCATCCCCATCTAAACAGGTCCATAATTAATGCACCCCCTTCCTGCTGCTGCTCTGGTTGAAACGGATAAGATATGGAACATATTAAATGCTCCTCCCTTCCCATTCTTTCCCCTATCCCACATCCCTCACACCAGCTCCCGTCACTATACAGGTCTGGGAAAGATTAAATACATCTCCATCACATTCCTCCCACAGTCATATGTGACAGCCATACACGCACTACATGTACATGTATGTGGCAATGCTTTATCCCTCTAATAACCCTCCCTCCAGCTACTCCTATCCCTGGTAAACATGTGCAGACCATTAAATTTGCACACTGCTCCGTGGCACCTACACGTTAAATAGGTACAGGTCAGGCGAGTGAACGCTAATGTGAGTGATTAGCACGTCTGCGCTACGGTAGCGATGTGCTGTATGCTCCCCGGGGAGTTGAGAAGGATATAGTGTGAAAAGGATGCCAATGACCTGGTGTAAATATGTAAAGTCGCTAGAGCACGATAACAGTGAATTGCGACTATAAACAACCACATTTACATTTATTTTACATTTAAATGTGCATCTCAATCACCCCCTTTCTGCTGCTGCTCGGGTTGAAATTGATAAGATCTGGAACATATAAAATGCTCCTCCCTGCCTCACCACCAGCCATGTCCGCCCCCCACCCCCACCCCTGCCATATGGACACACACCCCCTTTCTGGCAACACCTCTCCTCAAAACAGGTCCGGAGCAGATAAAATGCACCTCCATCACCTTCACCACCCTCCCCAGTTCCCTCGTTGTATGACTGTACATGTGACGTGCAACGTACGTTTGACATATATAAACGTTTAACGTATTATTGTACCTTTAACAAACATGGCCCTGTAAGCAACCTTTCTATAGAAATTCTATTTCCTTGTTTTTATCATTAAAACCAATTTATTTGGTTTGAAATGTGACATTATAACGACCACCAAGTTGTCCTGATTGTACATACATAATTTTGAGTGTGTACGTCTTGTGATTAAAAAGCATTTTGTGACGCAAAAAATCGCTTCTCCCTTTATATAAATAGATTTTAATACCCGGTAGTTTAAATGTTTTCGGGTTAAATCAATTTCAATACTTTAGTGCAAGCCACAAAGCAAAATACTGCACTCCAAATGAATAACATTTTTTGATAAGTACTGTAAAACTAGAAATATTTACGTACGATTTAATTGGCGAATTTCGTGGTTTATGGTAAAACCGTAAAATGAAATAGCTAATATACGTATATAACACACAAAAATTTTAATTTCATGACACAAAGTTCACGGTAAAGACAGTAGCGCACTGTCAATGAATATTGATTAACCATGGAGTCAAGTTGCCGATAATTTCAGGAATTACATCAATATTGATTAAATGATTGTTACTAGTTCAAGTGAAGTAGCTACGTTCTGCACATCTCTGATATACGTTTAAAAGAAGTTGTACTGTACATTGTGCATAGACTCCATGTGTAAGAGCATATATCGAAAGACAAGTCAACAACAACTTACTCATAAATTCGTTGATTACCAAATTATGCTGAAATTTTCTTCTAAATTTATCACATGCTTCAAAAGTGCGAAATTAAATAGTCATGGAATTACTTCTTAATCAAAAGCGCAAAATTTAATAGCCGCAAAATATTTATAACACGCAGTTTTACAGTATATCACCATTTGATCCCTCCTCTGCCCTCCAGAGCTGGTTCCTGTGGAGATCCAACAGGAGGTGAAGCAGCTGTACCTCGCCCTGGCAGAACTGCTGCGGCACTTCTGGTCCTGCTTCCCGGTCACCAGCAAAACGCTGGAGGAGAAGGTGAGTCTTTACCCATATCAGAAAAGGTCTCCGGGAAAAAGAGGTAATCTGCTCCCCGCAAAACACTTTGTCATCAGCAAATATACCCAAGATTACCAGTTACTTTTGGAGAGCTGCTGTTCCACTTTTGGTCCTGTTTCCCCATCTGACCATCACCAACAAAATGCTGGGAGAATAGGTCCATATATATTATGGAGAAAAAAAAACGCTATCACATGGCATGCCTATGTGCTTTGTTTTGTATTTGTGCAAAAGGTTTCCTTAGTGCTGGAAATAGATATATTCCCTCTGATAACCAATTTTAAATTGTACTCAACAGGCCTATGCAGCCTTGTCAAATAACTGTCCCAACTCTAGTAACTTACATTACCACTGCCAGGAAAAATGTTCTTAACAAAAGTCAAGTTGGTATCTGTCATCAGTGAAATTAAGACGGTAAGTTGTTTTTCTACTGGCAAAAAAGTTCTAAAAGTAAATGTTGGGAGTTGCGTTCCATTCACCAGAAAAGGAAGAGAATTTTAACCATCAGCAACAAAATCTAAGTCATCAGCAGCAAATGTTGAAGGTACGTTGCAGCAACAAACCTGGCCAATCAATCAATCAACCAATCAAATCGTAAATTAATTTGAGAAGGCCCTAATTCTTTCTATTTTTGAATATGTGGCCTGGCTACCCAATCTTCTTTGCATCCCATTTATGACAAGGCAGATACAAAGATCTCTGATCAGTCTTCAAACTGTGCATAATTTTTGTTGTAGTTGGTGCGTATGCGGAGCAACTTGGAGCGTTTCCAACAAGCCAAACTCCAGCCACTTCAACAGAGGCTTTACACACAGAGCTACACCATGCATGTGAGGCAATAGTGGCACAGTATCAGCAAAGTCAGGGGTTGACATAAGAATTGATAAGGGAGTGGACATGAGGGTCGCTAAGTTTGAAAATCAGATAGACCGGGCACTAGATGGGCAGCCGTTCAAAGCACAAATAGCAATGTCAATGGCACTATTTAAAGCAAGGGCGGTATAATGATAAATGATTATTATACAAAAGTGCCATTTATTTCAAAATTATAGATGTACATCTTGGGCCTTTCAAAAAATAGCTAATTTATATATAGCGCACATGCTAACAATGAAAAGCCCATCGTCAAGCCACTGCTTACAGACAAAAACCCGTAGCCCGGCCAGTTCTCAAGTAGAATCAGGCTACCACTTATGTCAAACCCTGGCAAAATGTAGCAACTTTAACCATAAACCAACAAATCTTAAAAAAACAACAACAAAAAAACAAACTAAAATATTACTGTTGTATTAGTCCATTTACTTTGTGGCATACATGCGATTGAGCTCAAAGTTCAACAAGTATGCTTGCATAGAAACAATATAACAATATTATGTGTTTTGTGCATTCTGAATGTTCCTTTCATTTAAACGTAATAGCTTGAGCAATTTCAATACCTCACCATGAAAAAGCAGCTAGAAACCCATCAAAAAATGTGTAGGTGAGAAATGTCAACCAATGATTTGTATCAGACGTAACTCATGGTGCAAGTAAAAACTTCTATCTCTACAATGTTAAATGTTACGCCATTGAAAATGCACGGTATGTCTACAGAAAATCATTTAATTATGTAACATCACTTGACCTCTTGTTTTAGACTTAGTTAACAAGACGGCATTGTATTTTTATAGGTGTAATAAATATTAAACGTGAAGAACATAACTTTTATTTTCCTTACATTTGCAATGGAAAAGGCATTGGTAATTATTGATCCTGGATTTTACAGAACACATATATTAAATACATGTAGCTGCATTATTTGTTCAATTGAAACTGGAACTAAATCTTCATAGATTATTATGTAACATATGTTTGCATTTTTTTATAGTTAACAACTCACTTGGATCAAATGATTCAAGCAGCGTTCAGCAAGTTCAACATGTGGCAGGCAAAGAAACTAGCTAAGGGCAAGTCATGATCTCATATCTTTGGCTGTGGTGGATGATAGATCTGTGATGATGTTTTTTGTGGGAATGATCACATGTACAGGATTATTTCAAAACTATGTAGAAATCAATCTTGCATTGATGCATACGATTTTAAGGTTTGAACAAGTAAATGGAGAAGTATTTTGGGTAATTGTGGGAAGGTCATGAGAATGACTGAAAGCTTCAGGTTAGCTTTCACTAAAAACATATTCTATGTGATGGTTTAACACAGAATTGCGAATGAAAACTTGAACAAATGAACATCGAACATGTGAAGTATTTTGTGAAGTTATCTACATGATTACCAGTATTAGTCATTCCTGGTGATTGCAATGATAATTGGTGTTTGAAAGCATTTGAACAGGCCAAGTATTTTGTGTGAAGTTGTTCACAGTAGGATTCCTAGATGGTTGGAACGATCTGTGATGTGACTGAGTGGATAGGTAGAAAACTAATGAATGAATTCCGCTTCCATACGAGGAGTATTAAATGATGTGATGAACAAAATGATATATGAAGTACTAAATGGTCTTATGAAGTACACTTCTGTGTGGCATGTGTGAATACGAAGTTTATTCCGTGATATTTGTGGTTAATAGATTTGGTTGGTGTTTGAACATCAGTATGATGCATTCAAGGTGCGAAAGTGCTATCATTAAAATTGGCAAATTTAAAACTTCCAATTTTACTGGTAGTTTTTATAAACATAAATAAATAAGAGGAAAACAATGAACTTTCATTTTTTTTAAAGAATGTCCTATTTCTAGTTTTTTTATAACATTGTTTAATGTTTCTTTTTATATATTATTGTTTACTGTCAATTTCACTGTGCATTTTCTTGAACAGGATGTATAAATGTCATTTGTCGCATGTGAATTATTTTTAAAATATTTTTGGAAAAGGGTAAAACAATAATGTAGCATGTTTTTGGTCAATATTATGTGGGAACTCTCTTTGCTCATGAATTAGGACTAGGTATATATATTAATATTATCATAGAAGTTGCTTGTATTCATTTTTCTCAGTTCGTAGTTTATACAAGAAAAAGATGAAGACCCTTACATAAAAATATGTTGAAGGTCCACATTTCTTTTTCACAGCCGGTGTGTTCAAAAATAGTAAGAAGGGTTTAATGAAAAAGTGATGGAAGCTGAAGCTTATCACCTTAAATTTATGTAGACTAACGACAGTGTTACATGGATGCAGTTAATGATATTTCAATAAAATATTGAACGCTGATATTTTTGTCTCTTATTTTTTATGTAATCAACTTTTTTTCAGTCAAGTGTATGGGTGGTCCTAGTATACAAAATATGAAATACATAACACATCTTAACCAGAACCAACCAGTTGCATGTTATAGACTATGGAGCAGCCCCACAAATCACAATTACATAATTTTATTGATTCCTTACAAATCCAAACATTGTTCAAATTGCACTACTTTCTTGGTCTTCTTCCTTCATGATGATCAGGACTGAAAAATATAAAATGCTTTCAGTATTTCGAAAAAAAAAAAAAGATGTAAAATGACTAAGAACACAATACTGCCTAAATCATGACATTAAATGTATCTTACTATATTTTACAGATTATATATAATTTAAATATAAACTGAGGAATATAATATTTAAAGACATACCATTGCACCAGGTGGTCCTATGTCAACTTGGCAACTTCATCAAAGTATGCAGCCATCAACTTGGTCTGCAAATAACCAAGTTATTCAACATTAGACTAATGGGCCTCTTTATGCAAAAAAACTTGACTAAATGGAGCACAAAATTTCACCTTCAGACCATAAATTGGATTAATATGCTGTGAACGGAGGGCTTAAGCCATGCAGTTAAAACACATTTGCTGTTATTTCAAATGATATGAGGCAACTAGTATAAGATCGTGTTAAGTTTGTTTACCCCTGCAATATAGTTGGAGGTGTTGATCTTTTCGTTCTGCGAGTGCGCTCCGTCATCGCATGAACCAATCGGTAGAAGCATCACATTCTTGCCCGTAGTCTCTTGCAGTGTCAGTGTCACTGGGATACTGCCACCCTCGCGGGTCAGGTCTGGCTCTATGCCAAACACTGAAAACAAAGGCTAGTTTTTTACGGTGATCTCTTTTTGCTCTATTAAGTGCACATTTAGTTCACTACACATGGTCCATGGTTAACGTGCTGACCGAAAGTTTATGGAGTAACATCTTCTATTTTAACTAAAAATGTACTGAATATCAAAATACTACTAATACTACTACACCGACTATATCAGAACATTTATTTGTCAACTGCAGTGAGTGTTGCAGTTACTCTAACAAATTTCATGTACATGTATATGCCATACGTACCTGTTTTTACGGCTTTGCGGCCTGCAATGTAATGTGGGTGGTTAAAGTCGGCCACCCACGGTTTGCCTCCATGACCCATGGAAACACTGGAAAAACAACAAATGAACGTTTATTCCATAGTACACTATAACATTTGCTTATGAATATTCCTAAAAAATTATAACTCTTTAGAGAGACAAAATAACAGTTCACAAACAATAATATGGTAAAAAGACATTTATGACCAATACAGTTAGAAATCTATACACTTTGTATCTACTCTTGTCAATATTACACTTGCACTTTATGACTGATCAGGTCTTCTCAGACGTGGTATTACAAACCATCCAATATTTTGGTATTCATCTAAAGCACTAATAATAGGTACACATGGTCTATGAAATTAGATAGCTCTTTGAGCTCGAAACTTTGAAAATCAACAAGCCCTCTTTGAAAGTTGTCAGTCTCGGATCTTAGGTCTGGTGGATATTTTCAACGCTGATGGGCATCAATCGCACTGTTCAGCCATGCACACAATCCGCGAATTTTACGTATGACGTGAACTGCCCGTTGTAGAGGTCACTAAATTTTCACGTCATACGTAAAATTCACAGATTGTGTGTATGGCCGGTTTTAGCGATTGGTGCTCTAGGTGATGACTCACGTGATTGGGTTTGGGCTGCCAGAAGACGCATGCTTCTTCTCGACGTAGGATCTCACTAGGCTCTCCACCTGGCAAAGTAACAGGGTTTAACAGCACACATTCGGACATCTTCATACATCAATGTTTATTATTTGATTCACAAGTTGAATTCTAAGAATCTCTGATACTGAACACATTTACTTACTTAAGCTTATGATTGCTTTGTAATAATATAGATAATGAGGTGCAAGTGTGACACTATTACAAGTGACAACTACCACAGACATTCAGAGCTGTTGCATAAACTTGTAGAGGTTTATGGATCAATTTCCTCAGATGATTGCTTAATGGCTTGCTTTCATCTTTGGGAACCTGAGAATCTATCCACTAATTCAAAACAGTACAAGATCATCAGTACAACTTTTTTTCAAACCGCTCTCAGCCAACCAGAATGGAGTGGACTCACATATATACATTAGAACCTCTCTATTAGGACCACCTTTGGGACCAGTGTTAGGTGGTCTCAGTAGAGAGGTGGTCTCTTTACAATCTCATTTTTGTATCTTTATGAAGGTTTGGGACCTGGAAAAGTGGTCTTATTATAGAGATGGTCTCAACAGAGGTGGTCTTAATTGGAGGTTCTGGTGTATAACATATGGTTTGATTAGCCGTATGTTGGTCACCTTTGTTGGATCCATGTCAGGCACAAGGCGAATAGAGAACTTGCCGATCACTTTGCGTGGGATCACCGTCTTGGCGCCAGTGCCATCAAACGCACCCTCAATACCTGCAGCAGCAACCACGGTGGATTGAAATAGTCATTGGATTTTCTAAATATGATGCTTTGACTCTGAAAGGGAGTCTAGTTAGACTTAACAAAAATGTTTAGTTGTATTAAAAGTTTTCATCGGCTATATTTCAAAATTAATTCCTAAACAACAGCTAGAGATGTTTCCATTACGTTAAATGAGCATTTAATTTGGTATAAAATGCGATGGCAATGTACAAAATTTAAAAAGAACTGTATGACCAAGCCAAGAATCAACATCTGCAGAAGCTACTCAAGTGAGCTGTTAGATGTATGTGTGAGTAGTGGGGCTCACATGAATAAATTCATCATGGTTTCAGCATTATTTAGCCTGTTTTACGTTGCCAGACAAGTTGATATGTTTGTCTTACCATGAAGAGACAGTGAGGGAAATCTCCATCTGTGCTGCAGAACATGAGCTTTCTGGTCATGGATAAGTCGCTCATGACCAATGTCCTGACGATAGTCACCCTAAAAATAATGCTCCAATCTTTATGGTGATATCATTTACTCATAACCTAAGTATCAACTCTTGATGAAAGCTTCCCTAAAAATACGGTTATATCTTTACTTTTTATCCATCACTTGTAACCAATGATCATGTTCATCCAAAAAAGTTATTAGAATTTTACTTTATTTTCTGGTACATCTTGTAATTTACAAGTAGGCTAAAAAGCTCACCAAAAAGAATGTACTATGTCAAAGAAGCAATTCCAGCTCAAATGGAGAGGTCATTAAGAACTTACTCACCAGACATATGTCAGTGTGCCTAGTACTTTCTCCATCTACACCAGACTCAACTTAGGTAGACGGCAGATTATTAAATGGGTACTACTTAACTTGTAAGAGCCACAAGAACCTAAGAGATGAGTTTGTTTAACATCCAACCTGAGTACCCTCTTATCATCATGAGGAGTGTTTACTTTAGATGTAAACTGTGTTATGCCCCGAACACAATGTATCACTTGACCCTATTTGGGTCCCTATTGAAGAATTCAACACTGTCCTTGACCCTTAGACGATATACCATGTCGAAGTCGATGGGGCCGTACAGCTTCTCCTCTTCTGGGGTGACGGGAGCGACCGAGTCGTAGATACCGTCTACCATAATGCGCCCCTTGTGGTCGACCAGCGTGGACATGAGGTGGCACAAATCAGTCATCGCCTCATGTCTACAGCAGAAGCAGGAGGACTTTTATTCATGTCTAATTTCGTGGCTGGATTTTAAGACTAAGGAAGAAGTGGCAGGACAGAAAGCCATATGTGAAAGACCAAAAGAAATATGATACACAGGGAAAAAAATCATGGATGGGTTTATAAGGATCCAGTCTAGGTAGTCACACTGCTACTTATGAAGGGGATTAATTCAGGTCTGCCCACATAAACTAGTGTTAACGATGATAAATTGGCTTCAACGGCACTGTACAAATGTTTTATTTTTAAAAAGAGTACTGCACGACTTTTCTTTTTAAGTTGAAATTCAACAGACATGGGATGCATTGCTAGACATAAGTAGTAGCCTCATATTTGTGTAATGAATGAAAGCAAAGGAAAGTAGAGTTTTTCTTACACTGTTCCACCAAATACTCCTGAATGCAAGTCTTTTGATGCACATGTTACTTCAAGGAAAAAGTAGCAAATTCCTCTGAAATGACAATGGAAGTCTTGTTCAAGTCACGGCCAACCAGTATTGTGATCATGAAAATGCTGTTTTATATGGATATTAATTATGTAAAAATCATTACCCAATCGGTATTTGGTAATAATTCCATAGTTATAATGATGATTACCGTAAATTCAAACCGCCAAACACTTTTAATGATTAGTAGTTAAACATTATCCTAGCGAAGTTAATTCAATTCAACAAACTTAATTGTTGGTTTTAAAAACTAAACTAAAAGTTTCAATAACATCACGCTGAACAATAAAGAAAAAGTACCTCAAGCCATAAGTGATGCAAGGTTTGTTTTTACCCAGCCAGTAGTTGTCAGAGATGCACACATAATCCACATCCTAAAAATCACGTATGATACAAAATATTGAGGGCAAACAATTTAACTTAGCATTTGTAAATAATTAATTCCTCATTTTATTTTTTTCTAAATCAGTGCATGTCACCAAAATTCAATGTTATTCAAATTTGCAACTCAATGATAAATTGTGCAGTGCATCAAATAACAAATCATGTTATTACAGTTCATATAATAAATAACCGCTATAACTCGAACTTTCTCAACTGGGTGCCATTGTACCGGTATAAGTTTCTTCATTACCTTGAGAAAAGTGTCTTTTTTTGCTTCTAAAAGTTCATCAAGACCTTCGCTACCAGACTCTTCCATGCCTTCATAGACAAACTAAAACAGTACAAATTAATTTGAGCTAGCAAAAACCACTGATCCATTTCCCTTCCCCATACTGTTGTCTCGAAAATGAGGTCACTACCATTGTGATTACAAAAGCGATAAGCTAACATTGCAAGTGAATTTTCTTATGTCAAACCATGCTTTTTTAAGTTACTACACTTAGAACATTGCCTCAATAATAGGCTTTGTTTTGACCTGCATGACAGTACATCATGAGTAAAATTCAAATAACAAATATTATTGGTCCACTCACCTTCAGGTTGACTGGCAGCTCCATGCCCAGCTTTTTGTAGGCCTCGATCGCATGCAGTGTGCACAGGATTGGACCCTTGTCATCAGTTGATCCGCGACCATACAACTTGCCGTCAACTTCTGTCAGCACAAATGGTTCGGTGTCCCAACCATCAGACTGGATGAGTAAACTAGATTAGTAATAGTTCACAGAAATTCAATGTTTTTCCTAGTTGTTTTTGATATCACAGACTAGATATTAAGTAAACAAAAGAGGCAATCTTTATTTATGGGATACCACTCAGAGCAGTGGAACATTCACTAATAGTCGAGTTTTCCCTGTAGGGGTACCGGACATGTCTTGGGTCCCAAGGTTTTATTAGGGATTAATGTTGGGGGTATCCTAAGATTACATTTTAGCTTGGTTGCCGCTCCGGCAACTTTGGGAAAAAAATTTTATCACGCGAAAACGGCGGCCATTACCAAAAAACACATCTAATGCTATAATTTTTAAACTAAGAAAGCTATTCTTATGATTTAAGTGTCTAAACATAGGTTATCAAGGTCTACTAACATCCTCATACACTTACAAATGTAGTATAACGAATATGTACAGCTGTGGCCTAGTGGTTAAGGCTATAAGTGTAGCAAGTGACTTTCAATTTTCACTTGCCATGCTCAATTAGTATACTGGAAGAATATATCTGACCAATGTAAAAGCCTTATGACCCCTTTATAATTATATTCTGATGTTGTTTACTTGGTATCTTCAATAATGCACATTGAATACATAATTTCTAAGACTGTCCTGATTCAAACTATCCTGATGCTTTTATTACAGGTTCTTTTACTGGGAAATCTTTAGAACATGTTCTATGTTCTACCAGTTGATGGCCTACGTCAACGAGCTGACTATTTTGCCGTATGATACTCGGGGAGGTCACATGGTGTTTGTACATGTACCTCTCCAGAGGCAGGCTAGGCAGCCAACTGAGCCACGGGGGTTGGGGGATCACACTAGCTATTGTTTTCAAACTAGGCGAGTTCTTTTACGTGCAGAGAGGTGGCTCTCCTCTACACGGGACATGCCTTTTAACGAGGCTTGCGAATTCCCGCTTGGCATCGCCACCGTCTAGTAGTAACACTGTACTGTGGCGACGTGTTCGGTGGAGATCAGCAACTCAGTAGCAGACGCACGACGTAAAGGTTTTGGCGACACTGTCTGCCATGACCGGGGTGCGAACTTGTGATGCAGGCAAATCACGTTTTCAGATCGTGTGCTCTAACCACTGAGCTATTGAGGACCACATTCCTCCTTCAATAAGTCTCATTTGACTGTATTAGGCAACAAGGCTATTTACGGAGAGAAAAAGGGAGTCGGAGAAAGTGTTTCATTAATATTACCACTGCTTCAGGTATATGGCAAGAATTACCTACAAACTCTTTTACAATTACAGTCGGACCCGGTTAAGTCGAATTTGAAGGGAGTAGAGTGATGACCTGGAGTTATCAGAACCTCGAGTTATCAGAAACATGTCTTCAACAACTCAATGAGCGATAATGCAAGAAATATGTGTTGTTGTCGCTATGGTACTCGTCTACGTGTGATGTTAGACAGTGTCTGGTTTTTTTTTTGGTTTTTTTTATAACAGTATTCCGACCTTCTGACTGTGTCCGTAAACAAACATGGCTGCATACACAAAGAAACATGCTTTCTACTACGGTTTCATTGGTTAATAGTACAGTTGTACAAAGCCCTTTGTCTTGACTGGTCATTGTTATGGAAGTATTAATTCAAAGCTATTAACCGCTAGCTGTTTCTCCCTCCCGCCTCTGACGAAGGCTCTGTCAACAAACATGGTTTGAATAGCACTTCGGTATTAGTACTTCGGTGTTAGCACTACGGTTAGAAGTTTACTACCCCTTTGTCTTGACTGGTCATTATTATGCAAGTACTAATTTCAAAGCTGTTGACCACTAGTAAGTATCAAAGAATTAATCAGAGAAGTTGACCACCCGTTCACTGGCAAATCATAGTAAGGCAGCGTTCTTTGATCAATAGTTTGGTCGGCATGTGCGCCGGTTTGTTGCATGTAAACTACGAATATTTCGACGCTAAATTCTCATTTGGTCGAGATAAGTGGGTTAATGCCCCGAAGGGAAGTGAGATTTGGCTCGAATAACACGGGTTTCTCGAGTTAAAAGGGTCGAAATAAGCGGGTTATTTTTAGTAGCAATCAACAGTAAGTTTGAAGGGAAATTAAAATGTGTTCTACTTAGGCGGGTGGTCGACTTATGCGAGCTCGAGTAAAACGGGTTCGACTGTACAATAAATGTGGAGATGTACAACTGATCCTAGTTGAACACCAAAATGGGTCTTTGTTAATTCAATAACTAGACTTTTATTTTAGAATAAGAGAGTCACAGTGTATTAATAAATAGGAAAAATAGTCTTAATAGTTAACAATATTGCTGTTTTGCCTGACCTTCTTTGCTGGCTGCACATCCAAATGGCCATACAAACAGATCATCTTTTTCTTGGGATCATTTCCCAGCTGGCCAAGAATAACTGGGGGTAGAGGAATTTCTGTTCCATCTTCCAACTTTTGTTTTCCAACATCAGCTAGTTCAACACTGCCTCCCAATTTCTCTATGAACTAGAAGATAATAAAATGTTAAATATTGTAAACAACTTCCTACAATAAACAATTCTGACCACAACAAACATTTAGCTCACTGCAGATTTCTCTGCTTGAAATCCGGTGCTTGGTCCGCGATGTGTACATTGATCAACACTGGAATATATTCGATTTAGCAAGAATCAAAGTCTGATAAAACTGCGTAATTCTCTCTCAAAATTCACATGCATATGTAAAATTGACTGCTGAATCCAATTTTATACATACATGTACATGTAATTGATGTTTACTTACAACATTCTTGAGTGAAAATCGTTTTTAAACATGAGTTGTTTCTTCCGGCCAAAAATCTGTACAGTTGACAGAATAATCTTATTCAATGAAACACACCATATGTGGAGCCCAGCTTTCATGACTATTAGTACCTTATCTGTGATCCAACACTTGAATTGCCATCAAATATCCAACTGGAGAGATACAAACCGGGGATACAAACCACATTTACTCATGCAAGTCATGCACTGATGAATTCTAGCCAAAATTCATTTATAAAATACATGTCGTATCAGATAATTCATAAATTCATTACACCAATTGCATAGACAGATCAACATATTCCAGTGTTCGAAATATATGTCGGCCGGCAGCCCTGAGACCAAAAAGAACTGCGTTGAGGCTGCTAGATTACGAAATTGCAAGCCCAATGTGCCAGTACATTTTGGACGAGTAGCAAATTTTGTTTCCTTTTACATACAAAAAGAACGAGTTTTATATATTTCTTTTGCTACCAACACATTACGATATGTTGTTTGCTGTTAAAAACCGGAACGTGCTGAGTCAATAAATAGCTATGCTCTTTGGAAGACTAATTTTGCTAAGCTGTGTGCATATTCACCTTAGCAACTTCTTTCACTTGTGTGACAATATGCTGTCTATGGTCTGGCCAAGCTGACACACTTTTGATTGCAACTGCATCTCCTAGGCGTTTGACGTATTCTTCTTTATGCTCATCAATGTAGCTGTAACAAATAATACACTTTATTTCTGACATCTATATATAATTAAAGGGTGTGTTTGAAAAACACAAGTCTTCCCGTATGAAGATACCCCTTGAGTTTGATCTACTGTGTTCATAAGCTTGATTTTAGCAAAATCTGGTCTAAACCACAACCAGAACTTTATCAAAAGTAGGCGAAAGTAAACCAAAATCTAATCAAGTCTTGACATATACCGACCAATGATTACGTAAGGTTATGATTAGTTACATAGTCTTTGGTGAACTTTGTCAACAAGCTTCAATTCAGCAAATTCAGCATGAACACACACACATTCTCAAAAGTGGACCAAAGTACACCAAACTCCAATCAGGCTAATCAGGTCCTGACGTATGCCCATTGATAACTTACAGAATATGCAGAATTGATTATGATTATCAGTTTAGATAATGGATGAGAATCATGGTGATGATCAGTGATTATGAGTGATAATAGCGGACCGGAATACCACTCCTGGCAGGTCTGGTTATGATTAGTTAAATAGTTTTGCTCAACTTTTTACAGTAGTTTGAATTTTAATAGCAAAATTCTGCATGAAAACAGCTGTAACATACTAAAAGAGGGCCTTACTGTAGAAGAATCTAATCAGTTTTTGAAAACACACCATTGTTAAATACACAATGTAGCATTATACCAAATTTGATGGAAATGCCTTTGATAGTTTTCCTCAATTTTTATTCACAAGTCTAAGTAATAAAATCTAGTATATAAGAGAATAACTTCATTTAAAGGAAGCTAAGGGAAGAGTCATTTTGACTTTCCAGGGGGGGTCGTTTGGTTTTAGGGGGGGTCGGACTTTTGAAAATGATTTTTTAGGGGGGGTCAGACTTTTAAATCTCAACTAATAGGGGGGGTCATACTTCTGGATTTTTACATTTTGAGCCCCCCAAAAATTTATGCATATGTTTTGTTAATTTTTTTAAATTTGTTAAATTTTTAAAAATATATATCATAATTATAAAGAAATTGTACTAACTGGAGTATAAAAACACCATCCAATAACAACATTCATATAATTATCTAAAATAAAACGTGCCTCAAAATTTTTATATCTATTGATTGATCATTTTACATGCATTAATTTTGAGTTGACAAATTAGGCACATTGAAAAAGGAGATTGATGAAATGAATACAAAACTGGCACCAATTATTATTCACTATCACTCTCATCAGACTGAGATAGTATTCCATATTCCTTTTCATATGTTCTAAAATAACAATCTGCAATTTCAGGTGTTAAGAAGTCCAGAATGAAGCATCTGGCACTATGGGTAAAAACACTTGTTTCAAAACAAGTAAATAGAGCAGGCATATCATAAACCTTGAGCTGCATAACACCATCAAGATCAATATTCCCTATCCCAATGCCTTTTGGATGGACAGATATATCAAGAACGGAACTACACGTATCAATTTTTTCATTTATGTCCGCACATATTCCTGGGCATATCAGTGGTATTACATATTTGATCCGGCTGATGCAGCGAGACAATTTTCTTTTTATTGATTTTCTTTTTGACATTTTTTTTCTTAATTTCAATTCCTTCAACTGTCCTCCCCACCTTCCTCTTAACTACAAAGATGGCGCTATATTTTTCATTGCTATTTGCCAGTTTTGTATTCATTTCATCCATCTCCTTTTTCAATATGACCATTTTGTCAATAAACTCTAAATCAAAATCTCTTTGCACTGTCTTATATGGCTTGATCAGAACAAACAACAAATCAATTGTGTGTGGATGGTGTGACAAACACGCCGCCTTGTTTGCTGAATACAAATGTGAAGATTGTGATATTTGCGTTGCTTCAGCTCAGCTGCTGAAGCAAGCATTGTGTTTAGTTCGTTTGTAACTAACTAACTAACTATGTTTGTATGTATGTTTGTATGTATGTATGTATGTCTCTGGACAAGCTAGCGGGCATACCGATAAACCGATTTCGTTCAAACTTTACACAACTATGAGGTTTGAGGCGATACCTTAGTGATTTGATTTTTGGCGCTCTGACAATTATATTTTGCTTTCTAGAAGCGCTTTTATGACATTTTTAATGATATTCAATGCACTTAGCCAGCAAGAAAAAAAAATCAATATATTCCAACCAAGTAGCAAAATTGATTATTGGATTTGAAACTGATATTGATTATCATCTTGTTATTCAGTAATATGGCAACACAAATATCTTTTTGCTGGATATATTGATTGTGCTTCATTCTGATGTTTTCTCCTCAAATTCATAAATTTCTTGATTGTAAAGTATACATTATTTCAGTATATATCTTAATTGCCCATAAGTCAACATCGTTCTAGCGACGCAGTGTTCTTTGAACACTTTTGATCTAGTTACTTCTGTGAACCATGTTGAAAGGCTATGCATCAAAAGGGAAAGTTGCAAGATCATAAACGATCTCTTATTGTAACCAGTGACAGAAATACAGTGGAGCAACAGGCATCAACCAGTCAATTAAAGTCAAGTACAGTTTCAATCCAAGAAAATAGAAACAAATATCAGAATGTTGATTTAGGATGGTATCCACATCCAAAGGAAGGACGGCCAGTGTTTTACAATTCTCTTCTTCCAAAATATTATGAAACGGTTTATCCATACAAAGCAAACCCTCAAACTTTCAAAAAATCTTTCATGAAGGAGGCAAATCGCCAATGGCAATATAACAAACAATATGAAAAAAATATAGGCAACATTGAGTTTATGAAAGGAGAGAATGAGGCCGGTGCAGGAAGGTTTTTATTTAGCTCCACTTTGAAATTGAGAATAGGTGATGGAAAAATCATTCATCAAAACATTGAAAAAATAGATACAATGTCAGAAAGTTGTGAGAAATTTAAACAACAAATCGAAGAACACCATAATACGCTGGTGAAAGGTATGTTTCTGATCAAGCCATATAAGACAGTGCAAAGAGATTTTGATTTAGAGTTTATTGACAAAATGGTCATATTGAAAAAGGAGATGGATGAAATGAATGCAAAACTGGCAAATAGCAATGAAAAAATATAGCGCCATCTTTGTAGTTAAGAGGAAGGTGGGGAGGACAGTTGAAGGAATTGAAATTAAGAAAAAAAATTGTCAAAAAGAAAATCAATAAAAAGAAAATTGTCTCGCTGCATCAGCCGGATCAAATATGTAATACCATTGATATGCCCAGGAATATGTGCGGACATAAATGAAAAAAAATTGATACGTGTAGTTCCGTTTTTGATATATCTGTCCATCCAAAAGGCATTGGGATAGGGAATATTGATCTTGATGGTGTTATGCAGCTCAAGGTTTATGATATGCCTGCTCTGTTTACTTGCTTTGAAACAAGTGTTTTTACCCATAGTGCCAGATGCTTCATTCTGGACTTCTTAACACCTGAAATTACAGATTGTTATTTTAGAACATATGAAAAGGAATATGGAAGACTATCTCAGTCTGATGAGAGTGATAGTGAATAATAATTGGTGCCAGTTTTGTATTCATTTCATCAATCTCCTTTTTCAATGTGCCTAATTTGTCAACTCAAAATTAATGCATGTATAATGATCAATCAATAGATATAAAAAATTTGAGGCATGTTTTATTTTAGATAATTATATGAATGTTGTTATTGGAAAGTGTTTTTGATGATTGCGATTTATTTCTCTTGAGAAAATCGAATGGTGATATAAGTAGAGCATAAGTAGAATATTATACATTCTATAGTTGTTTATTAAAGTAGGAAAAGATGTTCAATCTTCTATTTATTGAGTAGATGAACTGTAAGTGTAGATAGGTAGATTAAGTTAGGTCATATTGAAAAGTATTAGAAAAAGATTTTTTGTATATGGTTTGAATAGGGTACAAGTTTGAGTGATTTTTATCATTTTTCAATCAGGTAGATTGAATTATACAATAGTGTACATGTATACAGGATATAAAGCACTTGTTTAGATATCACAAGTGAATTTAATAAACATTCTAAATGCACTGATGTTGCTTGTTTATATACACATGTCGCTCTGTATAAATATGTACAATGGCCTGGATAGGGGGGTCATAGTTTCAATATCATTCGAGTAGGGGCGGTCAGACTTTTCATTTCATCATGATAGGGGGGGTCAGACTTTAAAACCTAGTTCCTCAAGAAAACCAACCGACCCCCCCGAGAAAGTCAAAATGACTCTTCCCTATGATGTATTGCACATTGTTCACCTTGACGAGCCCTTTCCAATGACATATAGTTTGTCTCTAGCACTAGAACTGGCAATACTACAAGCCGAAACGCAAATCACCAAACAATCGAACATTGTTTACATTGCCATTTTGGACTGTGATGTAACATATTAATGTTCGGTTTGAGCCGGCGGTGGCGAATTTGTCGGAGGACTGCACAGCGAATTGCACTATATTGTGGAATGGAGGTTTTTGAAAAAGCAGTCGAGCAGTCAACTTCCCGACGGTCATGACGGCTATAACTTTTTCATCACGCTACTGTATATTTTTTTAAATATTTTCTTTTAGCAGCACAATCACTATATAGAGGACTTTTTCTCTTTTTTTTTTTTTTAGCGGAGGGTGGGGGGGCACTCAACTTTTTAAAATGTTGATGGGGAGGTCGGTTAACTTTTTGTTCGTGCCGGAAAATATGGACGACCCCCCCCGGTATCGTTATTTATGATCGTTCCCTAATAGTCTTCTAACTTTTTGGTTTTGGTTTGTGTTAACTTCTTGAATTGATGCTACAAATTGATCTTTTAAACATATGAAACACATAATTCTAAGCATGATAATAAAGTACAATTATAAATATTCTACCTGAAAAGTTTCTGCATAGCGTCAGCCATTATTACTTGATATTTGGTCGTCCAAAACGGCACCGAATATTGTAGTGTTTATATTCCAATATGCGTACTACAGAGTATACCTAATTAATTTTATGGTCTTACAAACTGATGATGTGTGTAAACACGAAAACACAATGTGTTCTTAATGTCGTTGGTTCCATTTAATAAAATAATATCCTTGTAGAGGACGGCTGTATAATATGAGCATGATGTGGTATATTTGACCCTTATTTATATCATAATCCTGCTTGGTTATACTGGCTGGTTGAAAGCAGATGTCAGAATGATGACATTATTACCGATTACCCTAAAACAAGCTAATGCAATACTTACAATTGAACTTTCCTATATATGCGATGCCAACAGCGAAACCGAAACTACTGTTTTAAATTAATTTATTGGAAATTTGACATGAACAATTTGCAGAATTGTGAGTTCATTAATGCAAACATGAGCTATAACCAATGTCTTTCTAAATATACTTCTTACTGGCGTAATATATTTTTTAGGAAACACTGTCACTCACCAAAAAACACATCGAAACCATAAGCCCCGTGACAGGGTAAAAGGCCAGTGATCTCAGTGAGTACGCACATGCTGTCCACTTTGTGCCGTTTTGGCTGTAGTTTCGTGCCGTTATGGTATGCAAATTTGGTGCCGTTTTGGTTTTGTGCCGAGTTCACTGGTATCCAAATAAGGGACCATTCAGTATTTATGACAGGGTGGTGTAGGAGGATTTTAGGGCAGGCCATGAACTTTTGTCACAATGTTTGGAGGGGGGGCTATCAATTTTTTCACACACTTTTGAGTGTGTGTGTGTGTGTGGGGGGGGGGGTGTCTATCAATTTTTTCACAGCAATGTGGGGGGGGGGGTATGTAACATCTGTAGGGTAAGGAGACAAGAAATTGCAAATTTCATGACCCCCCACCCCAATTTTGGGGTAAAAAGTGTAAAATTGCTGTATTTCTTAAAAAATCTTCTCTACTCCCAGGCATTTACAATTACAATTTACAATTTCTTGTCTCCTTACCCTACAGATGCTACATTACAAATTTGGTTAAGATTGGCTCAGCAGTTCTTGAGAAGATGTTAACGCACAACGCACAACGCACGATAACGGATGCCAACCCATAGCAATAGGTCACCTGAGTAATTACTCAGGTGACCTAAAAATTTGAGTTAACTAGACAATGATTGTGTTAAAGGGACATGAACAGCAACCACCTCCTCTGACAATTTCACTTAATAATTTTATTTTTCTATTTTCTTGACATGTTGCACCTAATAACTTCCAATTTTACAATCATAAACACGCGTTTGATAGAAAATTATAAATAAATTAAAACAGAGAGAAAAACGAGTGGATTGACATTGGGAGGTTCCGTACTAATAACAGGACTGTAGCCTTTATCACTCGTGCGCCACAAGCCGAAATTCGCGTGTCGCAAATAGTTATTAAGGCTGGATGTTATGGAATTCCCCCTCTTTGTTTACAAAACATTGGGCTGTGGGTACATTTCAAGAAACCGAAATAGGGAACTGATTAATTATGAAGATCTGGATCTGGATATGTAATTCACAAGTAAGCCAGTCTCACATGAGAGACTGGCCTCCTCTTATGAGGCAACGCGTGAATGGGAGGCCACGTGGTGTTTGTACATGTACCTCTCCAGAGGCAGGCTAGGTAGCCAAATGAGCCTCAGGGGTGGGGGGATCACACTAGCTATAGTTTTCAAACTAGGTGAGTTCTTTTACGTGCAGAGGTGTGGCTCTCCTCTACACGGGACACGCCTTTTTAGCGAGGCTTCCGAACCTCCGCTTGGCGTCGCTACCGTCTAGTAACACTGTACGGTGGCGACGTGCTTCGGTGGAAATCAGCAACTCAGTGACAGACGTACGACGTATCGGTTTTGGCGACACTGTGTCTGCCATGACCCAGCCGCAAATGTACGACGCAAGCAACTCCTGTTTTCAAGTCGTACGCTCTAACCACTGAGCTACTGAGGACCACTGAATGACCACTGAAGAAATGAAAAGCTGCATATAAATAAAAATGTATATATTCAAATGGCTCAGCTAGTACTATTTATGTGGCATAAAAAGTTTATATGACATGAAATTCACCTGTTCATGTCTCTTTAACTGTTGAGGGGGGGGTCATCAATTTTTATCACATGAAAATGATCGAGGGTGTCACCAATTTTTTTCACAGACTCGAGGGGGGCTATCAATTTTTCCACAGCATTTTTGGAAAATCCTCCTACCCCACCCCGTCATAAATACTGAATGGTCCCTAATGTAATTGTAAAAAGATCTTTTGGTTTTGGTTTGTGTTAACTTCTTGAATTGATACTACAAATTGATCTTTTAAACATATGAAACACATAATTCTAAGCATGATAATAAAGTACAATTATAAATATTTTACCTGAAAAGTTTCTGCATAGTGTCAGCCATTATTAGTTGATTTTTAGGGTAAAATAATGTAATTGTAAAAAGCTCCTGGTTCTGTCTGACTGTCACTTGACCACTGGACCTCAAAGAATGGTTCACACTGACAAAGCAAACGCAAATGGCGTCAAAACCATACAGCTAGTAAACGCAAATGCTCTTGTTATTAGTTATTCTTTGTGCACCTGCTGTCAGCACCTGTCAATATTTATGGTTTTTCCCAGTTTTAGGTCTAGTTAAAAACTAACCAGTTCATGTGTATCGTATAGTTTACGGCTTTTTATTATTTTGATTGTCATTGATGCTATTTTAAGAAACATTGAATTGCATTGATATAATTATTTGAAATTATATAGACCGCTTAGTGACGTCATAAGTGCCAATTATCGGGAACACTATAAAGGCATTGCCTTATAGATGGCCAACCCTTAGATTTTGACCTACAGACTGTTGACAATCGACATAATTATTGCTTAAAAAATTACTTGTACGTGTACAAGCCATTATATTTAGAAATTAATTCTTCGCCTTTTTTCATGCAGTCTGGTCTTGTTTTTGTTTGTTTTGTCTTTTTAATTTTTTTATAACAATATTGTAAAACTACGGGCTTATGCATAGTTCCCCCCATAAATGTAATTTATACCTTTTGAATCAACATTTTATCATGACTCGAGTCAAACCAGTATCTTATAATGAGATCTACTTGTGTCACTAGAAATATAATAATGGCTATTTTGATTGGTATCCTATCTAGTAATCAAACTGCGAAGTTAATTAATAATCAAACTGCGAAGTTAAGACACTCCTAGTCTCATAGGAGCTGCGAAGTAGAGTTTTATTGCCATGCAATTGCCTAATTTTTATAACATTAGAATAATGGTCGCTTTTTGAGGACATTATGATTGAAATTAAAGTATAATAAAAAATGTCTTTTATGCCATTGGAATCTCATTTCTAGCATATTTATATGTTGTGCGTACAAGATAACATATACAAATAACTTTTGTATGTAAACTAAAACACCTTTATGTTAAAAAAATTGTCATTGTAAACCAAAAAGGGCAAGATTCATGTAATGATGGGGTATATATTAAACTGATTATCAATAACGCTTTGTTATTAAAATCAGTGAAATAATGTGAACAGTGTTATGACTTCTATGGCATGTATGGTGGTATTGATTGAGGCCATTTGAGGATACCGATGCTGGATAGATGATGTATTAATTTACAGCATGCACGTATGCTTACTACGTTGTGACGTACACCGTTTAATCAACGTAAGTAAAGCATTTACGTCACGCGTATGTTGGAGCGAGTGCTGTTTGTTTACGAACTAAACCGAAGCACTTTCGTAAATATTATGGTGTCCCTTTTTATTTTTTAACGAGATTGCAGGAAGTTGTCCGTTTTCTAATCAATAAGCATTATCGGTAGGATGCTAGGCTTCTAAAAATTCTGTAGCAAATAAAAATAGGTCGCAGATCAGAGTCAGTCAGATTTTTCATTTCAAGCACACTGGTTTCTTACGCCGTACGTGCGATGACTTAACACGTCCAACGTGAGTCCTAATAACAGAAATATTGAATTCAAGCTCTATAATAGAAAAAAAATGTGAAGTCGCATACCATTTAAGCCTGCACAGTCAAGCTATATCCATTTTTCCATGTCCCTAACAATTGACGGATTATTCCATTAAGAAATTACTGTTTTATAAGACATTTTCCAAGTGCACGACTTCAGATTAATGTTTGACTGTTAAATGGCCACAAATTTACGGAAAATGGACATTTCCGCTGAATGGATGAAGACAGTAGACAGCAGTGCTCATGTTATTGGCTATATCATACATCATTGGACAATGCATTTGGAAGCGACCGCTAATGACAAAACATTTATTAAAACTACATTTAGTAACTAGTACAAGTCCTTAAAAAATTCAAAATGGCGGCCCCCACATAATTTCTTTGCTTGCACGTCAAAATTTTGACAGCGATCTGCTGGTATATATAGTACTATAGGAGATCAGTTCTTAGTCATAACGTGATCGCTATTACTTATCATAAGTTATGCATGTATATCTAAAAACTGCATACATTAGACATTCTAGCAGTATACAGTTGCAGTAAACAATCTAGAGTTAGGGATAATTCTGGGCTGCGCCATAGGCACATTGTTGTTCTGGTTGGCACAATCACCTTAACCCTTCTTCCCTCAAACCGGTCGAAACCGGCCTCGTGTCCTTTCCCTCAAATCGGCCTTAAACCGGTATTTCACATGTTTGGGTGTCAAAAGCTTCGTCAAACAAGTCATTCGTTTGGGGTATAACAGTGGTTTTCATCGTGATTTAAACTAGATAACTATATGTTAAACCGTATAAGAAATCATCATGCACAATTAATTTTAAAGGGCAATTTGTTAGTATGGTAAGGATGGTTTGCTTTCACAGGGTTTTTGCCTACGTAAAGTTAACTAATAAATAAATCAATCAGTGTGCTTTATTTTATTTTTCATTAATCCAGTTTTAATATAATTAGTTAATTAGTAAGTCTTTCAGATATGCAAATAGACACGATGACGTCACGTTTGAACTATGACCTCTGTAGTTCATTAAAATGCACCATTAATATGCACGCATGTGCATTAGCGCTAATACTTGACGGGATTTTCCAGCTTAAAATGTCAAAGGTATTCAATTAAAACGTTCAAATTTAGCGTTGCATCGAAATTATACAGTATAAAAAACTTTTGTGAATGATAAAAGACCAATATGCGATTGATTTGACACCAAGAAACAATAAATTCAACAACTATAAGCTTAAAAATCACGAACAAACAACTCGTCCATCTTTCTCTCTATCTGCCTCATTCAACAATACTGATAAACATGCAGCAGAATTTAACAACTTGACATAAAATCAATAGAGACTTGTAACAGGACGTACATTATACAAATGTCATGTTAAAGTTTGCTTATTTTCATCATTTTTCTGCAAAAATGTAATCACAAATCGTATTGTTGCAACCTCCGTAAAGCCGGTTTGACAGGCCGAGGTGAAATAATAACATGCTGCCAAATGTAACATTTTGAAATAAACTCATTGCTTCATATTTCGTAAAAACCTCCAGCGAGGGTAGACAAATACATCTCTGATATGATGATCAATATTGTGTGTGAACCGAGGTCCAATATTCATAGTAAATTACTAAAATAATGGACAACATATTTTCAACAACTCATCCCTTCTTGTTGACACAACATCACGTTTCCAAGAAAAACAGGTGCTTTAGGGGTATTTTCCAATTGTCTCGCACGTGATCAGTCCAGATTCGCTCGTTGTAACAAGATTATATATTATTTCACTTTGAACGCTGCAAGAGTGTATCTGTAATCTTCATTGTATGTATGTATTGTAAAATGCATAAATATCCACAAAAATGTATCAAAATGCCCATTTATGATGCTCGCAAAATCCACATCATCGGCGCATGCTTTTACTCCAGGTAAATAAACAAGGGGGCGGAGCTTGTGACGTCATGGTGTATTTGCATGGCTTGATTAAGACGTTAATTATAAAAGATCCAGTAATTATTAAATTACTAGATTAAAGGATGCCAGAGCAGTGTATCAGTAGAGTAATTCTACAAAATTTCAAGACATTTGGTCAAGCCTTTTGAGAGTTATAGCGATAGCTCTGTCAGTTATAACATAAGACAATTTGGCTGGCCGTTCACGGATCCGCGTCACCGTGACGTACCTGTGCTATTATTCAAAGATGGCGGTGTTTGCAGTCATTTTTCAAGATAAATGGTCTGTATATTTTAACATATCATGTGTAGGTCGTATTTTAATAGTGATAAAGAATGAGAAATATCTTCCCAACAATACTCAATTTATTTGGATATGCAGTTCACTGACACAAGTTAGTTATGAGCCAGGATTCCGTTCTGGTACACGATTTTAATAGCTAATTGCCCTTTAATGTTACTTTTTTATTTTAGGTGAATAAAAAGAAGTTTCATTTGACAGCATTAATTTGCACTTACAGCGTCATTTTTATGCGCATGTCGTAATAAATGAGCAAACCTTGATGTTTGACCTCCTTGTAGACATACCTATAATAGTTCGATTTTAATAAGAAATTCATATTCGTGTTTCTAACAAATTCAGCTTTATCATAATATATAAATCATTACTAGTAACACATAGTAAGTATATGTAATTGTTTTTGTGATTACCGGGTGCATTTGCCATGACGCTACTTGCTGCAAAATACCCCAATCCCGGCGATTCGAAAAGGGCTTCTTCTAAGCATTGGAAATGAAGTGTTTGGTTTCAAAACATTTGTGAAATTAGGAATGGGGTAAACTAAAATGGGTTCTTGATATTTTGGTGAAAAGATTATTGAAATACGGGCATTCTGATGGAAATTATGGCAGTTTAAAGTTGGGACCACAACTCCGACAAATGGAAATACTTTATCCTCTCTACGCTGCAAATATTTGTAAGCATACAAGGGGTGTCATATGATGATATGTGAGTGAGAAAAGGATAAGCTTACTGTACCATTTGGCATAGTAGATTGTGTTACACAGGCATGTTTTTTACATGTCCAGCTCATGAATGGATGTACTTGTGGCTTTAAAGTCAAACACACATATATGTTTTGTTTTTCAAATTTCTCATCTTCAATATACAGTCGGACCCGTTTTACTCGAGCTCGCATAAGTCGACCACCTGCCTAAGTAGAACACATTTTAATTTCCCTTCAAACTTATTATTGAGTGCTACTAAAAATAACCCGCTTATTTCGACACTTATAACTCGAGAAACCCGTGTTATTCGAGCCAAATCTCACTTCCCTTCAAGGCATTAACCCACTTATCTCGACCAAATGAGAATTTAGCGTCGAAATATTCGTAGTTTACACACAACAAACCGGCGAACATACCGACTAAACATATCAAAGAACGCTGCCTTACTATGATTTGCCGGTGAACGGGTGGTCAACTTCTCTGATTAATTCTTTGATACTTACTAGTGGTCAACAGCTTTGTTAGTACTTGCGTAATAATGACCAGTCAAGACAAAGGCGTAGTAAACCTCTAACCGCAGTGCTAACACCGAAGTACTAACACCGAAGTGCTATTTAAACCATGTTTGTTGACAGAGCCTTCGTCAGAGGCGGGAGGGAGAAACAGCTAGCGGTTAAGAGCTTTGAATTAGTACTTGCGTAACAATGACCAGTCAAGACAAAGGGCTTTGTACAAGTGTACTATTAACCAATGAAACCCTAGTAGAAATCATGGTTCTTTGTGTATGCAGCCATGTTTGTTTAAGGACAAGGTCAGGTGGGAATACTGTTATAAAAACCCAGAACAGCCACTGTCTAACATCACACGTAGTACAAGTACCATAGCGACCACAACACATATTTCTTGCATTATCGCTCATTGGGTTGTTGAAGACATGTTTCTGATAACTCAAGGTTCTGATAACTCGAGGTCATCAATCTACTCCCTTCAAATTCGACTTAACCGGGTCCGACTGTATTTGATTTGGCTACTTTGTGATATTATTCCCTGTTCAATACCCTAAATCAATTACCAGTACATGTGTAAATAGTAATTTTCTAAGACAATCACACACAAGTTGTTTGAGGTTTGGCCCACCATCTTGCAAAATGGCACACTTTTTCTTGAGCACTATATAAAATTTCACCCAGAATTATCCCTGATAGAACATAAGTTATATTTTGATAATCTAGTAAAGTATTTCATATGATCATGATAATTGTGAAGACTTTAAAAAAACCTGGCAATGAATTGAGCAGAACATCTCATTGTTTGAGATGTGTTTGCGTAGAATAATTCATCTATTAATCATTTCAGAAGTTCCAATCTAAAAAAAAAATCAATCATCTAAAAAAATCAATCATCTCAAATTAATATTTGTGTTTTGATCAGGGTGAAGTCACCATGAGTGAGCAATCAGACCATGATATTACTTGTCAAATAGTGGACGAACAGGATGATGATGATGACATGTCCAGCTCATCTGGAGACTCTGATAGTGGGATGAGTGACGAAGGTGACAATGATGTTGATGGGAGTGAAGACAATAGCAATGATGATGAATCAGGTAAATTTGATTGAATAACATGAAATAATTTTCTTTACTACCTGTATCTTATATGTGAATTTATATTCTTACTTTATAAATTATCAGTTCACACTAAACGTACTAATGAATATTCATAATCATTTTGGTCATATTTAGACTGGGAAACCAGTGATGAGTCTGAAGACACTGATGACGAAGGTGGAAACGAGAAAGAAGTAGTTTCCAAAGTTGATAACCATATGGCATATGACACCATCAGTGAGAGTGACGGCGAAAGTGACAAGTGTCCAATATGCTTGGCCAGAATCAATGACCAAGACATTGGAACACCAGAGAGTTGTGACCATGATTTCTGTCTGGAGTGTATCCAGGAATGGGCAAAGGTATGTTATATTTGTATGTGGTTAGATATTGTAACTATGAGACCAATATGTTTATTCTTACAGAAACTCATACAAACGATATAACACTTTGAAATGATATTTCCAGAACGTCAACACCTGTCCCGTAGATCGTCAGCCGTTTCATATAATTCTTGCAAAGCACTCTGCAGAGGGGGTCATTTTCAAGAAGGTTAGATATATTTGGCGCATATCAGAAACGATAGATAAAACTTGTACATTGAAATTGATTGAGTCCAGAATATTCTATGTGAAAAGAAAAACTAACATTATGATCAGTTGAATTAATGATGTTATTAGACTTTTACTACATGCGATAGCTGCAAACATGTATGCGTTGTTATATTAGATGTTACATATGTGTCATCGTCTGTTGTCTGTGCTTAGATCCCTGTCAAGGATGCGACTCTGGCAGTGGAAGAGGTTGTCGAGGATGACCACACTTACTGCGAGGTGTGTGGGCGGGCTGACCGGGAGGACAGACTCCTGCTTTGTGACACGTGTGACCTCGGCTACCACTGCGAATGTCTTGACCCACCACTTGCAACTGTTCCTCTCGGCATGTGGTACTGTCCAGACTGTACACGCATACAAATGGAGACTATTGCAGCAGGTGGGTTTTTGTTCCGTGCTCTATATGTTACGTATAAAATTTTCTTTTTATTAATTTGAAATAAAATCTCTTCAAAATAATTTTAAACTAAGATGAAATTAATGCGATTATAATACCAAATTCAACCAGTGTTTGTATTGAATGTAGTGAATATGGTAAACATGTTGCCACTATATTCTGTTATTTCAGTGGAGGATGAGACCATTGCTCTGAATAGGCCACGAAGACGTTTGATCGGCCGTACGATTGTTAGTGAGAGAGTGAGAAACATCATAACAACTGCCAGAGAAGAACGTAGAGCTAGAAATAGGAGACCAGTAATCAGTTCTGATGAGGAAGAGGTATAAATGAAATCTTAACACTTTAAAAGAAGTCGAAGTCTTCATTGTCTAACATATTGTTCAGTTAAAAGTGGTTGGTCTATTTTCAGTATTCTGATGTTCAGCCAACAACTTCTAATCCACGTCCAAGAAGTACTAGTCGTAAAGCCACACCACGAAGAAAACGAAGATCAACTAAACGTAGAAAAGTTAGGAGGAAGAAGAGAACATCAGCAACCACTAAAAGCAAAGCTGTCAAAACTAAATCAACCACATCAAGTACAGGAAAGAAAAAGAGAAGAAAGAAGAGAAAATCCAAGAAAAGAAAGTCAAAGAGTGGGGTATGTATGGAAGAATTAATTTTTATGTGATTAGTATCAACTATACCTTTCATACCTTTCAGAGAATTTAATTTGCATGTATTACCATTTTGAATGACTATTAAATCGGAAAGATTTGGGCATCTAAACATTGAGGTGGCCTGTAACTATTGAAACTTTAGGGGCCAAGTCTCTTTTCCCACAGGCCCAAGTAAAACCACTGGAAACAAAAATGAAAATGGCTAAATGTATGAATGATAAATTTATACATTATGTAAGAACTAAAAATATCAAATGACCTGATTTAATCCAGACCAAAGCTCGGACAGCACGAGAGACTCCCAAGACAGCGAAGTCTCGTCTGGCCGACGTTCTGGGCATGAAGAAGCCACCCGTTGGCCGGAGCATTCCTGTGATCCGGGAGCGAGCATCGCGAGGACTTGACTCCATGAGGACGGAAATTGGATTGAACAGTTTATCTATCACCGGAGGCAGGGATGATGTCCACCCTGTCGAGTAAGTGCCAAAATAATTGACTAATTTCAAGTGAAGTATAATGCGACATGTGCGCGAGGATTGGACCCAGAAACAATAGCTATCTCAGAAAACATCCTGTACATCAGATATTTTGAAGATGGTATTATTCTGCTGTATACTCATAATTATATATCATGACACACATAGAAATGTTTGCATACTTATCAGGTTTTCATATGCGAAACTCATATTTTATTTGGATTAATTTTCGAGGAGTTACGACAATATTTCCAACTCCACTAAATCATATGTGAATTTTTTTAGGGCTACATTATGACATTCTCATGCAAATAACAGTGTTATGAGCTTGAATTTAGCCGTGTAAAATGGGTGTCTGGCAACCAAATGTGAACGCAACATTGCAATTATTTTTATGTGAAAATTGATGATGGAGTTAGGGACTTCTCTGCAACAAACAAGGTCTAAAATGTCCCTCAGGGGACGTCCTAATCCATAAGAGCTTAACAAAATCTGATCTATTTATGTTGGTCGTCATTGTAGTTACCGATCATCTGATGAGGAGATGGACGCACATGTGGGAAGTGGACAAGGCGGTGTTGCCGTGGGGACAAGAGCACCTGTCCCCAGGATTGGTCGTTTGTTGTCAGCAAAAGTAGCAGGAGCCAATAGGATAAGCAGAGTGTAAGTTTTTACTGTCAGGGTAAAAGTCTCACGCATGTTCCTCAAGTGATAAACTTATAACTCTTAGTAATATAGCTGCAGCTGCTTCCATTGCATGTTTAATGAATCTACATATCTTTTAAGTATTTATTTTTGTGGTATCTGGTGCAAAGGTGACATTGTTCACACATTTTTACAAGAATTAAGCAAACCAGAGATCCCGTAGATTTTTCAGAGTGCTTCTACACTCTGGCTTACACTTTACTAATTGGGCAAGTCCAGCTCTACGGGCCACATCATATGACATAGGGTGCTCAAATTTGGTTTGGTGAAAATTGTCGATCCCTCGGAGCCTATTGCGAATAAACTCCATATTTAGGGTCATTCCAGCCATTAAAGAATATTTACTTTTCTGAAATAGATCATTGCATAATTGAATGATTTTTACAAGATGTACTGTGCATTTCTAATGGGAGACTCCCATTTAACATCGGCAAGTTATGGGCTTTGTTACATGTGGCGATAATTTACGTCGGAAGAAAATCATTTGGTTTACATTTTGCGCCTTCATGTGATTCGATAGTTTTATTGCTGGGCTTTGATGGCTAGGTATTTAAATTATTCTAATGTCTACTGGCACTGTTAACATGAATTGGATTTTGTTCATGCATAAAATACATCATATTGCTTCCACTAGAGCGTACTATTTTGTCCACTGAGCATAGCCAAAAGTAGTTCCTTTCGCAACTAGTTATCAACATTTTTACATGGTATTTCTGTCCGGCCATAGTTTGTATCGAAGGCAAAAAGTTCTAACTGAAAGAAAATCATTTAGACCGACAGATTTTCGGGACATGGTCAAACTGGATGACTTACAAAATTTTCACAATTACCATAGACTGTAAGAGTGACTAGGTCTTTTCACCACTGTATTGTGTCCAGGAGGCCTCCAAGCATCGAGCATATGCCGAGCTGTGGCGGGTCATTCGACCTGCTTGGAGACATCCTCATGGGCCAGAAGATGCTCACTATGAAAAGTGACTCTATCAAAATCAACAGGGACGGTGAGTAGCAGCTATTATCTAGATATAAAAAGAAGAAAAAAAAAAACAGATGACAGGATTTGGTAAAAGCAGTAATGTACTCCTTATGATTGATTCTAGATGGCAATAATGAATCAAACATGGGATTTTGTACATGTATTTTACTTGTAAAATGAAGAGTATACAAGTCTAAAATGTTAAAATAATATATTAATGAGTAATGTTTTGTCTAGTATTTCAATATATGATTCCGAAAGGAAGCATATTAAAAAACAAATATTAACAGCTCTATAATACCCAATCTGACTTTTACTTGTGATGGTGCCTGCTATACATATTATGAAACAATTTTCTGTCCATCTACAGGCACATTATCAGGAGTTCCAATAGAGATTGATGTTAAGAAAGACTCTCCAAAAAAATGGTGCCATCAAGAACCCCAATTTCTCCCCATCCAAACAGCCTCGGCAGCAAAGTGGCGATGAGCCCAAAGACTCCGATGGTCAGTCATCAAATGTAGCAGGTGGCAGTCGCAGAAGTAGTAGCAATGATAACAGCAATGGCGGCAGCAACAGCTCTGGGGGCGGAAACACTACAGGTGGGAGTGGTGGGGGCTCACAGTCATCAGGACAGCAGGGTACTTCCACAAACAATCGGACGTCATCGTCAAGCTTTGACATGTTTGCGGGTTCGTCTTCAGGGGCTGGAGGCAGTAGAGCACCTGGTTCTGGTGAGCTCTATGACCCGACAGAGGCAACGCCATCTGATGAGGATGAGCAAAAACGTCATGATTCAGCTAAAAAGGCTGCAAAACCGCGCAAAGGTGGGGAGATGTATGATCCGCTGGAGGCTACAGTAAGTGATGATGAAGATTATGGAAACACTGGACCTAAACCACCTGCTGCAGATTTGTACGATCCAGAGGAGGCCACTAAGTCAGACAGAGAGAAGGATGACTATGACCCGGCGGAAGGGCTTGATGATGATGACATGACGGATTTAGACGGAATCGTGTCTTCAAGGTCTGCGGCCAGTCCACCAGCAAGTGTCAGTGCTTGGGGCGACAACAGAGAAAAAGAAGATTATGACCCTGCGGAATGTCTTGATGATGACATGACAGATGTAGATGGAATCGTGTCTTCAAGGTCTGCGGCCAGTCCACCAGCAAGTGTCAGTGCTTGGGGCGACAACAAAGAAAAAGAAGATTATGATCCAGCGAAATGTCTTGATGATGACATGACGGATGTAGAGGGAATGGTGTCTTCAAGGTCTGCGGCCAGTCCACCAGCAAGTGTCAGTGCTTGGGGAGACAACAGAGAAAAGGAAGATTATGACCCTGCAGAATGTCTTGATGATGACATGACTGATGTTGATGGAATCGTGTCTTCAAGGTCTGCGGCCAGTCCACCAGCAAGCGTTAGTGTTTGGGGAGACAACAGAGAAAAAGAAGATTATGATCCAGCGAAATGTCTTGATGATGACATGACGGATTTAGAGGGCATGGTGTCTTCAAGGTCTGCGGCCAGTCCACCAGCAAGTGGCGGTATTTGGGACGAAAGCAGCATGCAATCCAGCCTTGTGATCGATGAAAACACTGGTAACAAAGGTGAGCATTGTGAACTAGATTTGATCAGTCAGGGGCTTCAAGCCAAGGCCTGTAAATGTGTTGATAGTGCTAACCATGACTTACTTCAAAATATCTTTTTTTCCTTGTGATGTTAAAGGTTTAAATACATGGCTTATTACTATTCCATCAAATCGTTCTGAAAGTCAATTTTTACTTGAGTGATATTTACATCGATGGCTGTTAAAATGAACATATACTCTTGCTTAGCTCTTCACGCTAGTTCGCTCCTCTACAGATGAGCCGAAGCCTTCTGCTGCTGCTGCAGCAGGTGCAGACAGCGACTGTCCCACGCCACTAGCAGATGAGAACAGCAACGATGCGGCGCCACGCGGGGTGATTGACCTGAGGAAGGCGCACGAAGCAGCAAAGCTCTTGGTTGCACGGGTGCGGCGGGCACAGCAGAAGGACAGTGATGATGAGGATGATGAGAATACGTCGAACAATGACTCACCTCGTAACGCAGGTAAAATTATGTGATTGTTATTAGGTGGTTTGATTTTGAAGGGGTCTGGATGTTCTGACCACAGCAGGTTAGGGAGAGAGACAAGGATGATTATGCTGAGGATGCATCCTCCAATGACTCAAAGGTAATGGACTCGAATGTTATGCGAAAACGGAAAAGTGGAGGTAAATTGAATATTGCTTATTCAAAAAAAAAAATTTTTTTTTGCCAAAAGTATTGATTTTTGCATCAGTGAATAAGTGCATCTTCTATATATATAAGCTAAATTCCTGAATCTGCAGAGGTAGAATAAGTCCTGAAATAACCTGTTTAATGTTTTTAAAACAATTTAATGTGTCCTTCCAGTTACTACATTTTTGTATAACCATTTTGCAATATTTACATACTTTCCTTTACAAAGTATTATCTATTTTATATGTTTATGTGATCAAGACATATGTAGACATATTGTGATTGTTGGAGATTTGGATTTTTAGGCACATTAGATATCTCTCAAATGGCATTTTATCATCTGATTAGAACAAAAATGTGTAGTAAGTGAATATCAAATACACCAAAGATATACTTTGATGTTTCATAATGATAAATATATATGAAATCCTGCAGAAGACGTTTTGCAAACCTATGCAAATGAAAAGAAAGTCATGCTATGTATTACTTCAATGATAACTTTATTTCTATTGTAGTATCAGGATGGAGATTGGTGTGGAAAATAGGTAACAGGAATGACGGAATGGTAACAGCAGACATATTTATAGCTGTTATCTATGATCTATTTCCTATAATGTATACATCTATCTTCTTTGGTCAATACCAGTAAGAAAAATCAATACTTAGAAAGCATATCAAAGCATTAATACAGTAGGAATAAGATACAATTAAGGGATTAACAACTAACGGATCTATAATTAAGGGATCGTTCACAATGATGTCACCTCGTTTTTGGTCTTATTTTACACCCCCCCCTCATATGCCGCCCCCCACCCCTAACCCGTGGCAGTTTCACGATGACATTTAACTGTACATACAGTATATCACAATTCACTTAACATGTCAGAAAATAAGTTCAAATACTGTTAAATAACTACATTTTTTTTCTCAAAAGGTGACATCACCCAAGTGCTAGACTTGTCAACTTTTGTCATCTTTCGCTACACCCCCAATCCACCCCTGCGGTGTAACCTTTATGTATCTCACACTACAAAATGAGAAATCAAACTGCAAACTTCAGGATTTTTAATAAGTAATTAAGGGTTTGTGTGCTCCTAGTTAAGATATTTAAATGAAGATCATCCTTTCATTAGTTCCAACTTTTAACATACAAGTGTTAATTGTCCATCCAGTTAATACTTCTATCTGTCCCTCCTGTTACCAACATGCTGGTAACAGCATGGACAGTAACTTTTGATGTTATATCTCGTTATAAGAGTATTTATTAATAGAAGTCAAAACAATGACAGTTTTTATACTTGCTTGAATGTCCAAATTGTCCAAAATGTTTTCCAAAATACATAGTTCATATCTGCGTTCCCGGCAGGTGCGAGCAGGTGCCCGAGAGAGGATGGTCAACGAACGCTGTCTTGTACTAATGAATAGGAAATTGGTTGATTTTGACGTGATATATTTGCATTTCATGATTAGAAATACAAATAGCTATGAATGAGAAGTCATTCAATATACTATGGTCTACAACATACAGCCCATATCTAGGTGCTGATATCTCCGAAAAAAACTGTATAGGAACATTTACAAATCATGTTGTTTAGCCATAGTCTATGGGTATCGCCGAACGGTGATTGTCAAACACATGGCGATGCATGTGATTCATGTTCAAAATAAACTATTTAGTTAAAACAATTACCCAGATTTATATATACGAGTGGAATTGCATATTACTGCAGATTATTTCCATCAGAATTATACATTAATACGACAACCGTTTGTTGATGTTTTTTTGTCAAATGATCGATAGTATAACAGAGTTGAGATTAGTCACTTGTCACTTGCATGCTTGTAATTTGCAGAGGTTTACTGACAACTTAAAAATTATCATAGACACATAAGACACTTAAAATTTGATGCAGATTCTTGTTTCTACACTTTCAGTTCATACTTTTACATTTGGAAAGAAATGTCCATTGATCCCATCACATAGTCGTAATGTTCTTTGATGTGCTGTCAAATCCACTACGATTGTGTTGACCATTTTGACTAGCAAAGTTTGATCATCGAATGTCCTGCTATTTTTCATAATAATTGGTATGGTTAGAAACGCACACTTCTGTAGATTACATACATAGTAATAAAATATTTTTGGGACAGGTATGGATGAGATACTGACATATTTATTACCGAACCAGCGTTTGACAATGACAGCCATACGGTGAAAAACGTGATTAGGGAAGAAAAAAAGTGTCCGAACATTTTGCTTAGTATTTCAGCACTTGCCATGGCTAGAAACATTTAATTAATACATATGTAATCTACAGAAGTATGCGTTTCCAACCATATCAATTATAAAAATTTAGTAGCATATTTTACTACTAAACTTTGAAGGTAAAATGTGCATTATATCGAAGTGGATTTGACAAGCTGATTAGTCTATGCCTACAATAAATGTTATCTTGCTGAGTTTCTATCAAGACAATATTATTTATCTCATGAAAACAAGAAACTACTCACTGTTGTTTATACATATGTGTACTATTTTATAATTTAATGTATCATATAAAGTCATATAATAAGTTTTTTGGTCATCTTCATTTCATTCACCTATGAATACTTAGTCACTTCAACCATCCCCGACGTCGCACCTGCTCGCACCTGTTCAGTATTTTTTTTTCGTCCACTATAGGAAAATGTAAGAATTTATTATGTTGTGTTAAGATGAACTTTGTAAATATATATTGATTCCAACATGATGAATACATTCAAGGATGTTATAAGAGTGTTTGTTGCATAGTGTTTTTCTTTTACTAATCTTACGGGTTTATAGATGTGGAATATAAGTAAATGTTTCTTACTAAATGTTTTTAAAAGTCTATGAATAGTAACGGTAACAGGAGGGGACACGTATGATTGGTACATTAGCACAAACGTCAAAAATCCGACTTTTGAGCAGCAATTTTCATCCAATACTGCCAAGTACCACCATTCGTTCTAGGAAACGCTCCTATCAAAAATTAGCTGCAGGAATATCACTTTATGCTGACCTACTTATCAATTTGCTGACTATAGTACCTCCTTAGTAACAGGAATTACATATAATTCAGACACAAATGATTGAATTTGCTTTTGTGTTTGGTATCCTATTGGTTGGGTTGAAGCAATATGTGGTTTATTTGATTCTTGGTTATACATGGTGATAAAATTCAAGTTACAATAGTATGCAGGATACAATTTCATGTTTCAACCATTATGAACATACACCTCCCCCATTAGGGACATCAATATTTTGAAAAAAAGTTTAATATATCTTAGGTAAATAAAATTATACAGTATAACTATGTTATGAGGGACTGATACAGAGAAGTGTAATGTACTCTATATCAAATATACAAACTTTTAGTTTGCAGCATTAACTGTTAATAAAATCAAATCATAATGTTTAAATGCATTTTAAACTTTTGCAGCTAGATTCCTTCAACGCTGTGTGACCGTGATAACTAGAATCCCAGTGGGAAGGAGGAGTGAAAGCCATAAGCCTATAAACCCTGTATATCATCGCTGTTCCAGGTAATGACATCACACCCGCTCTCTCCCCGCTTGCGGATGATGATATCCCCATCGCCAAGGCAGCTTCTAATGACCGTAGCAAGAAAGACGATGATGGCAACGACAACGCGTCTCGGTCACGTGATGACCGTCGCAGCAGCAAGCACCGGTCCACACGGTCACGGTCCAAAGAGTCCGCTCCGGCCGAACACTCCAAGCAGGTAGCGTCAGATTTCCTGCTTGTTAAGTTCTATTTTAGTTCTTGAAAAGTGTGAAAGTATGAGGCTACTTGAAAATTTGAATAATCGTTTGAATGATCATATGAAAAAGATTACGATTGCCTTGTTTTTCATTTTTTTCATATCAAATTTTGTAAGTTATCAAGTTATAGAATCAGCAATTTACAAATCCCACGTACGCGTAAGCTCTTCGATACAAAAAATACTGTTACATTTGTTATGTGCCAGACTTCCCGTATACAAAATAAACTGTATTGTAGGATGATTCTGACCATGGCCTGACAGACAGTGAGGACGAGGAATACAATAAGCGCTTTGTGCCTGTCTCCGAGTTGCCTCGGATACCCAAGAAGAAACCTGCACCTGTAGTGATTGTGATTGACGATGAGGAATCGCCGTCACCACATCAGAGTGTGCTAGAGAGAGTGGACGTCCACTATGATAAGTACAAGTGAGTAGTGACAAAAGACAAATACAGAATTCCGCAAATGTAATGCAAATGCCATCTTTTTTAAAATGTATTTTGTCATATTTGAGACATGCATGGGCTCTTAAAGGACGTTTTTAATGCTACAGTAAAGGTCATGGCATTGTTTATGTCTAATACTGTATATGAAATGGCACTTACACTGGTGAAAGCCATGTGCTCTATCTTAAACCTACCAAAGTACAAGTGCTTACAATATCAGGTAGGCTTTCAAGTTTGTGGATATCCTTTCACTAGGCAAAAGCATATTTATTGCCTTTTGGAGTCTCAAACAAAGGAATAGATGGCAGCTAGTATGCACATAGCAATTAAAAGTACATGGTTAATTGGTTTATTATATAGTACTTACTTTGGCATTCTAAAATGAATCGAGATAGCAGAATTCTAGTTTAACTAAAGCAAATCAATTATAACTTGTTATTCTTCCATTAGGTGGGATAAGAAGGAACGACGGAAGCGGAAAGACAGTGAAGGAAGCGACGGGGGTGGAAGCAAACGCAGCCGCAAGCGGTCGTACCGAGACCGGCGGGATGACAGCGATGAGGATGACGAGGGATCGAAGAGTCGTCGGAGTCGAAAACACAAGCGACGCAGTCGGTCACGCTCCAGGTCACGAGACCGCGACAGGTAGGCTTGTGGTGGCAGGCGTCATGACCTAAAATTGAAAGTCAAATGAAGGTCGAATTTTCGTTGACTTACATGATGAACACAATTATTGAATTATCTTTATCTTCCTGATTAATGATGTTTCATATTAGGTTTCATGTGGTATTATGTCATGTGCTTAAAAATAAATGTTCCAAAGTCATGATTCAAAAATTTATGATATGTGTCATCTTTACAATGTTAATTGATATACATTTTGGTATGTTTTGCTTGGAATTGTAGAAAAAATACCAAAATTAATGAAGATGATACGGATTTTTCTACCTCGTGGATTGGTAACTGAATATTGATTGTTAAAAATGTATAGCTAATGAAATGATAAATCTAAGTTTCAGAAATGATTTCCCCAAAATTTGACTCCTAAAAATGAATAAAATTGTGTTTTTGATGTTATAGACGCCGTCGGTCAAAATCTCGGTCTCGAGAAAGACGGAAGTCGAGTCATCGACGATCTCGCTCGCGGTCAAGAGACAAAAAACATTCAAGTCGCGACAAGCGTAAGAGGTCACGTTCAAGGTCAAGATCTGTTCATCGCAAGAAGGATAAGAAAGAGAAGAAGGAGAAGCGTCGTGAGCGTGAAAAAAGATCCCGTTCTAGGGACCGATTTGGAAGATCTGCCCCTGATGAATTCAAAGCATCAATAAAAACTTTTGCTCAGACTCTCAAAGAAGCTTCAAGCTCTGATAAATCACCGGAAAAACGATTTAAGTTGAAACGCAACTCTTATAATGAACAGAAAGATAAAGACGATGAGTATAGGAGGGAACTGGAAAGAGAGAAACAGCAAATTAAGGAGAAGGAAAGAGAAAGAGATTTCAGAGAGCGAGAAAAGGAACTGAGGGAACGAGAGCGAGAAAAGGAGATTTTGAAAGAGAGAATAAGAGAAAAAGAACTGAGAGAAAGGGAGATGGAACGGGAAAGGGAACTTGAAAGGCAGCTGGAATATGAACGTAATAGACGAGTTGAAGAGAGGGAGCGAGAACACGATCGACGTGCCAAGAAAAGTCGCAGTGGTTGGGAGAGTGTTTCACCACCTAGAATGAACCCTTCACCACCTCATACCACTCCACCTCGACCACATGAGGACCAGAAAATAGAAACAGTTATCTCATCATCCAGAAACAAGTTCACAAGACCAAAAGAGCGAGAAGTTCCCAAGCCAAAGCCCGAGTCCATTTTCACAGACAGCGAAGAGGACGAAGAGGACCAGCTGATGATCAAGGCATCAGCGAGCAGTAATGTGATTCCGGTGAATCTGCAGGAGCCGCCTCCGCCACTCCCCGAGAGTCGGCGGCGTTACAGCGGGGGGAGGGCGTCACCACCACCTCGTCTGCCTTCACCATCGTCCTCTCTCGCGTCCTCGCTCATACGTATCAACACACAAAGCCCAACAAACCCATCTTCAGCATCATCCCCAGTCTCCCGAATCCCAGGACTGGGTGGACCACTGCCTCCCCATAGCCCGCCACCCAACAACATCCCAGGCTTGGGAGGTGGACACAGCTCGCCATCAGACCAAGAAGGGGCACGCCTTGTTGCACCTCAGCCCATGGAGCAGCCCCGTCTCTTGGCCGCTGGGCCACCTCAGCCCGGCCTACTGCTCGCACCCGGCTCCGGCCTACAGCTGCTGCAACACCCTGGGCTGCTCATGAACCCTGGAGCAGGGCTGGTCGGATCGCCGTTTGGACCTCGTGGCCTCCCTCCCGGTTTGACCAGCCAGCCACCACCTGGCTTTCTTACTCTACCGTCTGGTCAACGTATACCTGTGTCTCAGAATGGAGGTGGCCCCCCGGGAGGACAAATGGTACTGCGCCCGCTGCTGCCTGATGTGAGACAGCCTCCGCCCGGACACCCAGCTGCCTCCGTCGCTACTTCAGCCGCGACCTCCCTGCCAGCCAAGGCACTTGAGCAGATGCAGCAAATCTCGAACCTGCTCAACGCCCAGGCCAAGCTGGCTCAGCTGGCTCCCCCGCCAGGCCAGGACAAGGACGGTCCTCCACAGCAGCCAGGGCTGCTTGGACCCCCACCAGGTCTGCCCAACCTGTCAGTGCCTCCTCCCAATATGGCGGCCGTGGCATCGGCTGTGGATAAGATATCAGAGGTGTTCAAGAAACCACTGCCACCACCACCTCTCAATGGAAACGGTGGCGGGAATAGGAAAGCAGCGGACTCAACTGACGAGACCACAGAGGTTGTGGACATGGATGTGGCATCTCCGTTCTCTGATGAGGATGGTGGAATCAATATCTCATTCAGTCCAACGCCAGCATCTGGAGGCAGTGGGAAAAAACGGTCACGTCACCGCAGCAAAGAGGCAGACGACAGTAGCAGGCAGCACAAAAAGGAGAACATTCAGGATAAAATTAACGAGGTGTTTGGTAAACAGACATCAGAGAAGACTGGCCATAACCATGTGTCCTCAGGCAAAGCCAAAAAGAAAGAAAAGGTAAATGAAAAGGTAACTGGCTGTGTAATTCATACATTGTTTTTTCTTTAACTTTCTTTAGGAAATTGAGAACTTTTTTTTTTATTATTATGGAATCATTATTCTTAAGAATCAAAAAAAAAAAGTTCTCAAATGAGAGATGCTTAAAAATCTGTACAGGCTCTGTTTAATGTTTATCTTGTTTTGTTTAATGTTTGTTTTGTTTACCTTAGCCGTCAGTCTTTCAATTATCAAATTGATTGTGGTAGTGTGCATATTGCTTTGCCTTTAGTACAGTAAAATGTTAAAAATAAAATTTCACATGCCTCTGCATGATTCACACTAAAAATATAATACTTGCATGGGTGTTCGCCTGTTCTATTATTAATGCTTGAGGTTTAGCTATTATTATCTTAAATTGCCAAGAATTTTTGAGAAAGTTTTTGCTTTTTGTTCAGTTGTGTGTTAAAACGTCATCAGAACATTTTCAACTGCGCAAACTTTTTCATCATTTGAATCATGTGAGCTGCTGCAATGAAATCATTTAAAATGACCCAAGAAATCAATATTAATCATAAATAATTGGCTTTTTAATGAAAACATTTATGATTTGTACTAGCATACAGAAGTGATCAAAAAGTAAACAATATATCTTGCATGCTATACATGTAGTATATTAACAATGACCAAACATGTTTTATTTGCTCCGTTCAGTTCCTGAAGAAGATGAATCATCAGGACCAAGTTCGCAAGAAATTGAAGCTTGTCAACCCATACAATGGAGTTGTGTCAAATAATTACAATGGAGTTGTGTCAAATAATGAAGCTGTAGTAGCGTTTTCTTTCTTTGCCCTCATAGGGTCTGTACAGAGGGGAAAATTATGGATGCAAAACAGTCATGGATTGGATTGTCTGGGAATTATCTCATTTGCTTTTTGTTAAAAAAATGAGAGATGTATAGAAATCTGTACAGGCTCTGTTTAATTCCATAATAATAATAGTTAATTTCATAATAATAAAGGCAGGTTTAGTTGAAATTTTTAATTCCATAATAATAATAATTAATTCCATAATAATATAAAAGGCAGGTTTAGTTGAAATTTTGCTTGGTAAATTTATATTTGTACAAAACTCCCAGATTATTATTTATACCCTTCCCTTTAGGGCTGTACGATCGTGTGGGTTGAATTCGGAACATTGTAGCCCCAGATTACAAATTTCTCAGACTCATGCACAGATTGACAAACTTCTAAGATTTTGGCCATTTACAAAAGGAAAGCACTGGCCTGAATGAAGCTTCCAGTGGGCCATGGTGGCATCTTTAATGTAAGCCCTGCAACTGTGATTTGCAGTGGGTCCACTTGTATGTAGAAATGACAATATCCCTCTGCAAACAGCTGACAAAATGAATAGAACATTGACAGCATAAATGGTGAAGTTTCACTCATAGTCGTCTCATAACAGGTGAAGTTCAACCTGAAGCCGGCAGCAGCAACGGCGGCACCATCAGGTACCGGGGACGACGGGGTTCCCACTTCTGCTGTGGAGCTCGACAAACAGCAGAAGGTGAGCAGGGATCAGGTTCGTCTCCTAGCAAGCAGCCTTGGCAGTCCAGCCAGCAGCGCAGCTTTTTCTTTATCTTTATAATTTTTGCTATCAACGGCTGGAGCATTTATTAGTATTAGAATATTTATAAACGACACAACTGCCTATTATTCCATCTTCACTCAGGCGAAGATTCCGTCATGGATGCTGCAGTGTTGGTTCATTCCTTGCAAAATAAGCAGTTATGTCAATTAATGATACTGTAGTAGCTCTTTCTTTGTTTGCTCTCATAGGGTCTGTACAGAGGGGAAAATTATGGATGCAAAACAGTCATGGACTGTCGGGGAATTATCTCATGCTTTTTGTTAACCCTCTTTTTGCCGGTGCGAAATTCATGGTTTTGCAGGCATTTGAGGTCTCAATTTTTAAGTACAGAATGCGTGTTTGGTGCGTAAATATTCGTTCATACTAATAGAATTAAAATACCACTATACTGTATATTTCCTCCATAAAAGACATCGAAATGTATACTTTGACTGCTCTTTGTAGAGACAGCAGAACGGGAAATGACAAGTGCGAGTATTAGTGCAAGAATTTCAGGGACAAACTCGAACTGTTCTTTTGTGAAATCAGGCGACTATAGTCACCTCGGCACTAAAGGGGGGTAAAATTAAAGGCGACTGTATAGCCTCGACACATAAAATTAAAAAAATGAGAGATGCATAAAAATCTGTACAGGCTCTATTTAATGTTTATCTTGTTTTGTTTAATGTTTATTTTGTTTACCTTAGTCGTCAGTCTTTCAATTATCAAATTGAATGTGGTAGTGTGCATATTGTTTTTGTACAATAAATGTTAAATTTTTTTTGACATGCCTCTGCATGATTTACACTAAAAATATAAATGCTTGCATGGCTGTTTGCCTGTTCTGTTATTAATGCTTGAGGTTTAGCTATTTTTATTATCTTAAATTGCCAAGAATTTTAGAGAAACTTTTTGCTTTTTGTTCAGTTGTGTGTTAAAACGTCATTAGAACATTTGCATCATGAACAACTGCACAAACTTTTTGATCATTTGAATCATGTGAGTCGCTGCAATGAAATCATTTAAAATGACCCAAGAAATCAATATTAATCATAGATAATTGGCTTTTTAATGAAAACATTTATGGTTTGTACTAGCATACAAAAGTGATCAAGAAGTGAACAATATATTTTGCATGCTATACATGTAGTATGGAAGCAATGACCAAACATGTTTTGTTTGCTCCGTTCAGTTACTGAAGAAGATGAATCATCAGGATCGAGTTCGCAAGAAATTGAAGCTTGTCGACCCATACAATGGAGTTGTGTCACTTAATGAAGCTGTAGTAGCTTTTTCTTTGTTTGCTCTCATAGGGTCTGTACAGAGTGTAAAATTATGGATGCAAAACAGTCATGGATTGTTTGGGAATTATCTCATTTGCTTTTTGTTAAAAAATGAGAGATGTATAGAAATCTGTACAGGCTCTGTTTAATGTTGTTCTTGTTTTGTTTAATGTTTATCTTGTTTACCTTAGCCGTCACTCTTTCAATATTACAATACAGGTCTGAATATCCGGATCCACATTATTCGAAAATCAGCTTTATTCAGACGTAAAACCTTGGCCCCATTTTTAGAGTTACAGACTTGAACATGTCTATTTTCCATCGTGTTAAAAAAAAACACGCTTGTCAAAGTTACCGTATTCAATAGGTGCTAGCCTCGTCATCAAGTTTCTATTGATAATATACATACGTTACTGGTTCTCTTCTGGGTCATGCATGTTTAGAAGCACATGGTCGCTATTGTTGCCATTAAAAATAATAAACTGATTGTGAAACTCCAAAAATATTGTTGCTAGTGCTCAATATGTGTCAATTATTGCTGTAATCTTCATGAATGTACAATGGATATTGATTACAAAGGGAAGGTAATGTTACTTGTCAGTTCTAAGTTTTGAAATGTGCCAATAACGTTCGATAATTGTTCGATACTCATATTTTTGTCCATATCATCGTCTTTTTGGGGTCACCATCGTGGTATCCAGACATCCGCTAATCCGAAGACGTCCGAATAAGCGGACCTGTATTGTATCAAGTTGATTGTGATAGTGTATATTGCTTTAGTACAATAAAATGTTAATTTTTTTTCACATGCCTCTGCATATGATTCACACTAAAAGTATAAATGCTTGCATGGCTGTTCGCCTGTTCTGTTATTAATA
>CM032663.1:16086739-16099027 GCA_019095985.1 Streblospio benedicti
GCACCCTGTAACCCGGGGTCCTGTTAATACCCCAAGGTGCCGTGAAATACCTACGCTGGCATGCCCGTGCATGTCCCGGTATCCGTGGATATCTGTGTATAATTCGTGACGTAACAAGTTTGTGCATAATGCCAGTGCTTTTAACATATCGATAAATGCTGTGCAATGCTCTTTAGACCTTCAAACAAAGTTATACGTTCATTTTGCTTGTTTCGTTGCTATTTCAATATTGCAGACCACAATGGCACATACAAATCATCACGGCATGCCAGGGTTTGGTGATGGAAAAAATAATTTATCAGCTGCAAATAGAATCTTTTATTCTGGTCACGGGCCGGGGCATAACGATAATCCGCATTACGGTGTGGTGTGTCATATTGTATACAGGATTTTTATTTTAAAAACGCACAGGAATAGGAAACAACATAGCAAAATAATAGATCATGCAAATATTTTGTTAAGTAATGAAGTTAAGTTCTAAAGACTAATGAGTTAACACTGGATACTAATTGACTCATAATTAAACTATCAATTTGCATAATGGCAAAAAATGTATTACTTGAGGTTTTCTTTTGTATTTTAAGTATTAGCTTTTACAGAATGTGGAGTATGCATGGTTTTATATTTTATATGTAAGTCAATCAATCATGATACTATTCCCTTTTTCTTTATTGGTGTTATAGGCAAAAATGTATTACTTGAGATTTTCTTATGTATTTTAAGTATTAGGTTTTATAAAAACTGGAGAATGTATAGGTCAATTGATCATGATAATATTCCGTTTTTCTTTATTTGCTTTTTTCTCCAATGGTAACTGGACTTTTAATTGATTTTTGTCAAATGATGCAACCAGGTTACTTGGTATAATATTAATATTTTCCTAGTACATTGTATGTTGCCAGTTTTATTTAATCTTTTTTTAAAAAAAATTATATACAAGATGTCACTATCAAATCTAACAATTTAATGTTAAAAATTGTTTACATTTATTTATTTAATGTTTAACCAAAGAAAAAATATATGTATTTTTGTACATATGTATGAATTATATATATTTATTTATGTGACAAGGACTTAATGTTTAAAACAAAAGGAAATTAAAAATAACTTTGTAGAAATATTTTGTTTTTCCTTTAACATACTAATTGCATTTCTTTAAATCAACTCTGGAACCTATTGTAATACACTATAGTTAATTTTAGGGACATCAGTTGAAGTGCAAGCATTAGTGTTTGTATGGATGTACATAGATTAAATTTATACAAAGTTGCAGCTATTAAGCTATTATTTTCAAGACAAACACACATGGACTTAGTATACTGAATGTATTTTTTCAACAAAACAATCCAATTTTTTTGACAATGATCCAAATAAAGATTTTGATAGTCTAAATCACACTGAAGACTTGAAACAATATAATACTAGTTTTCTAAACAAATACCAGTACCATACTAAAAATCTCATGACAAGCTAATAAAATTTATCCTACACACAATTGGTTACTTTTTCCACAGGAGATCACAAATATCTCAAGGAACCTTTGTAGAAATAATTAAATTTCTCTGACCAGGTTAGTTTTAAATTATAATCACATGCATCAAAACGAAATGACTTGGATACACATTGCAGCACAAATTTGAACTTCCTCTACTGAAAATGAATGATCAGTAGAATGAATGATCAACAACAAAATAAAAGAAGAAAATTGCATCAAGACAATTTCACATTTTTTTCTGGTAAAGAACAACGCTATTTATCACTACAGCATATTCAGAAAATTACAAATGTCTAGCTGGAGAAAATTGTTCACATGAATTGATTGCAAATTAATGCATGATGCAAGATGCAAATTTATTTGAACTTTGGAATTTTTCTTTTACCGGGTATATAATCACAATCATTTATCAATATCACAAGAATTTTAAATTCACAGAGACAGAAAATTGCATCATTAATTAATATCAACAAATTTGTTCTATTAAATTCAAGCAAAATTACTTTTAATGAATGACCTAGTAAACAATCCTTTAACCATTAACCATAATGATTCTAAAAATAAAATTTGAACAAAGCCTAACTAGATAAAGTGCCCAGAGAGCACAGAGTCGCTAGAACATTGTGACTTATGGGCAATTAAGATGTTAACTAAAATGTTATGGAAATCATGATTAAAAGTACACCATTTCAATGTATGTAACATCAGTCACAAATAATCTGTGTGCCACTGTCTAATCATATTGACTGCATCATGCTACATATTGATCATGTAGCAGCAAACAGCACCAAGTAGACTTTTGCCGCTGATATAATATTGATCTGTTGTTTTGCACTCAATACTAGTACGAATTTCGACAAAAATGGACCAAAAATGGCCTTGTGGAAAGCACACTAATTAGCAAAGTGCCCAAAATTGAATCACTTCGGTGTCGCCTCATACCTCATGGTTGTGTAAAATTTGAATGAAATCGGTTCATCGGTAAACCCTCTAGCTTGTGCGGAGACATACAAACATATATAGTAAATTAGTTAGTTACAAACGAAAGAAACACAAGGCTTTGCTTCAGCAGTTGAAGCGACGCAATAATAAAAAAAGTACTACAACAAAAAGAATGTTAACACCGGACAACTAATATTCATATTCTTATCACTAAATGACACTTTTAAAATCATATACAATACAAATTTTCAGATTCAGAACTCAAAATACACATTTTCCTTAAATTAAAACATGCTTTTTATTAGTGCTGGAAACAGATTGTTAGGACTTCGACTTGTCATGATCCACACATTATTGGACCCATTAAACTTAGTTTACATTGAGTTAAACATGTTTGGCGTGTTTTTTTTTCAAAAATTGTTAAAAAAATTAAATCTAGGTTTGCATAATTTTTCCTATTGTTTTTTTTATTTTTAACCAGTTTAATATCTTGTCATTTTTACACTTAACATTACATCTATTAATTATTGAAAGAAGCATACCATCTCCTCTAAGCAACATTTTAATGAAACACCAATATTTCACCAATAAAATAAACAGTGATGGAGTACAATTCCTATGCATTGCAATCATTAAATCAATGATTTTACATTTAAAATACAAAATAAATCACATGTCCCAAGTTCTCAAAATGCATGAAATACAGTGAAATATATATATTTAAGAAGAAAAAACAAAAAAACAACAACAAAAACATGCAATCACTACAATATATTTTCAAGCATTAGAGAATGAGAAGAAAAATGAAAAATAACTGAAGTTTTCGTTTTACAATTGCCTTGTATATACCTTTTACACATGCTATAAACTGACTGCCCACATACATAGTATTTTAATAAGCACTCAACAGCAAAACATTAATTAGGTAGAAGTATAAATATAAATCCTTGTTGATCCATTTATTGACTAGACACAAAGCCTTTCCAGTCCTACATGATGATTATGAAGGCAGAGAATTATCGTCAACAATTAATTAGCCATATCATTGTACATAATTATATGAATTTAAGAAGAAAATGTTAAGTGCAAAAATGCAAAGCTTTCATTAAGCTTATTTTTAAGAAAATTGTAGGTGATAAATATGTAAAGAGAAGTCAAATAATCAAATGCTTACGGTAAGTTACCGTATGCTCGCGTATTAAAGCACATGTGCGTTATTTCGAAATGTAAGCACACCCAGTCTTAGTGATGAACAAACATTGGTTTTCGGAGAATTATGGAGACACATATTTCTTAACTATAGACTGTTAGCTGTGGACATACATGTATATTATTAACAACAAATTTTATAGCTTGGTAACATTGTACGAACATAATTTCCATAATCCTAGATTAAATTAAAGATTTTACCCAAGGAAGCCGCCACTACTGATCGAACTTCAAACACTAGATGTATGGAAAGCATTCTTTGTCTGAGATTCTATGTATTGAGGTGCAAGTCCATTTCGATTTCATAACGCATTTAAAAGAGATCACATTATGTTAAGCTCCTGCAAACTCATGAATCATTGGAAACAAGAATCCTTTGCTGGAGAAAAACTTTGTAAACTACACTTTATTTTATTTATTTTTTTTAGTATTCTGGTCGCATATTAACAAAGACATGTCTTCAATCATTAATTCAAAATCACGTGATTTGCATCAATGAACATTCTTAATCCTTAGAAGAAAAATTAAAAATGTGTCAGAGCTTCTAATATCGCCCAAAGTATGCTTATGTATTTGCAAGCACGTGATTACAAAACCTTCAGGGGGTCAGGGGGGTCATAACTGTCCATAATTATTATATATAAATTTAGTAGGAGCTTGCTTGCCATAGAAAAGAGAGAGAGAAGAATATAATTTTATTCTCATAAATGTACTTAATTTGAAAGTCAAGCACATCTTTGATGTGAAGCAAAAGTGCTTTAATACGTGCAGATACGGTACCTATACATCCTCGTTCCGAACATCTCCATGAAGTGAATAGAAGAAAAGCCTTGAGTATCTTTTATAATGGGATGATAAAACATTATATAGAGTAAAAGAAAAACATTGTTCTGGAATTACATACCAATGGTACTAATGAATCTCAGCAGTGACAAGAATGAACATGATGAACACACTGCTCACTGGCACACAGACTCAGACCACAAGTACCTATTATAACATGTATAATATAACCAAGCACATAACCAATATTGATTTGATTAGAATAGATTAGTAATTATCCTTTGTAAGTGATAGAATAAGCAATACCCTCAACATTCCAATAACTTGTCCATATTCTCAGCAGAGCTAACCACAGGTAGCTGCATCCAAACACACAAGATTGTCTTGTTATTCATGTGATTAGAAACAACACAGTATCATCCGAGATAGAACTCAATCATTTTAAAGCATTATGTTATCTTTTTACATACTAATAGAGCATCCGAACACCTTGTACATCAATAAACAAGTTTTTACAATTAGAAGGCATGATGAATTTAGATAAGCGTTACAGAATTTTTTTCTATGAGAAGTCAATTCAAAATATCACATCCCATAATCATTGTAAAATGGTTTATTTTTTATTATATGATTTTTTTTTGCCTGATCTTTTAAACAACAACAACTTACACATACATGTAGTATATGTATTCTATAGATTCATTTCCAAAATAAAATACTTTTCATTATAAAATAAAAAAATGATCCAACCTCAATGCTTAAATGTTCATAACTTTCATCACATATGAACACATGTTTAGATGCTGCTACAGCATGTGGTGCTGACTAGGTCTGCTGAGTGCTTACTCCTGCTTTCCGTTCCTGCTGCGAGCAGCTGACCGGGTCAGCGGTGGATCACCTGCTCCAGTGTCGTTTTTTGATACTGCTGCCGCCAATTTGTCTGCTGGCGTAGAGGGAGCTCGCGATGCCGCCGGATGCTCTGTGGACTTGGTTTTGTCCGGCGGAGTGATTTTAAAGCAGAAGATGTTGAGGTAATCACAGATTTGGATGCAGACTTGCACCGAGTAACGCATCAGGTCGAGGGTGCAGTAAATCTGTCAGTGGCAGCAACAAAATATGGACATTTTAATGGTTAATAAGATTCTATAAAATACATGTAGTCATATTTGTGTTTCAATGGAGCTTGCGCTATTTTTAAATATTTTTTTTTAAGAGATGACTGAGTGATGCTTATGAAAGATACCTGTAAAAGATTTGTCAACACGGCCCAATTCATGTGTCAACTTATGAATTTAAATGATTTTAATTGTACAGGTTATTTATTTATCTAACTCTCATCTATTACACAACTGTTTGCAAGACAAAAAGTAATGATCAATGATGCTGGTGCAATGTAAATACTATAAGCTTGATATTACATTTTTTAAGATAACACTTACAAATGCCATCCACAAGACAATATATTCACTAACTGCAGTGTTGAAATACTGGTTAGTTATGAGTAAAACTGGACCGATGAAGCTTGTGTCCACCATGTCCATTTCACTTTTGGTCATATGTGCAACCTAAAAAATTGTCAACATTCAACAAAGATATTCAGAACTTGAAAACAATAATCAAGTATTTATTTCTAATTTATTACTTTCATCAGAGAAAAAAAGTGGGAGTAACCCCGAGTTACTCCAACAAAAATGGAAACATAGTCTCTTCATTCAAATGATTTTCTGTTTGCAGTTGATTATTTAAATTTCTGGTACTTATAAGCTCTTGTGGCTGGGTGGTTATTATAATGATTTTGTAAATTGCGTGTTTATACTTGTATATGCCACAAGTTAATATAATAAACAATTTTGACTTGACTTAGTACTAAAACTTGTAAAAAAAAGTCAAATTGTTCATTAAGTTCACAAATCAAGTTCTAAAAATTGTTATCATGTAACCCGTAATTCCAAATTTTGTTGGAGTAATTTCAAGAGATGTTCAACAGCCGGAAGTTACAGGCTACATTACGGGCCCTAGCATCATTAGATGGGAGGTGTAATTATACATATATACTATATTTAATATAAGTAAATATAGTACACTGGTGTATACCCCCACAACCCATATAACGATGCTGGAGTCCATTGGGTACATGATGACAATTATCAAACCTCATTTGTGAACTCACTGACAAGTTTGACATGTGTTCAATATGTGCAACTTAACTATCCCATGCATATACTAGAAATTCAAAGAATCAACAGAAAAAAATATTTGAATGCCAAGATTATGCCTAAATCGTTGTTGGGCCAACTCCTGAGTTACATCCACAGCTTTCTCCTGCAAATGACATGAGTTAGCTTTATCAAAAAAGTTTTTACAAACTTAATACCCCATAAAATATTCTTTTCTAATTTCTTCAATGACATTACAATATGATAAAAATGATGAGATTTAGTTTCTACTCTTTGAATTGTAGAATACAACATTTTTAACTTTTCTGATTACTTGTAATAATGTGACAGAATTCAACACCTACCACAAGTTTGTTTGTGATTTTGGCCATGACCATGCCAAAGCAGAGTATAAAGAGTAGGGGATGGTTCTCATAGACATGCGAGGGAGACTTCTGCCAGATGATGAAGGCCATGAAGGTTACAAGGGCCGGCGGGAACATGGGAGACACCACACTCGTGCCCTACAACAACCAACGTATTGTCACCAAAGTCACTACATAGCTTTATCGATAACTTTCTCTCTTTAACGTGTCAAAGCTGTACACCAGGCTTCAACGATATCCCTATGGCCGCTGTGGCATTAGGCCACTTGGAGTTTTATATGCACATATGCAGTATTTTCTTGATGTTCCTTGCCATAATAGTGGTTTTTTACTTAGTAGACTTTACATTTACACTAGATCATTGACATCCTTGTCATGTCAGTTTTTTTTATCACTTTCCTTAGCAGCATGCTATTCACTTATAAAACTTGTATGATAAAGGTTCATTAATTTTTTTACACTATTTTCTTTAATTCTGTTTGTTACTTGGAGAGTAATTAACTTGACTGATTTTCTAAATGATAGATATTTCCTACTTGTGTGAATTGGGTATTCTTACCGCCACGGTGGAGCCATTTTTGCCCACTCCGCCTTTGAAGAATATAGTTGAGAAGTTGCACTGACTGACATAAAGGGCCATCGAGGCGGATATAATTACAGGCAAAACCTTCCACTCAATTCCAAGCACTGGAATCTACAAGGCCAAAGACATCAAGTTGCTGGTTATTGGCATTAAAGTTTCTTCGAATGAAAAAAATTAAGACTTCATTTCCCAAATCTGATTCAGATTCAATAAAATCTTTTGCAAACAAAATGTATTTTTGAGAAACAAAATCTTTTACATACCCGTGTCAGGATTTTAAAATCTTTATATTAATTCACATTTCATTTCAGAACAAAATACAAAACATGAGTTATATACACATGATTGAATAACTTCATGCCAGAAAAAAAAGACTTAAATGATCATAAAAACCATAATAACTGTATTATGCCTCTTTGAACTGACCCAATATGGATAGTATTAGTCATGCACTACATTTCCAAGAATTACACACAATATACCGGGTAACAATGCCCAGCCAGCGGAGTGCACAATGTACGTTAAATTTTCAGAAAATATTTTGACCTCAGAAGCTGTTGGAATATCGGAACTAAAGTGCTAAAGTAAATAAGATAGTTTTGTGCATTTAGTTATAAAATTACAGGTGATAAATATTTTTTTACTTGTCTACACAATATGTGTGATAAACAAAATACCACATTCGTACAGAAAGCGTCCTACTTGTATATAGCTCATGCGTTTATCTTATCCAATGTGCAGTCGCTATATACAAGTACGACATATCCTCACTAACGTGGACAAGTGGGATTCTATATGTCTCTGAACATTAAACCTGGATTACAGATATTCAAACTACGAATAAGAATCTTCATAAAGCGTTGAGTGTCAGAAATGTGCTGCTTACAAGAGCTGACCAAATGGAGGGTGAGAAGAGACCAGACAGTATATATGTGGTTATGCATGCGAACTGAGCCTCCGTCACATCAAACCTACAACCAGAAAACTAGTGTAATTACATCAATAAGAAAAAAATCAATCTTTTTTTACATCATTTAGACTTATACACAATTCGCAACAAATTGAATGTTAATTCTAAACCTATTAATTATCTAAAAATGAATCAAGGAGTGTCTAATGATTTTCAGCTGCAAATTATTAGGTAGCTTTATATTACACCAAACATTCTGTACAAAGGGGTTTTAGAACACAGTAAGCCAGCGTTGTGCTGTGTATAAACACAAAAAACTTGGCATATATATATATATTGTACGCTATATTGTGTTGGTTATTATTCATAATTGTTCATTTATCTAAATATGCCATGTGATAGCATCCTTTGATGACTTCAATAAGGCTTTCAAACGTAAGACTATTTGCATTCCTCCTCATTGGCAGTATTATTATCAATGATAATATAATCTGTCACAATTTTTTTTTTACTTATGCATCTACGAGTCTGTCAAATCATACAATATCTAACAGCTTATGTGAGCACATTACCACAATAAAGAGATAAATAGATAAAAGTTTTGAATAGCATAAAGAATTTCAAAGAAAACCATAACTTTCTTCCTCCATTTTCTCTCATTTTTTTAAACAAATCTAAAGAAGCAAGTAAAAAGGCATTTGTACCATCCAAACTTGAGCGTTCCGGTGCAATATGTCTGCCAGTGTGCTGTGTAGAAGAGTGTCATGGTGACGAAGGCCTCAATAAACAGCAACCGTGGAGTTGAGCCAAGCTGCAGGGCGATGCACGTGCCGATACACACAAATACTGCAGTGCAAAATGGTATTTATTTGGTTTGCAGTTATTTTTTTCTGTAGCAGCATCTTTAATTTGTCAAATCATCTATTACTGGTCATACGTATTACATGCGTATTCAGTTTACAGTAGTTTGTTTCATAATACAAATATATATTGTTAGCTGCTTTATATAATGTACATGTATATTGATTTCAAAGTAAATTGGAAGAAATTATGAATGCTGTAGCCAATATACATATTCTATCATTCCATGCAAAAATCACCGCCAATAACCCACGCTGATTGGTCAATCAGCGTGCTCAATTATACGATTGACTGAATGCTCCAGAGCGCGCGGAGACCACTACTACGGCACTAATCTAAACTCGTCACATCAATACATCCGCTGACGTCGCAAGGCCTGTCCTGTGTAGAGGAGAGCAAAAGTTTAGACTAGTGCCGTAGTAGCGGTCTCCGCGCGCTCTGGAGCGCACAAATTGACTTGCAATGAGAATGTTATAATATGATTTATTTTAAAATAAAATGGATTTTAGTCATGATAGAATGGTGATTGACCACTCGATTGTCGTGTCAATGGGAAAATTGAGCACTTCGTTCGGGCAAATCAGACGTCAGCATGCTCAATTTTCCCATTGACACTCCAATCTCGTGGTCAATTCCTACAATGATTTTGAGCGACTCAACTAGCATAAGTAATTTATTACAAAGTGATTTTTTTTCTTTACATTAGGGGTCAAAGGTAAACTTATGATCTGAGTTAAGCCTGTTTCAATCATACCAGACTTCAAACAATTTATATATATTACCATTGACATTTTTCATAAAAACGTTAAAAAAAATTAATAATCACAAATTGATAGTAAAATTCATATTTGAGTTAGACAGCTGCAACACTTAAAATATTCATATACATTTTAAGTTATCAAACAATAATATCATTACTGATTAGAAATAAACAAGCAGGTATAAAGAAATCAAGCTGCGATACTACAATCAACTAATTTCTAATTGATTGTTGAACAAAGTTAAAACGTAATGTATACTAACACAGCAACTAATTCTACATTCAAGCTATATATGAGTTTGATATCTAAACACAGCAAAAAATGATGGTACATGTACTTACTTCTTTTCCACGCAAAAATTAGCGAGGGCATATCCAGGGTTTAAGGCAGAGGTTCGTATTTTTTTTTTATTCCATATAATGACCTATAATTGGTCTTTTGTCATTACTGCTCACACTTACAGATATTGACTTCTCGTAAATACATGTCGTTGTACCCCAGAAAAAAATTCCTAGATCTAGATCTACACATGATCTGAATCATAATTAAGAAAATCTAGATATAAAATATTCGATGGAACTTTTATCTTCAATATCTTACATAATTATATTGCCACAGAACTGGGGTGGAATAATTGGGACGTAATGGAAAAAAAGTGAAGAAATAAGAGAGAATAGGAATAGTAAAGTCACCTATGGAGACACAGTCACAGCCATGATCAAACAGTTCCCCGAGCGGAGAACTGCTGCCAGTCCGACGCGCCTGTTTGCCATCAATAGCATCAAGAGCTTGGTAGATAAAGAGTCCAATGCCACACAACAGGTACATCCACTTAGGTGCCTATCACATGCAGAAATAAGTGCAAGATGCATGCTAAGATTTACTTTTAAAGTGTGTGCACTATTCTCAAGAACCCCCCCGTCACACGTCACGTGATCACCCACCCGTGAGGTGATAACATTGATACGTTACCATATAACTGAACCGGAAAGTGGTCGTTTTTGATGTGATATTTCTGTACTTGAAGTTGCTATATGTTGTTAGTTGTGAAATAAAATTCGTTGCATATGTATCATTGTATAACGTACTGGACAGTTTTTAGAGCAGAGACTGCTAAAGAAAGTTTCCTGGGGCTTTGAAATAGCCGACGTTAATACAACAAATACCGTACCTTGCCAAACAATCACGTGAAACTATGTACGCCGAACGTTGTGTTTCCTTTGTTAAGAAAAACGCTTACATGTTCCAGGTGTTTTCTTGTTTACGTCAATACAGGCACACATGCGTTTTTAAGGTTGATTGAGGCTATTTTATCACCGCATAAACAGGAAACGGAAGGGAGGGTTTTCTTGAGAATATTTATAGTATAAATATATATATACGACATGAAAAAAAAGTATTGGGAAAACATAATGCAAATATCCAAAAGTAATGCAAATGTTTGTCAGTCTTCCGTAGTAACTTCAGCAATAGGTAAATCTGCAAATTTTCTATATTAAATAATTATTTTCAAATGAAGCGTTATAAATGGATGGGATTGGTTAAAAGTTCTTTGTAACTTAAAAGCAAAACATGAAAAGCACTTCTAAACAAATATATGATTACCAGATACGACCATCCAAGTGCCCACCCTCGTGTAACAGCCCTCCCCCCATCTTTTTCTCAAGAATTTTCCCTTAAGAATTATGCAGTAACTGCACTCTCGATTAACAGCCCACCCACCCCCAGTTTGTGAAAATTTCAATTTAATGGTCCTGTGCGCTTGGATGGTCGCATACGGTATATATTTTTTGTGAACAAGAATGACATTGATTTGCTATTAGCTTTATGAGGTTCAAGTGCTTCACATATGGAAATGAAATGAATTACAACACAGCAAAAAAAAATGTATACAATCAGGAATTTATGTTCATTTATTCCTGATACAATGCATAAGAAAAGCACCTACATGCAAACACAATGTTAGTAATTCATAAAAGATCTTGACAATTCAAGGTTCTGCATTCACTCATTCACTTATCTTGGCATTCCTCATCTTGCCTAACTTATATATATATATGCAACGTCGTAAAACTGCATAGGGTAATAAGCTATTAACAGTTTTTGTACATAACACATTTGGTAATTATTTTTCATAGGCAAGAGTGAATGCAAAGCCCTAAATAATGAGAAAATATTCAGTATTTCAATATGAACAAACAA
>CM032663.1:16099127-16120755 GCA_019095985.1 Streblospio benedicti
ACTGCTTGAGGTCCTGAACAGGCGCGATGGCAGTGGGAGGCCACGTGATGTTGCTACATGGACCTCCAGAGGCAGGCTAGGTAGTTAACTGAGCCTCAGGGGTGGGTGGGGGGTCACACTAGCTATAGTTTTCAAACTATGTGAGTTCTTTTACGTGCAGAGGGATGACTGTCCTCTACACGGGACACGCCTTTTAACGAAGCTTCCGAACCTCCGCTTGGCGTCTCCACCCTCTTGTATGATATACTCGACAGCAGCGACACGATGTGTGGAAATCGGCAGTACAGTGGTAGACACACAATGTAACTCTTTGGCGCCACGAAGTCTGGCGAGGCCGGGGCGCGAACTTACGAGGCATGAAACTCCTGTTTGTCAGTCGTACGCACTAACCACTGTACTAACGAAGACCAGGTAATAGAGAATGGGAATTAGGGAAATATCTCCAAAATATTGAATGTATTCGGGGGGAATTTTTTCCAGTATGTCTATATACCTGTCCTAATATATGTAAAGTTTTCATAACTATCGGACAGATATTTAATGTAGTTTCCTGTACAGCCTTGTAATAAATATAGCTCATTTCACTGCACCATTTTATCCATGGTATATGATAACATCCCTAATAGGACGTACATCAACATGTACGAGTAACATACCTCACTTTGTGCAAAAAATCAGAATATGCACCGGACTTCGATTTTGCAACCAATTACTTCGTGAAATAGAATTTTTAGATGTTCAAAATACTACCGCGATTGCTAATTGATTAGAGAGTAGACAGCTTTTTGACTCTTACTTTTTTATAGGTCACATCGCAATTAGGTCACGTTTGGTCGTGGGTTTTAGTAGATACAAGATATAAGGCATCAATATAAAGAATATGTGAGGGACGTTTAAATAAGGCAGTGGCTTACATCTGAATATTATGGTATATTAAGCGCTAACGGCAGGATTTTATTATTGGCTTATATAGGAAACAATATGAAATAATTGACAGATCTTTATGAAACTTTCATCTATTATACCAGGTTAATTCTTGGCCCATACTGACATTCAACTACATTAAATACTTTTGGAGATAATCCCCTAATTCTGATTATCTCCATTACTCTGCTACCTGAGAACAACAACATAAATATCCATCAAACATCATGTTGCCATTATATAATGAACATCGTGAATATAAATATAGCCATTCAATATATCTTCAATGTATCAATTTAAAATGATTGAAACCACATCATCAAGATCGAATATCATGATTGGATTTCGTTACGCATAGTTAGCTACCTGCAGTAAACAAAAATGAAATTTAGATACACGCATAAAACATACGTGAATCACGAATTACAATTAAATGACAAATATCATCATCATTTTCATTATCATATTGTTCACCCTCTTATTTGGCAGGTTATTAGACAGGTGGCCTGGTAATATTTTAACAAAATTATAAAATAACAATAGAAGCATACCTCTGCTATAGCATCTGGACTGTACAATATCAACAGCAATGTGCTAAACACATTTATAGCTAAGCCTGTTAATGTAATTGCATTAGGTGCCCACCAAAGGGGAATTTGCTCAACTAGCCATCGCCAGAATTTTTGCATGACAGGTTCACAAATAGAGCTGCCTTCGGCACTATATTTGTGTTCGGTAAGCCTTTTCAATTGACTTGAACTTAAGACTTCTGCCATTGTCTATGTTTTATGTTACGCAAATCAATTAGTCCTGTCACTAAAAATACAATCGTATATTTAATTTTTCAATAACAAAAAATGGACTTCTGACACTTGCAGATTATACTGCGCATGCGCATTACGTAAATAATTTCAGATGGTTTAATAAACTTGTTGTTTTAGGTGTTGAATCACATTTTAATGTTGCATCTTTTGCATCTTTACAAGGACATTTTGTTCATAGATATTTGTTGTTGAAATATATGTATGCATATGAATAAAACATATGCAAACTCTGCTTTCATCATTTGGGATTGTAGGTATATTTTACCACTAGAATATGATCATTAGCAAATTTAGGAAATGTACAGAGGATGTTAAGATTAGGCTGTTTAAATCGTTTTGTACATCCCTCTACTGTAGTTCATTATGGTGTAATTTCAAGAAAGTATCCTTGATGAAGTTAAAAGTTGCATACAATAATATTTTTAGAGCACTCATGGGCATTGATAGAAGATGTAGTATATCTCAATGTTATGTAAAATATGGAGTAGATAGTTTTAATGAATTGTATAGAAAATATGTCCATAGCTTTCAAGAAGCGGCTACACAACAGTGAGAATGCTCTAGTCAAGATCAATATTTTTAATAGCTATTTTATTTATAAAAGTCCAATGAATCTGAATTGGTTTAATGTATTATATATTATATGATTACATACTCTCGCATCGTAATTGTATATAGTGTATATATATTTTTTATGTGTTGTATGAACTTTTAGTTTGAAAAATAAAAGTGTCATTGTCATTGTCATTGATCCCACCCTCTAGACCCATGTAGTCTCCAGTATACTAGAAGATCGTCTGCTTTTAAAAATACACATAAATAGATACTACAATCGTAAAGCAAAATAAAAAAGGCACAATAAAAAACATGATAATTTATAGTAGTACTAGCCTAAGGTTGTGTTTGAAATCAATTCGTATAGAAAAAGTATATGGTTATCTAAGACCTCCTCATCTATGACGTATGTCGCACTTACTGTGACGTATTTCACATGTACCGATGGCAGCACAGTGAAAAACAACACAACTATACACCTTATTTTAGCTGTTAGTTGAAAAGGTATTATAGCCATTGATCGTACTAAAAGTATCTCGCACTGTTCATCCATTAATTTACGTCGATTAAATTGTTATCTAATTAACATATGAGGGGATTTGGGGGCTGGAAAATCTCACTGTTTTGTACTGTCAACGCCATTTTTATTTGGTCAATTTTTTCCTGTTCGAGTAAGTCACAACGACATGGTTTGATGGATGGGATGGTGGAGTGTTTTTGATTTGCCGTTTGACTTATTTACAATTAGATTATCTTTACTAGTCGCTAGCAATAAATTCAATGTCATTTACGTCTATATATCCTATCACCAGCCATTATAACGATGCAAGTAAGTAGCAGGTACTTTCTCTTTTAGATCTTGTAAAATCCCCATATTCCTTGGACGGTTGTACCCTCGACTCGAGGTTGTACTGTATTTCCGCTTTTTGTAGCCTAAGCGTTTATTGTTTTCAATCATGTCTTACAAAGGCGTTTAAATTAGGGAGGCGTCTATTTGAAGGAGGCATTAATTAATTTCCCGTCTGTGCGATGCCCCAACCTGGGGACCTGCTGACTATTAGCCAGATCTAGATCCAGAACGCTAAATCATTTTATCACCTTAAGTTAGACACACCTGAGGAAGCCACAATAAGTTACTCAAGCAACTTCAAATAAACAACACCACTCGCTTCCAAGTATATAAATGCAGGGATTAGTGTGTAATCCCACTTAACGTAATAAACATTATTTCCTTTTAGTAATTATATACATATTCATATAATGGTGTAGATAATCATATCCACGGTGGTTTCAGCTTTAAAATGATATGTTAACTGTCAAAATGGACTGATAATAACGAAGTTACTAGCAAACAATCACATCATAGGTAATAAACATATTATCAACTTGGCGCCAGCGGTGTTCTTTTTGATAAGCGCTAGCCTTAAATAGGCTTTAATACAAGGAAGGCTTTTATACGAGGGAGGTGTTAATTCATTTAAAATTATGTCTTAACCTGGCGTCTATTTGAGGGGAGGCTACAATTTGGGCAGAGGCTTCAAAATGCGGAAATACAGTAGTTGTGGATGGTTATAGTGTGTTGAAATAAAGATATTTAAAACGCAGCCGAATTGTGTGTATGTCCGAATGGTGCGATTTATACTCATAGTGTCTATGTGCAGTAATATTAAAGAGGAAACTACCAAACTGATTAACAATTTTTTTTTATCTTCCCTGTCTCTGTCAGGTCTGTTCTTAACTTCCACAACTTCCTTTGGAAGTTTGTTCTCCAGGGGTTGTTCCATGAGTTCATTATACACATTGAACAAAAGCCTGTTTTCTACTTTCTTTTATACACCTCGTTTCTTTGGTACTTCAAATTTTATCTTGATAACTTTTAACGCATATCATTTATTAGCTCAACTGTTTCCTAGTACAACTGATTTGTGTAGTGCCAACTACATTAATGTGAATATAAGTCTTTCACCCTGTTTAAATGATGAAATATCTTGTCTCTGAGATTTTGACATGAACACATGAGGTAAATTTTGTGATATATTTGAAACAACAGCCGAATCGGGTGTATAGCCGAATTGTGTGATTGGTGTTCTAGTACTGTAAACATAGTGGGCCAGGGCACGACGACCTTCCTTCAGGTAGCACATGAACTCAACATGGTAGAGACCAAACATAGTATCAAGGCGTCAAAAGGCCGAATGGCATTGCGCAATTGTGATACTGGCCAAGTATGAATGTGTTTATTAAGCCGTAGGAGAGGTTAGTTCAGTGGTTAAGAGCGCCTGTCTACACATGTAACTGGTCTGGTGTGAACAGGAGACCATGAATTCAATTTCATGGCCTTTCAAATAACTTTACAAGCCAGTGTCTCTGAAATTTCTTTACAGTTCTGGCATTTACTTTTGATCGGCTACCAGACTACAAAATCTACAAGAGCCAAATGGTATCATATCATTTATCATGGTGTTTTTGACAAGTCGCTAACAATTTACTCGTCCGACAGCAATTTTGACTTGTGCATGATAAGCCAAAAATGGCTTATTGTATTTGAAGTTTGTGACAATTAAAATATATAATACATAAAGCAAACCCTTCAACTAGTGTTTTAAACTGTTTTTCAGTTTAACATGATTTCATCAATACGTCATCTGGATACTTAGAAATTATGACAAGGATAAACAAGTTCGTCAGTGATATGTTTGTTTCATTTTAGAAGAGGACAAGATGAGCCGCCAGCCTGTGACTGGGACCAGCAAAAGGCTTCCTCATCAACAAACATCGTCATCCAGTGGTAAATATACATCCCAATTAATACATAAAATTTGTCTCTAAACTTGGCTTTACCAGAAAAATCTCTGCTCCTTCTCTTCTCACCAGGATCAGTTTGTCTTACCCAATGGAATCAAGTTCTTTTTCTCCTTGCAAGTAGTCCTGTCACAAATTTTATTGGAATAGCTCTATGCTAAGAACATTTTTTCCCTTAGTTATTCTAAAAAATTATTCAAAATGTTTTGCACTTATATACGGCACCTACAGCGAAAGTTATATGTTACAAATGCTTAGAAAAATGTGCAAACTAGTTTTAAAAGGTCATGGATGCCTTTTTAGATCTCATCTTTCACTGAACTTTCCTCAGAACTATACTAATTTTTAAGCGTGCAACATAGTTGCAAAGGCTTATAGTCTTGACCGCCCGGAAGTTGACTGCTCCGCAGCTCGACCGCCTTTTCAAATACCTGTGTCCCACAATATAGTGCAATTCACTGTGCAGTCCTCCGACAGAATTTACTGTACAGTGCTCTGGACAAAATCGTCCAGTAGCCGGTCCAAACCGCGCATTAATATGTGATGTCACAGTCCAAATGGGCAATGTAGAGAATGTTCACTTGTTTGGCGATTTGCGCTTCGGCTATTAGTATTCTATTGCCAGTTCTATTGCTGGAAACACAAACTGTATGTGTTGTTGTTTGAAAGGGCTCATCAAGGCGGACAAATCCATATTACGACGGTCGAGGAATCAAGCCTCAAAGTTAAAACCTTGTGTTGTTTTCACTTTCATTTTTGAGTGTGGTGGGAAAAACCAATGATGAAATCACGACGTTAGTAGGATTGCAAGGGGTGAATATTCATCATAATAAATGAAGGTACCACTAAAGGTGATTATAGAATCTTTTATCTCTTTCGTCAATTAATCACCACCAGGGCTGTACGTTACGGGTTTTCTGGTTGCCCAGGACAACCATTTCAAAATCAGGGCAACCGTAAGTTACAGAGTGGTTGTCCGGTGGGTTAAGCATTTCTAAAAAAATATTTTTATATTATTCTCGTCCATTTTTGATGAAATTGTGCATATGATGATTTTCTATCTATTTAAAAGAATATATATGTATGTTTATAACACAGCATAATTTTTATATACCTCAAGTTTAACCTAACAGTAAGGGCAACGTCATTATAGGTCAGGGTAGCCAAAAATAGGTTGCTTGATGCCCACAGTGCAACCTGTCAAAAAAATTAGTGTACAAACCTGGACCCACGCCCCCTACTCACCCCCCCTCCCCCCAGCACCCAAATGAAGCCCTTAGCAAAGTGTTTATTTTTAGATTCCAACTTTGAGATGTCTGGTGCGGCCGCGGCGAGTGTGACTGGACAGCCCAAGCCGACAACGACGAGACACATGCCGCCCGGAACCACAGCAGACTGTTAGTACCACTCCACTTTTATCTCTTCTTTTTAAATTTTGCATTTATTAACTAGAACTTTATTGAAATAGCTTAAATGCATATTGATATAAAATAATCTTATATGTATGGTGTTAACATAATTATCATACACAGGTCTGACTGCTCGTATACATCTATTATAAGATTCTAAAAATATTTTAGAATGTTTGGTTTATCTAATCCACATTGTAATGAGTACCTATCATCTACATTGCTCATGTTAAATCTTTGGTTTTTACATGGTCAGCAAGGGAAAATGATACTATTTCTTCATTATCATTGATGAAACAATTGAAGTGGTTCTGAAATGTTCAGTAAGAAAACAATTTCAAATGATCCAGAATTACATAAATATTTATTGAATGCTATGTAATATTGGTTTTCAGTGGCGAATGCAAGTGACAATGATCTGGCGTCGTTGTTTGAGTGCCCGGTTTGCTTCGACTATGCGCTGCCTCCCATAATGCAGTGCCAGAGCGGCCATATCGTTTGCTCCAACTGTCGAGCGAAACTCAACATGTGCCCAACATGCCGTGGACCACTTGGTAAGTCTTATGAGGCTGGCTGTTATGGTGCTTGAAGCAACAGGCGTTGACATTCATGATCAGCTTTATGCTGGAAAGTGCTATTGGTCAGCAGAATGTTTAGCCCTCGATAATTGTCTGATTCTACATACACTCATCCATTTCAAATATTGACATATTTCAACTCATCAATATGTGCAGACGAGTGCTCAATCTTCACTATGATCTATCTATATGATATGGGGACATGGCCAGTTTTGGGCAATAAAGTGAGGCTTTGATTTTCAGGGTGTCTATCCTGACCCTGTTATTGCCACTTGTAACTGGCAATTTGTCTGTTGTATTCAACGCTTTGCCAGTGGAGAATTACCAGCGGCAACCATTTATCAGTTCAAAATTTTTACTAAAAGTTTTGTAAGTTAACGAACGGGCACAAGAATCAAATAAGTGTCTTCATTTAAAACCTTTTGGACTTTGAAGGACTTGGCAGTCTGTTGTGAAGGCAATTTTTAGCTCTGTAACCCTCTGACATTCTATGGATACACAATATTGCACATTTGCAAAATTAGCCACAATACAAGATGTGCTGACAATATAGAAGGGTGTTAGTTATGTGGATGCTGTGAAGAATGTAGATGCTAGTGAAGTGTAAAAAAAAGATTCAGTGTAAAATCTATGACTCAATTATTTCACAAACATACCCAAAGATTTCAGCTCTAGTAGGGTGTCAACTCTTCCAACTAGGTACTTTGTTTTAGTTGGTGTAAAATATTCAGATTTAAACAACCAAAAATCGGTTAACATAGTTTATAATGTGATTAGGAAAGAGCAGGTGTCCAACGTTGAACAGGTTATTTCATGTTGCACTGGACACTGAGTAGATCGAGCTCCCACATGGCCACATTAATAATAGCAAGTAGCAGCACTTTTAAGAAATGTAAGGAAAAAGAAAAAGCTTTCACAACATTGTTATTATTTCCGTGCCATTTCATACGGTGAAGTTATGATGAGAATTTGTGTTAGCAGTGTTGGCAGTTTTTCTGTGCTAAAGGCTTCTCCAGCTGGTGCATGTATCGACTGACATGTAAACTCCAGCTGCTCGCTCAGTCTAGATGCTGAGGCTCATTTTCCCACAGTCTGCTCCATGCTCAGTCTGTTTACAAACTGGTGTGCATTCTATATATTGAATTCTGTCAATCGTTCCATCATAAGTTTAGCATGGATAAAGTGTGACCATGGTTCTAAAGATTGATGTTCATTTGTCTTGGTTGGACTTAATTCCTATAATTCTACCTGTATGTAAAATGTGATTATTACAGTCGTTAACAGATGGGTTGGCTTTGGGGGTAGCAGAAGGATAGTGTTTTGAAATATGTGCTGTTTTCACCCCCGCTAAAAACCTCAGAAACATGAACTCGAATATGAAATGGAAAAAGTCAGGTTTATGAAATTTGAAATTCAACACTATGGATGAAATCTTTAAAGAAAAAAGAAAGATAGTTTTTTCCTATAGTTTAAAGTTGATTTGGTTAAAATGTTTTTGTTTTTCATTGATGCAACACAAAAAGAATGGTTTCTAGGGTGATTACTTTGGCCATTTATTTTATGAAAGACTTGTAATACTAATCATGGATTGAGGAAATTCTAATTATTCGATCCCATTTATTCTCATTGAGAAAAACAGACTCCTATGTCTTGCTGAGATAGGCCTCCTCAGCCAGACGAGCTGCATGTTTCATCTGATCTACTCGTCTTTCTCCGCTTCAGCCAGGGAATTTTATCATCAAGCATTGAGTTTATTGTATTACCATCAGACCTTTTCTCTTTACATGATATATTCATCAATATGTTATCACATATATATTGATTTAGAAAAGCTAGCAATTTGAAGAACAATTTCGAGATCAGAGAACTGCAGGATATAGAGAAAAATGGACTTAAGAATATTAATAATGGACTTTAGAATAGAAATAATAACTTCCATTTATAATGGCATTTGGATTAGTGGTAAAAGTGACGTTGGTTGGTGGTAACCATCGAGAACAAGATAATTAGTAACAATGGTGGTTCTGGAGTGTATCGGAGGTTGTGCGGGAAAGTGGGCCACTGTTGTTAAAGGCAGCAGCGGTAAGATGGCTCCTGCAAACCCACCGTCGTGTAAACTACACCCCAAAGTGGGTTTCACTGCCAGAGTGGGGCCTTCCCCTACACCAGGTTAGTTGTGTTCAATGGTGTTTCCCAGGAGAAAGAAATCATGGTCACTTTCCAAGTCTTATTTACAATCCAAAATGTTTATACAAAAGCATTGCTGTTCAATCCGTTGTTGTTGACCTGTCCCAGTTTGTAAAAGTTTGATACCAGAGAAATTTAGATGTCAATCATCTTATTCACTCCATGTTTATGTAGATAATGAAATGGAGGATTTCTCTTTTATTATAAATGATTTGAGCCACAAACAAATTTGTAGACTATCTGTGATTAACATAAGCTACCATAAAAATGACAATTGTTTATTGCTTTCCTTTAGGAAACATCCGTAACCTTGCGATGGAGAAGGTCGCGGGTCAGGTGATGTTCCCGTGTCGCTACAGCTCTTCCGGCTGTCTCGTCACTCTCCCCCACACAGACAAACCCGACCATGAGGAGACATGTGAATACAGGTTGGTGGCTAACTTAGAATAGCACGTGAAATCAGCTTTGTTTAGTGTATAGGTGTAATAACTACACATGACTTGTCAAATGGAACATGACTCTTTTTGTGAACCCATAAATTTGCTGAAGTTTAACTTTGGTAGTGTAAATCTGTTGAGATGGTCACATTTTTGGGACTTTACTGGAATGTTCTCATCTCAGTCTATCACACAAAAGCTATGAATTCAGGTACATTTTTGTATATGCTTATTCACTACACAGTTCACATTGCAATAAGTGAAGTTCATGACGTAATACTGCTATGATTTCTTGCTTTTCTTAATTCAGCTACATGTAATTTGTTCAATATCTCTGTGTCACTAACTTAGTTGAAGATGATTTAAATATTAATGTATTGTGTGAGAAAATTTGCTGACAAAGAGTTTGTGATATTCAATGCCAGGTTCTTGGAAAAATAGCTGAAAAAGTAGCCACAGTTAGAATATGTAATAAAAGGGAAATGGAATTGTGGCATGTGGATGGGATTTCATTTTTCAAACCCTCATAAAGCTCCCTGTGTGTTGTATTTTCAGGCCGTATAACTGCCCCTGCCCAGGGGCGTCCTGCAAGTGGCAGGGATCTCTGGAGCAGGTGATGCCCCACCTGATGCAGAACCACAAATCCATCACTACACTGCAAGGTAACTACTTAATGGTGGATAGATATGCTGAACTAAGTATGTTGATATGATATTTTAATTGGTTGGGTTTTTAAGGCTGCATGATTGAAATGTGGAGACAGGTATTCTTTTGTTTTATACACAACTCGATTCAATTGCGATGCACTTGAAAAATAAAAACAAATGTAAATGCGTAACACATGAAGATAAAGTCACGATGGTTATTAATTGCTATAGGAAAATATAAAAAAAGACCAATGGTCTGTATTTTAGGTGAGGAGGTTACCATGATGTAGTCTGAGTGATAATGCCCATGGGCACTATTGTTTATTGCAAAAACTGACAGTCCCTGAGTGTTCGAGGGAAGGACACTCTGTGGCCCATTTGAAAACACTGTAGTTGTGTTATTTAGAATGTGAACATTTGCATGTTGGTGATAATAATGTCGCTGTGGTCCATAGAGGACATCGCATTTGTCCTATGTATGAGTACATTGTATGCTGCAGATTAGAACATTGTAGTTGTGCCATATATGAGGACATTGTGTGTTGCAGGTGAGGATATTGTGTTCCTGGCGACAGACATCAACCTGCCCGGTGCGGTGGACTGGGTGATGATGCAGTCGTGCTTCGGCGACAACTTCATGCTGGTTCTGGAGAAGCAGGAGCGCTACGAGGGTCAGCAGCTCTTCTACGCCATCGTGCAGCTCATCGGCACCAAGAAGCAAGCCGAGAACTTCGCCTACAGGTGTGCACATCAACTCCATGTTGTTTGCCAGTGTCCTATGTAATGATTGTATTAAAAGTTCAGTGTGTTGAAGAAGGTTTTAGATAGATATGTCTGAGAACTTGGATTGGCGGCATTGTTGTTTGCAAAGCAATAGTCTTTGATTCATGGAATCATGGTGGTGACAATAGATAGAGAAAAGCTCATAGAGGCGTGTCACTGGAGGTTTGTTGAAGGTAAACAGCTGAATGGGCTCAGTGATACGCGATATACAGTTGAACTTCTAATTTAGACCACCCATATAGAAACCCACATTAATAAGACCATCCCAAACCAGCAAAAAAAGAACACTACTAAGAGCTCTTAAGGTAGTTAGGTGGGTGGTCTTAATACATTTCTTTTCTAATCGTACTTCCTGTCTAAAACCAGCAGGTGGCTACAAACAATTGCATTGTGAGAAAAAATAGACTAACAGTATCAGTCTTTATCATTTCTTTCTGACTCACCGTAGCATCACAGAGCTTCTGTTGATTGAGACTGGGTAAAATTGGAGTAACTATTTTGAAACACCACTACGATCGTACATTATTCATTGAGACAGCGATTAGAACACTGGTGTATAGATGGCCTCTACTCAGTAACTGTTGATGATAGCGTGATTTTGCACGTGTGTTTCCCGTTGCAGGCTGGAGTTGAACGGGCACCGGCGGGCGGCTGACGGGGAGGCGACGCCGCGCTCCATCCACGACGGCGTGCAGGCCGCCATCAACTCCTCCGACTGCCTCGTCTTCGACACCAACATCGCCCAGCTCTTCGCCGACAACGGCAACCTTGGCATCAATGTCACCATAAACATGTGCAAGCAGTGATTGACACCCCGCTGACAGCGCTGACCACAAGCAGTGACCACAAAGTAGTGACCGCCGCAGCATGCAGTGGCCTCTCCAAGCAGAAACTCCAGTGGCGGATGACGAAAAAAAGTTCATTAAAAAGGGAAATTTTATGATTTCTGTAGATTCAGACATTTGTTTAGCTGTTTTACAGCCATTCTTTTCGGTGTCATTAATGTTTGGACAGATTCATGCCGTTCGAATTCATTTTTATTTGTCAATCGCACTTAGACAAGATGCGCCTGTGGAAGAACGCTAGTAGGGACCAGTGTAAATTATGGTGACTTCACTAAGACTGAACTAGAGGCTGCACGTGAGAGCCAGTGCCACAGGGGTCATTGTCATATTTACATTTTTAACCGTATACTGTGTAATTTGGTTTCCTTTTCTGTTGGAAATAAGCAAATGTGTTGAAGACAATTATGTGTTGAAGTCTGCGGGGAAAAAGCAGGGATTTTAGATAGAGAATTTGTCCATTGTTGAAAGCAGACTAAAAACGATTAGGTGTACGCATTACTGCAAAATCATTTAGATGAATATATTGATAGTGTGATAAGATATTGTCTACGCATAAATGTGAAAATTGCAATTAAGCTGTTTTGTTTAGTGGTTATGCATGTTCAAATAGGAAAATATGAAAGTGAAAATTACTCTAGTTGGCGTGTGGTGATGAGGAGCGAGAGATTCATGTTCTAGCTGTAGGCGATTTGCGCACAATCATTATCATTAGGATTTGCACGCTGCTGAATGAAAATGCTTCAAAGTGACAATGTTAGAACATTGCAGTTGGAGAATTCAAAGTGTATGTGAACTTGCTAGCAGAATATCATTAACATTATTACACCTACTAGTTATATCATAGTTGCTATTGCTTGCTTTAAGAAGAAACTTTTCCAATATATCATTTGACATTATTAATTGTTTTAAAACAGGCATTCAATGACGCATAATCTCGCTTGGTGTACATAACTTTTTGTTGCTGTTGTTTGTGCGATTCTTCTGGTAGATGCTTATTTGACCTGGTGCCAATGGAGTGAGTGTTATGAGATGGATTGTGGCAGTATATGAATGATGTAGCATGTATGAAAGTGTTCACCATTATCTTGTATAAAAGAATGGTTGTTTGAAGAAATCAATGTGTACAGTGGTAGACTATTGATAATTGATTATCTCCTCCCAGATGAAAAATCAGAAGGTAGATGAGAAACAAATTGTCGATATCCATGACAATGCTACTCTAACTTCTGGTTTTAGTTAATGTATAACTGTATCTATAAAATTTGCATTCCTGATTAGTGCAAAATGTTATTTTGAAGTAGAACAATTTGATTTGTTGTCTCCTTTGTTTCCTTATTTGCAAAAATCTCAGCATTTTGCTGATTCTATTTGTTTGAATTACATTATTCATTCAGAAGACTACCAACATCTTAATCTTAATTAAGTTTTTAGTAATGTATTTTCTTGGTTGTTTAGACCTCCAAGTTTACAATAATTTAGTAAGATCCAGAAAGATCTTATAAATGCATTAAATGTAGTGTTGCATTAGATGAAATTCATTTGCCTGCGACTACAAATCAAAAAGTGCATAAGAATATGCTTGTTGTCTCCATATGTTTCATGAATTCCTATATTTTAGTGTTTTGATATTATTTTGCTGTGAAGATCATGCATATATGCATATTCTCTACTTTTACTGTTAAATTGTGAATTCCGTTTGGTGCCATTTAAAAATTTTTGGAAAAAAAAAATATTGAACACATTCGTGTTTACTTGTATCCCTGTCTTTTTTGTTTGTTGATTTACATTTTGATGAATTTCCGGTGGTTTTTTACTTTCAAAAGCATTTGTAACTTGCCTCTTCACATGTCGGAATTTGTGTTTAAAAAGGCAACGTTGTGTATTGGCATTTGTTGTTCACCGCTACCAATGTTGTTTGGTTTTCAAAAAGAAATTAAGATTTCTTATGGTGGGCTTATGTATTTTGTGTTGCATCATGCAGAATATGATTATGGAAATTGAGTATTGAAGTTTTTGTTGTGATTACGGTAATGTACACTGTGTGTCTGAAAGCATATTTATACATGAAAATCAATAAATTGAAGAAAATCAGTTTAACCCTGTTTATAATGAAATCGCTACATATAATTTTTGCGTTTTGAAGGATTAGCCATTATCAGTTTTTATCTGATTTCGTCACCTTTTTTTGCTCTTCAGCGTACATTTCGACCAAATGGTTAAAATGTACCTGAGTAACAATTAAAGGATTTTTCAGGAAGGTAAGTTTATAGAGAAATAAACAAGCTGCAGAAAACAGAAATAGAAATTCAAACAAAAAAAGACATTCTTCACTAGATACAGTCGCCAAAATCTTGACATTCGTCAGTCTCGTCACGTCACTAAAATGTAAGTGTGATGAGACTGACGACCGCATCTACCTGAACTTGGAATACATTTTGCAGTAGGACGCCTAGATGCGCTTGACAGCACTCCGTCAGACGTTAGAAGATCGTTACGTCACTAACATGTACGCAGGGAATGTGACTCGTTCAGTAGAACACTCGCCTTCTGTGGCGAGTGACTCAATTTACACTCGCCATGTTCAATCCAAACTAGCCAACCTTAGTTATTAAAGTGTTGGAATCAAGTAATCATACTCGTCGACTGTGACAAGTGACTTTGAATTTACACTAGCCAACAGAAATTTACACTAGCCAGGGGCGAGTGGCGAGTGCCTAATCAACACCCTGCGTACGTGAGACGGACTGTTAACGTCTGACGGAGTGCTGGCGCGCGCATCTAGATCTAATGAAATCAAAGTGGTAATTTCATTGAACAGTAGTAAGGAACAAATGTCTACAAAAATCATGTGCAATGAAGCACCATGAGTGCATCTAAACCATGTTGACTACTGTAAAACTAGAAATGTTTGCGCACAATTTAATTTGCGAATTTCGTGGGTAGGTGCAAAAACACAAACTTAAATAGTCAGCAAACATTAATAGCCTATGTAAATAGGTCCAGAATGGTCCAAATTGCAAAATTAAATAGTCACAAAATAATTTATAGATTATAATCGCAAAATTTAATAGCCACGAAATATTCTAGTTTTACAGTAGTCATGTACAGTCCAAGTTGAGATGATGAATCACAACGTAAACAGAATGATATTGCCTTATTTTGCTTTTGAGTGCGTTATGATTTCTACTTCCTGTTCAACCCACAAAAATACACATGAAACTGAAAGTCTCATTCAGTTTTAATTTCCTGGAAGTATACAGAAAAATATGAGTTGACGCACTCATCATACACTGCAATCAACATTCATACTAGGATTTGCATTACGTTGAGGGAAAGGTACTAATTTTGAGTAAAATTTAAAGTAGTTTGAAGGATAAAATATCAGGTGTAAGCGAAAATTCTCGGACAGTGTCAGTGGTAGTGGCCACATGGTCATGGGCATTTTATAGACAATAACAAATACCTCAATGGGAACTTCAAGTCTGGATATAGATCTATATCCAGTCTTGTAGTTGCCATAGCTGTCTTTATTTTTGTCTATAAATTGCATCTGTGGTATTTGCCATTGGGGCCTTAATTTTTGTCTAAAATTGCCTAGATCTAACCTAAGGCGAAGTGGCTAGATTTCCGACCCACTTCATTCACGTGGCTACAAATGATTGACTTGTTCAATAGTTGAGGCCTAGTGTAGGCTAACCCGAAAATCCTGGCGTACATTTCTTTATATCTTCATTTATATGGAATATAATGTCTTATGTCCCGACGGACTTTTACCCAAGGCTATTAAAAGAACTGAGCCCAGTTATCAGCAAGCCTCTAGCCATGGTCATGCAGAGCTCACTTGATGAAGGCACTGTACCTCAAGGATGGAAAGACGCTCATGTGTCGCCGATTTTTAAGAAGGGCAAGAGGAGTGACAGGAACAACTACCGTCCTGTCAGTCTCACCAGCATGGTATGCAAGACCATGGAATCCATCGTGCGGGATCACATCATGCAACACATAGACCTCAACAACCTTCTCACTTCGTGTCAGCATGGCTTTGTAAGCGGACGCTCGTGCAGCACCCAGCTATTATATTCTTTATATTTGTATGGATTATTTAAATATTAATTAATATTAATTGTCGTAGTTTGAAATAAACATTACACCAGCTACTCCAGTGTCTCGATGTGTGGACGAGGATGCTGAACGAAGGCTCTTGTCTGCATGCAATTTACCTAGATTTTGCCAAGGCCTTTATAGTGTGCCCCATCAAAGACTACTCAGCAAGATGAAGAGCTACGGCATCACGGGACAGTTGCTAAAGTGGGTGGAAGACTTCCTGTCCAACAGGAGGCAAAGAGTGGTGATCAACGGCGTCAAGTCCGAGTGGTCAGAGGTGCTGTCTGGGGCCCCACAGGGAAGTGTCATTGGTCCAATCCTCTTCATCATATTCATCAATGACATGCCGTAGGCAGTCCACAGTTTCATCCAGATGTTTGCTGATGACACCAAGATTTTCTCGGCCATCTCGTCTCAGGAGGATCATCATCACTTTCAGGAAGACCTGACGCGACTCCAAGTATGGGCAGAGAAGTGGCAGCTGAGATTCAAAGCCAAGAAATGCAAGGTGATCCACTTCGGAGGCAAAAACCCACTCTACGAGTACAAGATGGGCCAAGGGACGCTAGAGACTGTGACGGAGGAGAAGGATCTGGGGGTTATTGTAGACCAGGATCTCAAGTTCACGCAGCACATCGAGGGACAGGTGAAAAAAGCAAACAGGATCCTTGGCCTCATCAGACGAGCGTTCGAGGATGTCACCCTCGACATGTTCTACATCCTCTACAAGTTTATTGTACGGCCGCACCTAGAGTACTGCAACGCCGTCACCTTCCCCCAGTACAAGTACCAGGTCAAGCTGCTGGAGGGCGTCCAGCGTCGAGCGACCAAGCTAGTGCATGAGATTAGGGATCTGCCATACCCGGAGAGGCTCAAGAGGTTGAGGCTGCCATCGCTAGTGTATAGAAGGAGAAGAGGAGACCTCATCGAGGCATACAAGTATCTCCACGGCAAATACAAGGTCACCCCCCCGCTACTGCAAGTTGACTCAAGGGAGCACAAGACTCGCGGCCATGCATTCAAGATTATCCATGAGCAGTGGCACATGACATGCAGGAAGCACTTCTTCTGTGTGAGAGTGGCCAAGGACTGGAACAAGTTAGACGCGGAGGTTGCCGAAGCCCCATCTGTCAATGCCTTCAAGACAAGGCTTGATGATGCATGGAAGAAACACCACTATTCAATAGATTTCTAAATTCAAACCATCCATTTCCCACGCTATAACATGTTATTTTGCTATGATCAGTAATGTCAAAAATTGTACTGATCTGTAAGAGGTCAAGGACCTACGAAGGCAGAAGAGGATAACATAACATAACACATAACATAACATAAAGACGATTAGTATGGTTAAGGGTAGGCCTGTTAATTGTTCAGAAAGGGAGGCCCTGTGGTGTTGGTACATGCACCTCCAGAGGCAGGTTCTCAGGTTTAGGTAATAAACTGAGCCTCGGGGTGGAGGGATCACACTAGCTATTGTTTTTAAGCATTGTTGAGTTCTGCGTGCAGAAGGGTTGCTCTCCTCTACAGGGGATATGCACAGTTGTTTGAAATATATTTTGAGGAATTTAGTAAGCTCGTAATAAATTTCTCAACATATATTTCAAGCGACTGTGGGGATATGCCTTTTAATGAGGCTTCCAAACCTCATGCTTGGTGTCGCCACCGTCTAGTAGTATACTCTACAGTGGAGACACTGTACGTGCAATGTAGTAGCTGAGGTTCAAGGTAACTGTTTGGCAACACCAAGTTTGTCAATGGACTGTCATAATGCAGGCAAATCCAGTTTGATGTTCGTACGCTATAATCACTACACCAACGAGGACCACATAAATGATATAAGAGACTGCATTTATGCCCATATTTATTCATTAGATTACATCTAGAATGAAGGTCTATTCATAGTTCCGATGCCCCGCCCCCTTTTCTGGTTTTGTCACTGCTACCACTCGGGTCTCACAAACATTCCTATCGCCCGTAGTAAATAGAGAGAAAATGCCGACTTTCTACCCTAGAGTGTTGAATCAAAATTGTGCTGATCTTCTTAGTTTTAACTTGGGATAAATTCGGTAACCTCTGTTCTACAACATACCAGAAGTATTCTCACAAATCATTGATAATAAAGATTTGTTGGGGCATTTAGTTTTCAATCTTTTTACATCCACTACCAGCCGCTACTCTTAATCGCATCGCACTATGGTCGGTGTTGACAAATTACGGCGTGTGATAAAGGCTTATGCCCTTGCAAATGGCGTCACCTTTAAATCGCCAAATAGTGATAAATTTGTGAAACGAATGGATTATCATCGTTACAATAACATACCCATCAAGAATTCACACGTCGGATCAATTATGAACTGGTTATAAAGACATGGGCGAAAGGATATTTCTCAAATCATGCACATTGTTTGAAAATCACAGGGGTTTGTGCGTGTGTGTTGGCGATGAAGAAATTTGACAGCTTACAGTGTAAGTTACAAGGCTGTATGCACACGACACATATATTTGAAGACGTTTTTATAGAGTATTTCACTCAAGTAAGCTGTTTTTTGTTCATTTTCGTATCATCTGTACCCTTTATGATGACTCACAGCAGTCATATTATTTTACGAGTATGAGAACTTTTAGAAATTCGTCTTTTTAAAAGTGTACCTCGAACCGGACTTTGAATCGAGGGCGGCACAAGCTACATGTTTGGAAGATAATCTAGACGTAAAAATCCATATTCCTATAACTAGATGTTGAAAATAAGAACCGCGATACGATTCTGAGTACACGTCGACAATTTATGTAAAAATTAAGTATATATGGAGGCACCAGAAACGTTATTGTTTCAGACGTAAAACTGTCAAAATGCCAGTGACAGTGTGCGGTAGTGTTTTTACTACAACGTCATAACTCTTCTAAATCGATAATTGATAGGTATACATTGGATACAATATAGAAAAGAGGAAAGGTAGTGCATCCCAACTGAAAAATTAAGACGTTTAGCACATTTTCATTAAAAAATCTGGTATCAAAACTTGAGAATTTCTCACTGTTCACTATGGCGGGAGATAAAGCTTGTGAGACTATGACAGCGCACCTGCTTATGTTTGTATGAGGCCGCTCGCTGATTGGCTGGCTGACGTAAAAAGGGGCGTGGCTCGGAACTATGAATACTAATATGTAAGAGCTGCATCATATTCATGGTGTTGCTAGATCTACTCACCAATTGCTACTCACATTTGTGATAAATTAAAAACGTTACGTGGTTAAGTGATACCAGCATAAATTTAGTTTCATGGATATATATATATTGGTTCAATATAACAGAACCTCTACTATTATAGTACAGTTTCTTTAGATTTGCACAAATCAATATATCTCCATAGAATCTAGATCTAGAACCTCTATATATATTGTTGATAGCCAAAATGTCACAAGCGGCCCTACACATCGAGTGCAGCATCTGCCTTGAGTTTGTTGCTTCTGATGACGAGAAACTGTCCAATTTGACTGGCTGTGGTCACGTGTTCCATGACCACTGCATTAACAAGTGGTTTGAGTCATCCGTCAACATGCGGAAGCCGTGTCCACAGTGCCGCAGGATAGCAACAAAGAACGAGGTTCGCCAGATCTATCTGCAGGTAAATATGTAAAACTTAAGCTTAAAAGGTTGTTCATCACATTTTGATTCACGTTTTCAAATGAACACATGTATATGTTGTGTTAGTATTACTTGTGTGTGGCATTCTGAATTAAATCAACCAATTATTTTTATGGTTTCAGAAGATATTTTTATCTCATGCAGCAAAATCTACTAGACATTCCTAGAATATGATAAAGGAGGGTTGTTACTAGTGGTGGACGGGGGTGGGGTGGGCACTGATAGTTGTATATTACATTGTAGATTTAGGAATCTTGATATCTTAATGCAATTGTTTAGTCATGTACCATTTTATGATGCAGACAAAACCTTTGGCTCGGCAAGAAAATGACCAAGCTATCAAAGATGAGCTTGAAAAAGTACGACAGCAGCTGAAAGAGGAAAAGCAGCGAGCTGCGCGTGCAGAGGAAGAGTCTGCACGGATTATAAAAGATAGCACGGAAAACGGTAATGTAGCAGGAGCAGGATTAGGTGCGAAAGTGCTGCTCATCAGGAGGATGAGTAGCCATCCGTAATATTGACTTATTTGTCATATTTTCAACACCAGTCGTGCTCAAAAATTGATAAATTTAGACTTGTCAGTACGAGCAGATGAGTGAGTGCTTAGTACTGCTAAATGATTTTAAACTAATGTGATTAGTACCGGCCAGGCATTGGAAATGCTACTTAAATGTTATAAATACACAATCCATATCGTTTTAGCAAATATCCACTACATGCTGTACTTGTCTTAGTCCAGGATGTCTTCAGTGTGACTGTCATTGCAGAATCACGTTCAAGTGATTGCCTGTTCAATTTAGTAAAGTCCTCAAAATCCATAGGATGGGTAGTTTTTTTTAGTTTTCCATTTTATTCCTCTCGGTTCTTTGTAGCAACTTACCAAGCACGTTCCTGCCTCTATATTGACATAGCTTGGGAAACACATATCAGATTGGCTTTTATTGAGCTTAAAACAACGGTAGTTGGAAAATAGTCCTCATCATTGAAAATTACAGACCCTGCACTGGCGGGGCTGGTCCAGCAGGCAGCCAAACTGCGCCTCAGAGAGTCGTCGACGGGGCAGAGACAGATCTTCATGCCCAGCTCAAGACACTTCCTGTTTGAAGGCTGCCGAGGGCTCGAGGACAGTGTCACCTTCAGGTGAGTACTCGGCCCCTGGTTTGAAAGGGGTGACCGGGTGAATATCTGAATCTGAAAGGATACATAGCATGTTCCGAAATGGGAATATATTAAGCATGGAGGAAAGCTAGGTCGACTTTAAGTTTATTAATTAAGTCTCGGGATTTACCACAAATCACATGCTGGTACGAAGGTTGGCTGGAAGGATTTATCTTTACACCGTCCGCAAGCGACCTGTATTTGCAAACAAAATAGCGGCCTTTACGTGCACAAAAAAACAGCCATGTCGCTCATCAAATCAAATGTTAAAGTGCAGAGAGTACAGTAATTGGTCGTTTGGTCCAAACGATCCAGACTTTAATATGAGTCGTCCGTATCACGGTTTCGGGACGACCCAGAATATCACCTGAACCACCTAGTTTTTGTGGTAAGTCGTCCGGAAAGGCTAGCTATGATTTAGAATTACTGTGTCCTCTGATGTGACTCTATTGTCAATCAACGTGTACTATATGCTGCTGTTTAGCTGTGGTGGTATATCAAAGGGCTTGCTCTAAGATTTATAAAAATTCTGTATTTTCTGTGTAATTGACCATACTTTTTATGCATGAATGTTGCACATAATGGCCCACTGGTGGCTAGTAATGGTCTATCCTTTAACATATCCATCTGGCTGAGTGGCGTGGCTGATGCCAGCAGCTCAATGTTTAGTTGCAGATATAAGACTGGTATTTCGGTTGCACATAGAGGGCGGTTTCCAGGGTCAGG